>CM052352.1:24331678-24756990 GCA_028551395.1 Casuarina glauca | reverse complement strand
GAATAACTACAATTAAATACAAATGATAATTTCCGTATACAATAGATATCTATGTCATAGCTAGAATATTGTAATTTGTTTCAATATGGGAAGAGTAGATACTAGGGCAACCATATATCTAATAGTCCCCCTCAAGTTGGTGGTTGGTAGATGTCAAGGACACCAAGCTTGCTCAATAGATACGCATGTTACTTGTGACATTGAGTTTTGGTAAAAATATCTGCGAGTTGTTCAGTAGTTCTAATTCCTCTAGTCATAATGACACCTTCCTGAATTTTATCTCTTGTGAAATCGCAATCAACCTCAATGTGTTTCATTATTTTATGGACTATAGGGTTTGTTGCAAGCTTGAGGGCTACATCATTATCACAAAACAGGGTTGTGGGTTGCCTTACCCAAATGATGAGGTCTCGAAGTAAGCCTTGCATCCAAACTACCTTACAAACTATCTTTGTCATAACTAGACATTTTGACTCTATAGAGGATAATGAGATAGTCGATTGTTTCTTCATTTTTCATAATAACAAAGAATTTCCCAATTTTACATAAAATCCAATTATAGACCTCTGACTCATAGGACAAGTGGCATAATCAGTGTCACAATAGGCTATCATCGCCATGTTACAATCTCAAGACAAAAGAATTCCTAAACTTGGACAACCTTTTAAATATTTTACCACTTTCAAAGTCATATCCATATGTGATTGTTTTGGATCATGTATAAATTGACTAAGTATTTGCACTATATAAAATATGTTAGGATGAGTCATGGTGAGATAAATGAGTTTTCCAACTAATCTCTCATAAATAGATGAGTCATGAAGCAGGGGATCCTTATCTAAAGGTGATGTTCTAGCATCATAATTTGTTATTGTTAATTTCACATTTTGTTCAATGGGGATAATGGTAGGCTTGCATCCTAATAAACCAACATCTAAAATAATCTCAAGAATGAACTTGCGTTGGTTGAGGCAAATGCCTTGTGTTGAACAAGTAATCTCAATTCCCAAGAAATGCCTAAATGGACCCAAATCTTTGATACAAAAAATGGAATGTAGATATCATTTGAAATCTAGAATGGCTCGTGCATCGTTGCTTATAATGAGAATATCATCAACATAAATTAACAAATAAATGGTAAAGGTACCTTTATGCCAAATAAATAGGGCATAGTTATAGCGTGATTGTCGAAAACATGCAGTAGTAAAAGCCATGGTGAATTCTGCATACCATTGTCAAGAAGCCTATTTAAGATCATAAAGGGATTTATGGAGATAACATACTCTAAAGTCCCCCTATCTGCATAAACCCAGAGAAAAATCCATATAAATTTCTTCATCTAGATCACTATTAAGAAAAGCATTAAGATGTCTATTTGATGAAAAGGCTAGTCACGAGTGGTAGTAATGGTAATGAAGGAATGGATAGTGACTTCTTTAGTGACAAGAGAAAAGTTTCTTGATAGTCAAAGCCCTCCTTTTATATGAAATCTTTAACAACTAACAAATTTTTATAATGCTCAACTAAACCATCGGCCTTGTATTTGATCTTGTAAACTTATTTACAATCGATGGGCTTCTTGTGAGCAAGCTTAGGTATAAGATCCCATGTATGGTTATTAATAAGAGCTTAGAGCTTGGCTTCCATGGCTTGCTGCCATCGTGGATCCTTAGCAACCTTATGATAATAAAAGGGTTCATACTCCTAAAAAATACAACTAATATAACACAAATGATCAAGTACGAGCCGAGCAAAGCTAACATAAGACGAGATTGGATAGTGTGTACTTGATGAATGGAAAGAGTAACAAATATAGTCCTTGGTCTATGTAAGAGGTTGTGTACATCTTTTTAAATGACAAAGAGTTTGGGGAGGTGAAGCTAATGAAGGGGAAGGAGCCAATGTTAGAACATCATCAACTGCAATTATGGAACCAGAATGATCAAAAATAACATTAGAGGCAAGAGCTGAGTCCAAAAGGAAGGCCTCACAAGTAGGTGAAAAAGTAACTAGTGAATCTGAGGGGCATTCAATCATAGGTTCAATAACAAGTGTAGATGGACCCATAAAGGGGTTTATAACATGAAGGAGCAACATGGATGATACTGAGGAGTCCTCATCAAGTAAGAAAGATCAAGGACCAGTAGAGGTATCAAAGCAATGGCAACCTCTAATTTAAGGTAGTTTCCAAGCCAAGAATGAACAAGTTGGTTGCATTTTTACCATTGGTTAGCTAAATGGGGGTCAGTCATAATCAGGATAGAGCTATTGAGAAAACCTTTTTTTTATCTTTGGTGATTAATGCACGAAAAAATTCACTAGCCTAAATGGCATAATCATTGGTGTTAGTGAGAGATTAGGCAAGAATATGAAGTTTAGAACTGTTAGAAATGCCAATATATAATAGATCATTGAGTTCCAACTGGTCGATCAGCGTTATGAGGGCGACTTGACTCAAGTTGAGAACTAGGTAGGGATTTAGACCCAAACTTGGAGAAGTTGGGTTGGGTGCCTGACTTACAAGTTGTCCCAAGTTGAGAGCTAGGTAGGGATTTGGACTCAAACCTAGAGAAGCCAAGTTAGGGGCCTAACCCACAAGATACCAACCCAAGTCGATGGTTAGGCTAGGTCTGGTAAGGGTTAGGGTAGAGCCCAACAAAAAGGGATCTGATGGGCTTAACATGGGCTAGACCAAAAAAGGTTGGGCTGAAGTGACAAAACTCAAATCAAGGGCCTAAAAAAAAATAGGAGGCTGGCCTAGAAGCAAAAAATAAAATGGGCCAAAAAGGACCCAAAAGGGTGGGAACCTGTGGTAGGCTGCTCTTGAAGGTGAGAATCTACACTAGTAGGCAAGGCAATTAGAGCTAAGAGGCTCGAGCTAGGCACTATAGAGGGGTTAACTTTAGTGTTAGAGACATCTTCAATAATGAAGGCATCCATATCAAGAGGCTTGGAAGTAAACATGGAGAAAGAAAAAAAATAATTGTGATCGAGAAAAGACTTGTGTAAAATAAGGAACAAGCAATGAGGAAATGACAAAGAATGGAATAAGCGAAAGCTAAATCATGAATATTGTAATGGCTCTGGATACAATGATAGGAAATAGAAAGGAAGCAATGTTAAGAAATGTGGACTTGGGAAATTCTATGTTGTATTGTTTGAGAAAACATAGTTACAAGATATCTTACTTATAATACATGAAGTGGACTAAAGAAAGAATAACTACAATTAAATACAAATGATAATTTTCGTATACAATGGAGATCTATGCCATAGCTAGAATATTGTAATCTATCTCAACATGGGAAGAGCAAATACTAGGGCAATCGTATCTCTAACAATAATAATGGTAGGCAATGTGACCTTTGTATTTAAAAAGGTACAAAGTGATTTTGCCTATGAGCTCCAGTGGATTACTAACTTCTTCTTCCTCAATCTCCCATTCAACAAGTCCAATTGCTATTGTGTACCATCTATGGACTTTACCTTCTTGTTCACCAAAAATTTTCGTGCCTATGACTGTTATTCATCGACAGGAAGTGTATTTTTTACATGGTTGTTCTTGATGGTTCTTATTGGGAATAAGTTTTAAAGTGCAACCAAAAAGCTTAATGTAGTTTCTCCATTATCTTTGTTAAATGGATTAGGTTTTTTCTTCTCTGTTCTTTATTTTCTTAGTAAAACACGACTGTTGTGAGTCTTCTTCACAATTTTTAGTCACAAACTATCAAACTTCATTAGTTGGACTAGACTTATATTGCATTCAAAATGAGTTGCATGATAGGCGGTAGAATTTCCCTTTTTGAGCTAATCATCCCCATTCCTCCTTTCTTTCCTTCTTCTTGCTTGTTCTAAATGTCCTTTTTTTTAACTCAACATTTTAATTTTTGGCATTCACAAGTCCATTTATGATTCCAACAAGAATCATCAACATGGCGATGTCTCCATCACATGGGCTTCGTTTCTTCTTCTTCAACCTCCTAAACCACATTTCAAGCTAGTGTTGCATACAATTTATAGTTGATTTCTAGCTGGCCAAGACTTGGAGTCACAAATCACAAAGACCATGTCCTTAGGAGTCTACCCTCATGAATGCATTATAAGTTTGTCACCTTTTCATCCTTTCATTGTGTGGATGTCTCTTGTCATAACTTACAATGAGAACTCCATTCCTTTCATGTGTGCTCTTAATGTCCTTTTGCACATTTCTCCTTACCTTTAATGTCTTTGCGGTGTCTAGCCAATGTTTTGAAAATCAACCATCATTGTTGCTCCAACTGAAAAATGACCTTGTATTCAATCTTACTTTCTCCACAAAACTTGCTTAGTGGAATCAAAGTGTTGAATGTTGTTTATGAGGAAGCATAACATGCAATGATGGACGTGTTATTCGCCTCAACTTGATAGAGGAATACATCTTAGGTGGGCTTAATGATTCAAGTAGTTTCTTTTGTCTTCAACATCTTTAGAGTTTGAATTTGGCATATAATGACTTCAACAATATGCAGATCCCATCAGAGTTTGATAAGTTGGTAAATTTAAATTATTTAAACTTATCTTATGTTGGCTTTGTTAGGCATATTCCTATCATTATTTCACAATTGACAAAGTTGGTTATTCTTGATTTATCTACTTATCGTTATTTTAAAGGTCCATTGATATGTTTGGGTTTATCTCATTATGAGTTAAATGTTAAATTTTAGAAAAGATCTTCCAAGTGTCCACACTAAAAATGCTTGATATGTCACATAATGAAGTATTTCAAGGTTCTTTGCTAGAGTTTTGCCTAAATAGATCTCTTCAAACCATGTTGCTCTGAGGTTGCAATTTTAATGGATTAAATCTAAACTTAATTGCAAGCCTCACACAACTAGTCCTTTGGACATATTGGGCAATAGATTTAGTGGATCAATTCCAAACTCAATTGTAACCCTCACATAATTGATCTTTTTAAAAAATATCAGGAAATATATTCAATAGGTTAATTCCAAACTCCATAACAAGCCTTAGACAATTGGTCACTTTGGAAATATCAAGAAATATACTTAATGGATCAATTTCAAACCTAATGCCAAACCTCCCACACTTGACCTACTTGGACTTAGCATACAATAATTTCAATGGATCATTTAAATCATTTCATAAAGCCAAGAATTTGACTTTTATAAACCTTTCTAACAATAACTTAAGTGGTCAAATTATTTCTACTCAATGGGAAGAACTTTATAATTTGATGTATCTTGATTTGAATAACAATTTATTGAATGGTAAGATCCTAAGTTCTTTATTCCCTAGTTAATCATTATGGGTTTTATGGCTTTTCAACAATCATTTTTTGGTTGACTTAATGAATTCTCCAATATTCTTCTTGTCCATTAAAGGTGCTTGATTTATTTCACAATCAACTTAAAGGCCAATACCTACATATATCTTTGAATTTAGGGACCTTCTGAGCCTTTCACTTTATGGAAACAACTTTAATAGTAGTTTTTAACTTAACGTCATCTAAAAGTTAAGAAATCTTGTGGTGTTAGATCTTTCACATAGTAACTTGTCAATTAAGTATGATGGTTTAAATGCTTTATTGCCCTTAATTTCCCAAATAGAAATGGTGGACTTGGATTATTGTAAATTAAAAGTGTTGCTTGATTTCTTAAGAAACCAATCTAGATTATTCTCAATAAATCTCTCTGGTAACCAAATCTATAGAGATATACCTTCCTAGTTTTAGGAAAATCCTAGTCTCAATTATGTAAATCTCACTTATAATAATTTGGATACTCTAAGTAAACATGTCCTTAATCTTTCTTCTTTGAGCTTCCTAGACCTACACTGACCAATTCCAAGAGTAACTCCCAATTTTCCCATCCATCACATACTTGGACTTTTCAATAAATAATTTCCATTCTATCATACCAGTTAACATTGGCAACTCCCTTGGTTTCATAGACATCATATCCTTTTCAAATAATAAACTTTATGGTACCGTCCCTAGATTGATATGTAATGTCATAATTCTTGCCATTCTAGATTTATCTAAAAATTTATTAAGTGGTATAATTCCCTAATGCATAATTGAGATGAGTGAAACTCTTCAGGTATTGAATTTAGGAATAAACAACCTCAATGGCACCATTGTTGATACAATTCAAGATAAATGTAGCTTAGAAAGTTTTGCTCTTGATGAAAATCAATTAGAAGGAGAGTTACCAAAATTTTTGGCAAATTGTGTAAGCTTACAGTTATTGAATATTGGGTATAATCATATCAAAGGTAACCTCTCATTTTACTTGAAGAACACAAACATGTTAAAAGTCCTTATTTTGCGATCTAACAAATTTTATGGAAGTATTACTTATCCCAAGTATACCGACTTATGGTCAATGCTTCAAATTGTAGACATTACTTCAAACAAGTTTAGTGGGAAGCTTCCAATAATGTTTCTGTCCACTTGAAGGCAACAATGGAAGATAAACATGACGCCCATCCAGAGCTTGATGACCTTCATTATTTTTTATATTTTATAATTATCATTATTATGATGATAAGGTTATATTGACAATCAAAGGTGCAAAGAGAGAGATGGAGAAGATCCAAATTGAAAACACTATCCTTATACTTTTCATGCAACAATATTGGTGGTCCTATACCTAAAGAATTAGGAAGATTGAAGATGTTATACATTCTCAACTTATCACACAATATCTTCATAGGACAAATCCCTTCATCATTAAGAAATTTAAGCCAACTTGAGTTATTAGATTTATCAAGCAACAAGCTTATTGGTAAGATTCCAGAGCAACTTTCTATTGGTCTTATCTTTTTATCCGTTCTCAACCTTTCATTCAATCATTCAAAAGGTCTAATTCCATAAGCCAAACAATTTCTTCATTTAAAAGGTCTCATTTAAAGGGAACAAAAAATTATGTGGCCTTCCTTTGAAATCCAAATGCACACAAAATGAGCCAAGATCTTCACCCCCAAAGCATGAAACAATTCATTTGAAATCTCGGGTAACAATTGAGTGGAAGTACACAAGTGTTGAATTAGGATTTATCTTTGGTTTTGGGGTTAAAATTTGGCCCCTTATGTTTTGGAAGAGATGGAGAATATCTTATTATGAATACGTTGACAACATTTTGTTTAGATCTTCCATTGACCATCTTTGTTGTGACAAAGAATGCTTTGGAAGCCAAAGATCCATAAATAAAGAGTTAAGCCACTAGCTATACCTACGAGATGTAGCTTCCAAGGTTTTAACAAGACTAGCTCTTTTTTGTTTTAGTTTCATGTAAAAATAAAATATGAATCCATGTGTGAAGGCTGCTATCATCTTAAGGCATGATATTTGTATTTGACGATCCATATTACTGAATTAGTTGTCTGATATTTATTGTTGGTGGCTTGTTTGTTAATTACTCACTTTTCTAACCTCGAGAGCAAAGTTTTCAAGGGTTAAATGATCGATTTTTCTTTTTTCGTTTTTGAGGATGAAGAAATATCGAGTAAGAAGGTGGTAATTGAATATGATTGTATAAAAATCACGACCTCTGAAATTTACTCTCTTTTTTTTCACTTTCCTTAAATGATAAAAAGAAAATATTCTCTTGAAAAGATATTTTGGAGATCAAAACCTTAATTTTATAGCATGGAAAGTCACAGTTAGGAGCTGTCGTATAGTAGCTATTTGATTTGTAAACGACAGTTGTAAGAGGTCGAGTAAGTATATGGGACCCTATCCGACAGCCATTTGTGACCGTCAGAGGGTTGTGATCTATGCACATCAGGAAGAACCGGGCCAATGGCGAAGGAACGTGGCCGGAGGCGGAGAACTCCAAATCCAAAGCGCGGCATGTCTCAACCAGAATCTTCATGACACAAGCACTGAAAGATTCACAGATTACTTCACCAACATGCATGGAGTGGCTCTGCCTCTGAAACCACACGCCACCCTTCCCTATTTCTCTCACCTTTGCTTCAGGTCTCTTCCTTACTTTTCGCTTGTCTCTTTGCAAAACCAACCCAAATCTTCGACACCCATCTGCAGATTCTGGAGTTACAAGCAGAAGGCAAGAATAAGTAGTGTTATCCCTTTGAGAGCGAGTCGCAGGGAGTCTCCTCATGAGGTTTTGGGGGTACCTCCCTCTGCAACTGTGGACGAAATCAAGAAGGCTTATCGTAAACTTGCTCTCAAGTATCATCCTGATGTCAATAAGGAGGTAATTTGCTGAATTAACAGCTCTGTACTATAAAATTCGTGTTTTGCTTTTTGTCACGGTTTAGATGGGATTTCGCTGCATATATTCAAAGTAGATGACTTTGTTTGAGAAATTTTGAGTTCTGAACAAATTCACTCTAAAGAAGGATGTTTAGGGTCAGTTACCTGCAAAACATTGGGGATTCCTCTTAGAATGGCAACGAAATATAAACATTTAGCCCAAAGCAATCTGCAATAAATAAATTTTGTTATGTCGGTGACTTGATAAATAGTGAAATCTCCGTACTGAGAAAAACACACCAAACATCTCTTAAGCAATTTAACAAAACCCAAATGTTGCTTTTTGATTATTTTGCCTTAACAAGCATGCTTAGTTGCCTCTGTCTGCAATAATGGCGGTATTCCTTCAGACTGGAAATTTGATCAAATTCACTAATCCAAGGGTAAGACAATCAATTAGATGATCATCTCTACGTGAGACACGAAACTTTCTTTAAGTATCTATCTTTCCTTTTATAATGGTTATTCCAAACAGATTCTGCCATTTGCTAATATGACATTCCTGAGGATGAAAGGATTAGTGATTAACTTTAAGCAACCATGCTAAACAGTCATCATCAAGGACACTTCAGAATTCAGAGAAGAGCTCTAGAAACGCTTTAGATATGTAAGTTTTAAGTGTCTCCGCTAGAAAGAGGATTAAAACTTGCTACGGTTTTTGTTCTAGTCTTTCTTTACTATGTTCATGCTCAAATCTCATACCTAGGGAATGGAGAAGAAAATTGGCAGTTTGATCAAAAACTACATAGTTTAATATTTACCATACTGATATGCTTATACCGAGAATAACTAGTGACCTCCCGAAGTGGGTGTACAAATTTATTTATTTATTTATTATTATTATATTTTTGTGTGTGATTGTGTTACCTCATATGCTTCTTATTTCTTTTAACCTACCTAAAAGTATCTAAAAATATCTAAAAATATCTCATATTTATGTTGCTAGACTTTAAGCAGGTGCCACTCCTCCTCATGAATGACATTGGCCATGTCCAACTAAACTAAGAAACTAGTTGAGCATCCCTCATGATCTCGAACTTGTTTCCCTGATTTTGACTGACATTCTTGATACTATCAGCTTAGGTCCTGCTGTTTCTTATTGCTATGCATTTGGGTGCTTTAAAAGAGAAGCCAAGAAGTATTTTGGTGTATCTAGTTTTTTTTTGGCAGTTTATCTTGTTCTACCATGAGTTCAATTGTAGTTTTGTATTTGATGACACAACTGCCTACTAGTAGGCACATTACCTTGTAAGATATGGCCAAGTTCAAGTTTTATGCTCTTCCATTTTTCCTTTGGCATATATTGCGATAAAGGTGGCAAAGTGATTATATGTTGCTAACCCAAATCTAATCTTTTTATTAGTATACAGATAAATTATGCTAATATTGCAAACTGTTTTGGTACACAGGCAAGTGCACAGGAGAAATTTATGAGGATTAAGCATGCATACAGTACATTACAGGGTTCTAAATCTCGGAGGAAATATGACACTGGAAATAACAAGTCTGATTATTCCTATCCTGGTGCTGAAAGAAGCCAAAGTAGAAAAGGACAAGATGAAGAAGAGTTTTATGGGTTTGGTAATGACCTATATTCCTAATCAAATCCTACTAATGTTATGAATTTGTAAGCTCCTATGCATATTGTACTCCATTTACTCTTTTATAACTTACTGTTTATGTGATGAAGGGTGTATATTCACTGAGAGATCTAATCAGTGAAAATGAGAAATTGCTGCACTGATGGCATTACCACCACCCATCTAGTGACATGCTAGTTCAGTGGAATTTCTAATGAATGAGATCTCTTGGGCCGATCGACCAGTCAAATTTTCTCCTAACCATCCAACCAACTACATTTTGCAACAGAAAGTTTTGAAAGAGTGTCTAGATGGACTATGATGCTTGAATTAACAACTTAGACCCCTTTTGACATAAAGGAAATCTCTAATGAGCCTCTGAACCAGAAGTCTTTCCCCTTCGTTACATATTTGCATACACTTCCTGCTGGGCATACTCTAATGGTTCTGAGTCTCCTGCACCTTTGATTTCCTTGTTACCCCTTGATTCCTTACATGGCATCCAACTATTTTTATGTCATCTACAAGATCTTTTTATTTTATTTATTTTTTGTGGTTCAAAAGGAAAGAGGACGAAGTGCCTGTAGAAAACATCTTCTGGCCTTCTATCTTATCATCATACAATTCAGATTTGTTCTCTATGTTCTTATCATTAACCCCTTTATGCTGCAGGTAATTTTTTGAGGGATGTTCAAATAACAACAGGTAGATATGTCATCCCTGGCAGACACCGTGTGGGCTGAATTGTGCTGAATTGTTGTTGGAAGCTATTGTCTTTTCTCTTTGAGGTCGCAGTTTACTTTGACATTGAGGTTTAATACTAGATTTGATGTTACAGGGGACTTCTTCAGAGATCTTGACGAAGAATTCCGTAACTGGGAAGCGACTGCTGCTTCACAAGGAAAGCCAAAAA
The DNA here is from genome assembly GCA_028551395.1 of Casuarina glauca. NCBI lineage: Eukaryota > Viridiplantae > Streptophyta > Magnoliopsida > Fagales > Casuarinaceae > Casuarina > Casuarina glauca. The sequence goes on along the minus strand of CM052352.1, from coordinate 24,746,219 downwards.
GCCTATGGGAAGAATTAGCGGTTAGACGTTATTGACATTTTCCGTTGTATTGTCTATATGAACATAATCATCTGATAATTTTTCTAAGAAATATCTTTCAAAAATTTCAGATTTGATTTACAGTGAAAAATTGTATTTTCACTTGGCAGGAAATTGGAGAGGAATTTGTGGAATTCCTTGAGAAAGAACTCAACATAACTGATGAAGAGGGTGATTCATACAGCATCGATAGAGGACCTGGGAAGACCGATTCTTCTAGGACGCCTGGGACAGAAAGGCCAGAAAATATTAGCCAAGATAAAGCTGGCGAGGGGAGCAGCATTGTTGAGAATATCGATGATATAGAAGCTACTCTTGCTCGATTGAAGAAGGAATTGGGTCTGTAACAGTGAAATGCAACTATGCTTTGAGCCATCTTGAAGCGACTTTAAGGCCTCATTTGCCACCGTTTATAGAGGAGTTTCCAAGGGAAGATATTCGAGAACCACGACTTTGGGACATTGACATTGTGAGACATGAGCTTGTACATCATAGATATGCAACCGCTTAAAAGAAACAAAAAGCTCTTCAGCAAAAGCTGATTTGTAACTAAAACTCTTCTTTTGGCTACTACCATGAAAAGAGTATGATTTCATTGTTAAAAAACGTGGCACTAAAAGGAGCCACTTTACTTTCCCTTTAGGTATAGATCATCACGCATCCCTCACAAAGTTGTCGAAATGATTCAAGTAACATTAAGAACAAAATTATAAGGGCTTCCCACTCTAATTGACTCATATATATATATATATATATATATATATATATGTAGTTTCAAGTATCTCAAAAAGCCTCAGCGAGACAACAGAAAATTTCAGCAGATTATCCCAAAATCTAATGAACAGAATGTACTCAAATGAAAATTATTAAGTCAACCGCATCTTAGAACCGCTCTCCAAATCGGAAGAAAAATGCACCCGTGCCAGAGTTGTGATCCACAGCATACTCGGCTCGTACTAGACCAAGCTTGACACCGGCACCATAAGAAGATCCATGACCCAGTCGCCGGTACACCTCTGTTGGGTTACCTTTGACATCCTTTGAAGTTCCTAGATCATTGCCATGTTCTGCAAATGCATACACGTGTGTACCTTTTACAGGAATCCGTATCTCAGCTGCTAGCTGTTGGTAAGATGGGGAAAAGGAATCAGTATTGGTTTACCCAAAACTCTTGTAAGCATGATCAGATTTTATGATTTACAGGTCCGAGATGACAAGATAAAGGACTGCTAACCAAAACTTGTATCCCGAAAATTCGTACCTCAAGGATATTTCTGGCTGCACCAATCTCACCCATGTTGTAACCCCTGACAGAATATGGACCTCCAAGTGTGAAAGCGTCATAGCTTGGAAGGTCTCCCACACAGCCACCATAGTGGCCATGAAGGACAAGGACAGGTGGTGGTGGTTTACCAGCACCTTCCTCGACTTGCTTCAGCTGAAAGAATCGTGTCAATGTTAATTGGTGGCGATTAAAGAATGGAAACTTGCTGCCGATGCCAAGGCCTTGGTCCACCTGGATTTTTTACATAAAACATGCACATTAGCTTGGGAAAAACACATCAAGTCAAGAATTTGACAAACTGAATGAAAGCTTTTTTATTTTTTATTTTATGCGGGGACTAAAACTTCCACTTCAAACTGATCACCAACTCCAACCATCATAATAGAACTATATCCATTGAACACCAGCAAAGTAGCTGGAACCAAGGACAGATGCCTGCTAAACTAATCAGAAACTATCAATTTTTGCAGAGACAAACTTCCTGACAGGTATAGGGTGAAAATAATATGGATATGTGCTTATATGGATTGCCTCCCAAGGATGCTTCATATATTTTCTATCTTCCCCCACTCTTTTCGAACCAGAATTATATAGTCCCAGAGTTAACAAAAAAACAGAAGTTATGCATTACAAGCATCTAAGCTTACCTGAAATACATCCCTTGAACCAACTATAGCTCCATTTAAGAACTTGGTATTATCACGGGTAATATTTGCCTGTAGAAATGCCATTCGGTCAATGCCAGTGTCACTTAGGGTAGTTGGAGGTCCATCTGCACTAATTGCACCACTTGGCAACACCCTTTGACCATTTGGACAGATATGACTGCTTTCATCACGGGTTGTTATCTCTTCCATTACAAGACCATATGTGAATTTGCTCTGACGAGTGAAGTTCTGCAAGGCATAGACATTAGATGACCATGGAGATTTTACCTCAGCAACGGATTAAAAAATAAAAAAAGGCACCACAATTACCTCAGTAATATTGGTCTTAACACCAGCTCGATCAACCCATATAGGAGGGACTTCATCCACCCCTGGCCCCCCAGTGAAGACTGGACTCAACTTCCGGCTGTTGAAGCAGCTCACTCGCAGAGTTCGGTTGCGTGGATTATACACACCATCCAAATATGGATGTACATACTCAAGTTTGAAAGCAAGATCATCCTGAGAAAGAATTACATTGGGACTCTTGTGATACAATATCTAACATGAAGGACACAGAGCTATGAGAAACTATACATTAAGGTAAGCCAACCTGGGGATTCAAGAAGTTGCTAGTAGTCACTGAACCATTGATGGATCTATTTAGCCCACCAAGATTCCGATGTTCAAAAGTAACAGTTCCACCTGGCTGCAATGAAGCCTAAACACACAACAGACACAAGATAAGAAACAAGAAAGCACAACAAAGTGTCAAAACTGAATTCCAGAAGTTCAATGGTCAGTGGACAGTGTAAACAGATATTAATCATCAAAAGTATACCAAAGTGGGACGTCCTCCACGGCCTGGAACAATACTCCACTCTGTAGCAACTTCAGCAGTCTTCTGTTCTAGCTCCTTAAGCTTTATTTCAACAATAATCCCTCCCTCATTCTTCTCATCAGGCCGTGGGTTCACCTCAATGTTTGAAAATAAGCCAAGCCCATTTATATTCCTCAAAGCTTGCTTCCCAGCCTCAATGTTAAAAACTTGCCCTGGTCGAAGCTGTCAGTCCAAGTGAAACATTATCAAACAATCAATCATCCGCTCTCAACATTTGCATTCACAACCAACCATTTACAAGCATATAACTTCAACTCTATGATCCCATAAAACACAAGTCAATCACCAAACTGAAGCTTCTCCACTGAACGCGTAACTAATACAAAAACAAGCAATTACCAATTGAACATCTCTATGTTAAATAATTTGGCCCAGTTGAAGGCCACATTCAATAAATAGTCCATTTGAAACCAAAGCTATTAGTAATCCATTTGACCCCTAAGCATCAGTCACCACTTAAAGTTTGAATCAAGCACATAATTTGAATCCTATCGGAACCTTAAATCTTGAAACTAAGCGTGTGACACTAAAATCCCAAATAGCAGATTACCCATTTCACATCACAGTGAAAGGAACTCAAAAACCAACTAAATGAACACAAAACATCCAAAGAAAAAAACACGAAGTACCTGTTTGGGCATTTCCCTTTTCACCACAGCAACCTGGGTATTTCCTTCGACGATGTTGCCAAGCTTATCGAGGAACTGAATGTTCACCTGCGTAATATCCCCTTCCACCACCTCACAAACCACCTCCTTTGTATTCAAATTCCCGAAATTTACAACCTGCGCACAAGCATACCCTTCATCGTAGTACCATTTCTGAACACGGTCCCGAATCCGCTGCAACAGCCTCGCGCTGACCTTCCCCTGTTCCCTAAGCATCTGCATTATCTCCCGGTGCACCGGTGGTGCCAACAGGCACGGCTTGGCCTTGTCTATTCTCCTCTTGTAGTCCTTCTCGAGGCTCCGATAGTACTCCATCTTCTCTTTTTCGGTCATATCAGCGTCCATCTCGAACGGCTTCGACTGCGGCATCAGCCCCACGTTGATGCACCGGAACTTGTCCGCCGACTGCCACGTACTCTCCGTGAAGGATATCGTGACCGCAATGGAGCCATCCGGGTTGGTCTTCCCCTCCATGTCGACCTTCTCGAACATTCCACAGGTAGCTAGGGTTTCAAGCTCCTTTTGGAGCTGGTTCCTCGTGTAAACCCCACCGGGCTTCAGAGACACCATCTCGAAGAACGAGTCCTCGGTGCCGACGATGGCCCCCCGCCGGCGGTCAAAGAACATAATCTCAGAGACCTTGTACTTCTTAAACCCACTAAGCTTGCTGAGCTGGACCACGATGTTCGCCGGGAGCCCATGTGGATCCCATTCCTGATTCTGAATCTCATCCGCAAAGGCCAATGCAGGAGCGAAAAGGTCTCTCCAGAACCCTCCACCATCACCCCCACCGCCGCCGCCGCCGCCAGACCCTCCAAATCCTCCTCCTCCTCCTCCTCCTCCGCCACCGGACCCACCAAGAATGGGTGATATGGAGCGGAGGTGAAGGAACAGGGACGAAACGGAGGCGACAGAGAGGGTTTTGAAAAAAGATTGGTGGGGTTTAGCGTTCTTGGTCGAAGAAGAAGCGGAAGAAAAAGAGGGAAGCGAAAAGTTGCATTGGACGGTTCGTTTCGGCGTGGAAGTAGCCGAGGTTCGCCGGGACGACCACAAAGGAGGAGTTTGGATATGGGTCGGAGCGGCGAAGGACCGCATGGCTGTGGGGTTTTGCAGTCGGAGGAGATAAGGGGGCTCGAAGAGAGGAAGAAAGGGGGTTTTGGCAATTTATTTACGGTTTTGGCCGTCAGAAACGGGTGGGCGGGTGGGTTTGGAGGGTATTGTGTTGGGAAAGGAGACCATTGGGCGAGCCCTACGAGGTTTACCAAAACAAGTACACCAATCAAGTAAATTACAAAGGGAGCATCAATGCTTGATAGAATACCCTTCTCACGCTGATTCAAAGGGCTAATAAAATTTGGTTCATCTTTCTGTGAGATTTAGTGTCAAAACAAGCCAAATTGTTGTTAGAAGGTGCTTAATTTGGTGTTTAGTAACCCCACCTTGGCGTGGAGATGAATTTACGAGAACAAATAAAGCATTTTTATGTTGCCTTTGTGTATCAACAAGTGTCTAATCAAATAATGAGTAGGAATTGTTTAAAACTTGTTATGACACATTAAAGTTTGTAAAATATAAGAAAAATAAATGTTGTCTTGGTATAGATTGACGAGAGTGGAATTTGGAGATTGATCTTGCCATTTTCACCATATTAGTAGTAAAGCAAGGCACACAACAGCTTGTTATTGGACCGTGGGGAGCACAATGAGGCAGCAATAGGGTTGCACATTGGGCCTGTGACTGTTGAGTCTCTTAAAAGCTATTACATGATGGAAAACTCTTTCACACGAGAAGGGCGCTATGATGATTATATGCTCGGGTGAAATCATGTTGGAAACTGTAATTATTACCTAAAAGTAGATTAAATGTAAGAAAAAGTTTTCTTATGAAGATTATATAATTTCATCATGTATATATAAATATGATATTAAAATAAGGTTTAAGCATAACAAGATAATTCACATGATAATATGTCCCTTCGTAAATGATTGTGAATTATGAGTTTAGTATATAAAAGGTGTTGCTTCTAAAGCTTAAATTTTGATATCATGTGAAAGAAAATTTATTTCTATTTGATTTAGAAAATTTGAAAGGTTTTCATGTAAGATTTAGAAAATTTGAAACAATACACATTAGTCTTAACAAGTTAAATTTAATTGCTTGGAACTCCTTGCATGGTTTTTATTCATTCCTTTGATCGTACGTTAAGAAAACAAGCTGTAGAGTTTGAGTGAGAAGTGAAATATATTTGGAGGCCAAGTCTCAGAATTAGAATGATAAGATCTTCTAATGCTATGAATGTGTATAAATTATGAATCAGTCCTGTTCCTGCTGGTTTTATACATGCTTGTATGCATCACAGGCAATTCCTTTGTGAGTCCTGGGAAGAGCAAGATCAGGACATGGTTGCTCCAAGCTTGGCCATACCCTATTTCAACCATTCCTGAATTGCGTGTGGCAAACAAAATTCACCACCTACTGTTTACCACGCGTAATAATTAAGCCCACAAGTACTCAACTTGATGACTTCTGGTCCTTGTTTATTTACCATGCAAGAACCCCGGAAGCAAGCGCTTAATCGTCACTCCTCTCCCTTACTTTTCTCTCTATCATAAGACATAAATGAGCATTGATGTAATCACAAACAGTTATCTGAAGGCAGATTCTCTCTTAGACACTTCATTGTGAATTGGAGGAATGGATCAATTCGACCGCATGCAGAAGTATCGTGACTCTCCTAAGAGTCCTAGCCGCCTTGTTATCGATCAAATTCGCCGAGGTAATTCTCTGCAGACATCAGAGCATGGTTCAAGCATTATATATAACCTTTGTTCTCTGACTTTGCTGTTGTAGCATGGATCCTTTGTTTGTTATGTATTATGAACCTGAGTTCTATGTTAAAAAGTTAATCTAATAAGAAGAGTAGTCAAGCTTCATTACATGACTAGATTATTTTACTTACTTTTAGATGTGGGAGATTGAAGTTCCTTATATTTTCTCTTACCCAAATTCATGTTACCCTTGATGTGGATGGGGCTTCTTGCCAATCCCATATTAGGGGTCTACCCACTACTTGCTCTCACATTAGGGGATAGTAGTTACAAGTACCATTAGATGTGCCCAGTGCCCCGTGCCCAGTGCTCAGTGCCCATCTCATATTAGCAAACACATTAGATCTTGGTTTACCTCTAATATCATTTGTCACTATTTGGTTTCCTCCCAAAAGATTAACCAAATAGAAATAATAGTCAAATTCCTTTATATGTCTAGAGTTTTGATCATGCTTCCCATTCTAACAAATTTTACATGCTCAGGACGTGAAGGACCAAAATGGTCACCTACCTCTTTATCGCCTACATTTTGGAAGGATCATGACCCAGAAGAAGATCATTCCCCCCATCACAAGAAATCTGTTCTGACCAAAGTGAAGGAGAAGGCCAAGAAATTTCGGCATAACCTCAGCAAGAAGAAGCACAACGAGAATGGTAACAGCACACCCTCTTGGGGTGTCAGCTTGGATGACGATGAAGATGAAGATGAAGAAGATGCTGAATACCATGGAGCTCCAAGTAATATCCTTACAAGCTTCTCTGTTCCCTTTCAGTTCCTTCTGTGACGTAAAAATGTCAGATGTGTTCTCATTTCATGGTGTTATTTCATTTTCAGTGTACGAATCGGAGCTGGCTCCTGAGGGGTACAAGGAGACGGCTAGGCAGCATCCAAGAGCGGCATACGTGGTTTCCGAGAAACATGTTTTGGCCTGCAGTGTCAATCTTGGTGCTGACAAAGAAAAGGGGAAGACGACCACCCCAAGCAAGATAAGGACCGAAACCGTGACTAAGAAGGTGGCACCAGCGTACGCTGCAGTAACCGACGCCACCAATGCGATTGCTTCAAAAATTCCATGCCTAACTATATCCACCAAAGCAGGTTCACCAGCCGTTGCGGACGAGGACACTACAGAACCCTTGTCATGCAGCTGGGCTCCCCTACAAACTTTGTCAACCACGGAGTCTCCACAACCTTATTCCGCCCCGGCGTCTCTAGAGAGGAGAAACTCTATTACCCGAGAGCAGAAACGGGACAAGGGTGTGTCAGTGAAGGAGTATTTGATGCAGAAAATTGAGCCCGGGGAAGATGAGAGAGCACTTTCCCAAGCAATATCGGAGGCAATGAGTCCCAGGAAGACTCCGGGGGATTTCGGTGTGGTGGAAAAGGTGAGAGAGGCTGTGAATTCCTTGCTCTGGAAAGAGGAGTCTCCTAAATACTCAGCAGCAAATTCAGCCACAAGCTCTGCGTCGCACATGCAGGTTTCCAACAGTGCTCCTTCGGCTAAAAGCGCACCGATACACCTTCCGATCTCCACCAATGCTCATGAGAGTAAATTATCTTTTTCTTGTTTAAATTCTTGATCATGAACATGTGAAGATGTTGAAATTCTTTTATATGAATTTCTTTTGCAGTTGATGAAGAAGAAAGTCAAGGAAGAATACTGCAAGCCAATTGATAGAAGAGCTGAAGTGTTGATAAAGAATCAAATTTCTGAACAGTATAGGAGTTTAGCGTGAATAAGTGGCTGTCGAGATCATTTTCTCCATTTAATTAAGCTATATATGGTCATCGACAGACAGTTTCTGCAGCCATAGAAGTTCAAAGATGTCTATATTAATACAACAGTTATGGACCTTTCCAGTTCACGAATTTTGTAGTCTAGTGTATTTTTCCGTGTTCAAAAATAAGCCATGTACATGATTTACGGCACTGATTATGACAAACCAGTTAACTGGGGAAAGCTATTGTTAAAGAAAGTGAGCCCATTTTAGACAAAGTTGGGCTCATGGTTGATACTTCAACTATTCATTTTATGTGTATTCCTTTTTGGGAGAAGATTTTGTAGGTTGTCCTTAAAGAGTAGGATTTGATGTTGTAACAACGAAATTATTTGTTGAGTAAATAATACCGTATACAAACACAAATCAAACCACGTATAAAAAAGAAAAATGCAAGTTAAGTTGGTTGGACGTAGAAAAGATCTTTATGTACATCGTCGAATGACAATATTAAGATTTTTCAATTTCTTTCTATTTCTCTCTTATTTCCAATTATTTTCCTTCAATTTAATCATGAACGCTAACTTGAAATTACACTATTTAATATAGAAAAATTAGCACGAGTTTTGGTAGTTCAATGGCATCAAAAGACACTACCATATAGGAGGCTAGGGTTTAAGCCTCCCCCTTCTCTAATAAATCTCTTAAATTCCTCCACCTCCCCTTCTCTAATAAATCTCTTAAATTCCTCCACCTCCATCCTGATAAAATAAAGGAAGAATTACAAGAATATCTTTACACTAACAAATCCATTTCAAGGGCGTCTTAGTACAACACATCATCGTCCAGCAGCATTACCATCGTTCATCATGTCTGATATTTTGCTTAGCCTTTGTCAATCATCTATGGCTTCCATCTCTGACTCTCTTCGTCGGTCAAACATCTCTGGGTACCATCTCTTACCGGCATCTCCAAGCCTCCTCTTCAACTTATGGTCTATTCATCAGGTCCCCAACGAGTCAAGAAGTGATTTCTACTGAATTAAACAAGAAAGGTTGTTAAGAAAAAGAAAAAGATGTAAAAGGAAGCCAATTATTGTAATTAGTTGTAAACAACCAAACCTTTAGAATTTGATTACCTTTTCACACTGACTTCACCTATAACAACTCTTTATAAAACATTGTATCTGCAAGTCAATTAATATAATAGATTAATGGACCACCCAAATGTCGCTGCCCCATTTAGCAATCTGACGACTAATGAAGTGTGCATCGACGATAAAGACCCACCTGCAAGAGGTTGAAGACTCGGTCATCGCGTAAAGGTGGTCTTTCGACGGTGGACCTTATCATCTCATTTAGTAACAGACGTAGGTTAAGTCTGCCATGAAATCAGTACCAAGAGCTATCCCATCTTTCATTTATGAAATGAAGGAAAATTCACTAGAAGGACTTGACCCTCTAGCTAGCTTTGAATTGGGTATGACTTTTGTAACCTTTCAATCAATTCCCGAAATTGACAAGTGATTGCTTCCAAAATTAGGTAAACTCAATGATACTTTATGTGATATTAAAACAAAGATCTTGAGTTTAAATCTTGCTTCTGAGAGATTGATGCATAACTGCTTCCAAGGTTTCGTTGTAAAACAGTCTGAGGTTATAATGCCTTGTTTGAGTATATAGATGACAAGTTATGAGAGTTCTAAGCCGGTGATCTCAACTATGAAATATATAAGTTAATAATAGGAGGCCAGAGCATGAAAAAAAAGGAAAAAGAAGTCTTCTAAGATCTTAGATGCAAATAAAATTTTTATTCATTCCATAAACAGTATTATGGAAAAATTACTTCTATTACTTCACATGTTGAAAAAATTTCCATGGGCAAGACATAATTTTAGTTTCCATAAGCTTCTGAATTTGAAAGAATATTAAGTATAAAAGCATACATATATATATATTTATTGACATAAATAAAAAAAATTTCAAGATATAGAATTTACTGTATACTAATATAAATATAAATTTCTAAAAATTCTAATACATTAGCACATTTGTGTAAACTAATAGGTAGATGGCCAATGAGTATCGTACACATAACTACAGATAAACCACCAAATGTAGGACTCCATGCATCTAGATCGATTCACGAAACTTTCTCCATTGTTCTATTGCAGCTAAACAAGAACAGTAAAAGCAACGACTAGGTAACTCTGTTATCAAGTTTCCAGACGTTTTACCGAATACATCAAGTTGTTATTATTAATGTAAAAAGGGGCAGGGGATATGCAATTTTCCCAACGTCTTTCCAACTTTTTATTTTTTCATTCTACTGATAGAAAGATACAGATGACCAGAACTTAGGATTCCTTCAAGACTTTCCCAAATTCTTTCTTTCAAGTCCTGAACTGCCCCATAAGATGGCAGCGCTCTTATGGCTAAAACTCCAAAGGAGGCTCTCTACGACTTAACCATTTCGGTACCTCTACCTCCCTTCTTTTTTGTTAGGATTGGAGTGAAAATTAGTAGCACATAGCTCTCACATAACTATTCTCATAAAGAAATCTAATAAGAGTAGAAGGGGCCAGTAGTTGCACCAATAATGGGGGACATAGGATGTTGTGTTGGTCCGAATGTCCTAAATTTTGTGTCTCTTGTATGTTTATGATTTGATTTATGTATGAATATATTCATGTGATGGGTCGCTTCCGCAACATTTTTTGTAGGAACCTAGATACTACAATGACAAATGCCCCTTTACAAATTAGGATTCTACAAACTTTGATACTCACCTAATTGTTCCATTAATCTTAGTAATCTCTTCTATAGAGTAATTAGTGCAACATTCATACACTATAAAATAGTATAAAAATCTCAGCATAAGCCTTTATAAATTATGCCAAGCTTGCCTTCCTTAGGTCATACCTCTTTAGGCATTTCTTCTATAGCCTTTTTCTAGGCAATGACTCTCCTAAGTTATGTTTCTCTCTACGCATTTCCATATCATCATAGGCTTTTCACATTTAGACACTTTTTTCATCTCAAGGCCATCAATAGAAGTAAAAATATGAGACTTTCATAAGAATTGAGGCTTCTTTCTCTATAATTCCAACAATTGGAGAGTTCACACTTTATCTAGAATTCTTGGTGTTTTCTCTAAAATTTACCCATCAAAGCATTGCACACCACATATGGATTTCAAAAAGAATGATTTTTTTTTCATAATACTTTTTTTGGATGAATATATGAGTTTATTTATCTAAGAATCAAAAAATACAAAATTTTTGGGGCATATGTTAACATTATAATTTATTTAAGAAAAAATTGACTTAAGAATTTCCAAATTAAGATAAAACAAAATATTCACTTAAGAAAGTTTAATGTTCATAAATATAGAAATTCTCTTACGTATTATTTTCTAATTTTAGCTAATAAAATTGACATTTCAATAACTTTATTTTGAAAATGTCTACAATTTTATTTAGACCATATACAATATATGCATATTAAGAAAAAAAGTTTAAGAAGTTTCATTGTCAAATTCTTTCTTTTAGTGGCTTTATTTTCCTAATCTTTACTCCATCATCAATTTTAAAGTTAATAATTTTAATGCTTTATCAACTTTAAAGTAGAAACATCACAACCTCTCTCTCAAATAACAATTTTATCAACATTTTCTCCTCAAAATGCTCCTTGCATAACCTTGCAAGAGAAAGCAAAAACTTTTTATATTTTGTTTGTCACATGCTTCATGTGTTCTCATTGTCTGTTTGAAGCATTACACGCTCTACACTTGCACATTAGCATGCCTTCTTTTCTTAGCAAAGTGCTTGACCTATTTTGACTTGATTGGATACTCATGGTTAATCTTTTGCTATTACTTATCACAATGTTCCACCCTTGGTCAAATTAGAATGGACCAATCTATTATTTGCAACCATTATCTTTGTCAATCTACTATTGGGGTTAGGTTTTCTATTCACTCAAGAGTTTGCAATCCAACTTGACTATTTTGGTCAAGCTTTACCAACATTTGCGGTAATTCCACCTTGGTTGAAGCTAGAATCTTTTATAGATCAATTGGTGATCTGCCCTTCATTGTTACATGTGGTAATTGGAACACATTCTCAAGTATTTCTTAACCTATATAAAACTCATATTTGACTCAAAAGTTATGTCAAGGAAATGAGACATTTATTATATATAAGCCACTCGATAAGCCCATACCTTGACAATACAATGGTTCAAACTAGATCATACTCTGGTGTTACTTTTCATTATGTGGAATCTAAGGCTTTTTTGATCTATTTCTATAAGGATGCTAAGAAAGGACTGAGCTCTAATATTATGTTACAAAATCTATGTTTGCCTTGAGAACTAATTCATAAGAAGGATGACATTTAGTACATATAAACTATTTTAGTAGTCCATATCTTATAATGTGGAACAACTATATAATGGTTTTAGTAGTTATTAAACAACAATAAAGGGCTTACATTTAAAAAATATTTGTTAAAAGTTTAATTTTTTTTCAAACTAGCTTTAAAAAAAGAATATCTCACATATAAGATAAGTAATAAGCTAGTAGATTAACAATGTGAGATACATACTAAATCTTAACTCGTCCTTTCACTTCAAATATCAAAAAGCACGTGTAAGGGTAATGTAATTCACAAATGATAGTATCTTACTCGAAACTTGGTATTTGAAGATTCTTAAATTTCTTTAAACGTGTTGGTTGCACTACATATATTTATGTAAAGAATCCAAATAATATGTTAAGAAAACAGACAAACTGGTGGAAAAGGCTTACGTGAATCTATCACGAAATCCGAGTCGATAAGTCTCCGTCAAGGTCGCTGGAAATGGATCCAAAAACACGGTTGGTCTCAGGCCATCTCCAGCACTCCCAGAACAGAACCAGAACCTTCTGACAAAAGCCGTGTCGTGCGTAGACCCCAATGGGGATGACCCTGCGCCAGGGATATGAAGCAGTTGTGGACATCAGATAGGGCAATGACGTGAGTTTATTCAGGCCATACATGTTTAGTTTTCCTGTGCTAGCTGAAAGGATGAGACGGTGCAACGCGTAGTTGAAATTTCGGGCTTGAGTTTGTCTTCTTCACACACGAGTTAATCTTCCTTTCTTCACACACGTTCGTCCTCCAAAGAGACAACGTAAGCTCAGAGACTACTAACTTTCTTTCTCATGGGCCTACTTTGGTTGGCTAATCCGGCGAGAAACTTGTTTTTGGTCTTGACAGAACAATAACCTCTAAGTTTCTACTGATCAACTCATGCTACTATTCCATTGCAGCTAAACAATAACAGTAAAAGCAACCACTGGATAATGCTTTATCAAAGTTTCCAGAACTGTTACCAAATAGATCAAGCTGTTATTATTAATATAAAAAGAGACCAAGGGTCTGCAACTTTCCCAGCATCTTTCCAACATTTATTTTTCCATTCTAGTGATGGAAAAGCAAGATAATGATGATGAGAACTAAGTTTTGGGTATTTTCTAATGTAGTGGTTGAGAGTCTATTCTCTTTCAGAGTCAATCGGTTGGTTGAGATACTAATGTTTAAAGCTGACATATTGGCAACGAACGGCTGGTTGAGGCATTGAAACGTCGAAAAGCCTTCTGACACAAAAAGGGCGAAATCTTTCAACCCTTCTTCCCATGGCTATAGTTCTTAGAACACTCTATTTTCTGATACTTCTCTTCGTTTCCAGTTTTCCCTTGCCTTTTGCTCAAGATGAAAATCAATTTATCTACAATGGCTTCCTTCAAGCCAAACTGCATCTTGACGGAATCGCAGGAATCCACCGCAATGGTCTATTGCAGCTAACCAACTTCTCAAACCAAAAAATTAGTCACGCTTTCTACCAATTTCCAGTAAAATTCAACTCAAATTCATCCAACTTAACTTCATCTCTTTCATTTTCGACAAATTTTGTGTTTGCAATGGTTCCTCAAGTACAGAAGCTTGGTGGTCATGGCATTGCCTTCGCTATCAGTCCCTCGAGGGACTTAACCCATGCTGGTGCAAGTTCGTTTTTGGGACTCTTCAACTCTTCGAATGAGGATCTTCCTCAAAACCACATCTTGGCCATCGAACTTGTTCCTGTTCTGACCACAGAATTTGGAGACACTTATAGAGACCTTGTGAGAATCGATGTGAACGGCCAGAAATCAGTTGAATCAGCACCTGCAATGTATTTCAGCGATAAAGAAGGGAAGAATATAAGCCTAGGATTCATCAGCGGGAATCCAGTGCATCTTTGGATAGACTATGATGAAGCAGAAAAGCTACTGAATGTTACTATAGCACCCGCCAGAATTGCAAAACCAAACAGGCCTCTCTTCTCAACACCTATTGATCTGTCTCAAATTCTTTTGGAATATATGTATGTTGGTTTCTCTTCAGCCACAGGTATGCTTGCAAGTGAAAACTACGTTCTTGGGTGGAGCTTTAATAGAAGTGGACGGGCGCGAGGCCTTGAAATTTCGAGCCTTCCTCACCTTCCCCATCAGAAGAAAACAAAAAAGAAACTAGGAATTGTAATCATCATTTTTCTCATACAAGCAGCGGTCGTGCTGATATTGGTCACCGGAGCGGCTCACATTTACAGGCGGAAGAAGAACGAAGAAATACGTGAAGATTGGGAAGAAGAGTATGGTACTCACAGATTCACCTATAAGGATCTACACAAAGCTACCAAAGGTTTCAAGGATACTGAGCTTCTTGGGGAAGGAGGTTTTGGAAAGGTTTATAGAGGAACACTTCCTTCGTCCAATTTACAAATTGCAGTCAAGAGAGTCTCCCACGATTCGAGACAAGGAATGAAGGAATTTGTGGCCGAGATTGTTAGCATGGGAAGACTGAGGCACAGGAACTTGGTGCAGCTCCTAGGGTATTGCCGACGAAAGGGAGAACTACACTTGGTCTATGATTATATGCCCAATGGAAGCCTTGATAAGTTCTTATATGGCAACGAAAACGCAAACCTCAACTGGCATCAACGATTTCAAATCATTAGGGGAGTGGCATCAGGCCTTCTTTACCTTCATGAAGAGTGGGAACAAGTTGTTCTACACAGAGATATAAAAGCAAGTAATATTTTATTGGATGCTGAATTGAAGGGAAGGCTAGGAGATTTTGGCCTAGCAAAATTATACGAGCACGGGACCAATCCCCAAACCACCCATGTAGTCGGGACTGTTGGCTATTTGGCTCCGGAGCTTACTAGAGCAGGGAGGGCAACCACTTGCACTGATGTGTTTGCTTTTGGGGCCTTCATGCTCGAGGTGGCTTGTGGAAGGAGGCCTATAGAGGTAGAGGGACCGCCAGAACGGGTGATTTTGGTTGATTGGGTGTTTGAGTGTTGGAGAAATGGAGCTATACTGGATGCTAGTGATCCAAGATTGGAGGGAAATTATGTGGTGGAAGAAATGGTATTGATTTTGAGACTAGGCCTGCTTTGCTCCCATGGAATGCCTGAAATTAGGCCTAGAATGAGGCAAGTGATTCAGTTTTTGGATGGTGATGCTGATCTGCCAGAATTAACGCAAGACAGAGCTCCTTTTGGTACATTTACAATTAATGAATCATCTGAATTGTTATCGTCGTTTCCTTCTTCCCAGGCTTCTGTTGCATCCATGTCTAGCACAGATTCAGTCCTGAAAGCAGGTCGCTGAGTCAGGCGTCTCATGCCACGGGGAGACTAGTTCAAGTAGTTATGGCTGGGAGGACAAACCGGTAGCACATTGTAAGCTTTCATATGGGTGCAAGTACAACCTAGCTAGATTTACTACTGGAGTAATTGCAGCACTTTTGTTATCGCAACCATACATGCTGTGTTATATTGTTCTTTGTAGTCATACAAGAATGCTGCTGCTTGCTTCCCGTGTAGCACTCGTTAAATCAATCTTTCCTTCAATCAACTATGCTTCATGTTCGCTGAAAGTTTGATGGTTCCATTCTCAAAATTGTCTATCACAGCGCAACCTTAGCGTTGAAGAGTAATAATTTATCGTAGGTTACGCTAGTGAACAGTATTCTATAACGACCCGCTTCTCTCGCCTAAGGTGACCCCCTTTGCTGTTGATACTTTCCGGTGCGAGGGATTATTTTCGCCTTTAAAAATAATTTATAAAAGATAATATTGTTGTGTAGGAGTATAGAATATTAATATCTTCGTAAAATGAGACATACTAAGCTTTAATATGCCCTTCTCAAGTATAAAGAACAGTCCCAAAGGGGGTCTACCCAAATTCATGTGTGAATTAATGTTATTGTGATGTGGGCTTTCAACCCAAGTCACTAAAGGTATGGAGTTACGTGCCTAGTTAAATATAGCTATTTTTCTCCCACTTTATGAGTTGGTTTTTAAGATGAAAATAACTACATTTAATTAGGTATACAGCTCCACATTTAGTAATGTGGGACTGGATATCTATATTATAATACTCTTTCTTACTACAACATGTGTGATAAGATTTTTAAAAGTCTTCTTTTTCTTTGAAAACTAACTTGTAAGGGAATGGAATAATTGTATACATTAGAGTTGAATATGCTAATAGTTTGATAATGTGAAATGTGTTTTGAATGCCAATAAGAATGAATACTTTTTCATCTTAGAAGGGGTGATATTTTTGAGTAGAGACCCTCTCACCCTCCCTCCCTTTTGGCACATTAGGAGAGTTATGTGCGTGGTAAGAGTTTCACATTAGAAGATAAGATTTTTAAAGTAAAGTTAAAACTTTTTAAATTTGGCTTTTATACCTTCTAATATGTATTAGAGCCAAATTGTATTTACTTCATCCCATAACACTCGGTGTGAAATAGAGTACATGTAGGACAAGAGTTTAAGATCGAGTTTTTGACCTGTCCATAATTTTTAGGTTGGTGGGTTTGGCACATGAATATTTATTGGCCCATGCTATCAAGATAATAATGGAATCTTTCAACAGATATATATATATATACAAGAACTGGTCCATCACTTGGTAGCTCAATGGAGCTGCTGGTGGCACGTGGCCAAATTTTCTGGAGTTCAAGAAACCACTACCCCTAACCACTTTTACCTTAAAAAAAAAAAAAAAAACACTGAAATTTACATAGTTCTAGATAAAATAACCCCTATGTCTATCTACTCATAAATTTTATACGCTTTTCTCCAATGGTTAACGAAATCTATCTCAAAATTTAGGTTGTTCCAAAATATCATATTTATAGGTGGCGTGAAAAAGGTCTAACAGACAAAAGATAAATTAACCTTACATAGCAAAATTATCATTTCAATCGAGGCATAACTTGTGTAAGCTTGGTGACAGGAGATTCTTTGCAGACCTTCCTTACCTGTACTCGTTGAACAAGGAAAACGCGACATCCTTGATCTATTTTAGAGGGACCTAGAGCACGACAAAACTGTACATTTCATCACCTAACTTTACTTGGACAACCCTGTTGGAATCAGCAAATGTCATTATCATTTGACTAGTGTGAAGTCACCAGTCAATGAAATTCGTTGATATACACATTTTCTTTTTCAGACAGGTGAAAGTCATAGAACTATATAAGCTCTTTGACAATGTTTCGTAACTCACTCCAAGGAGCCTTGCATTTTGGGCGAGACAAGGACACATGTAGGTTGAATTTCTTTTGCATGCAACCAAAGTCAAAAGGTTCCCACTAACGTATATCCCACCGAGGAAAATTCAGTGGTAGGTCTAGACCTCTCCATGCTAATGTTGAATAAGAGACACCTTGTATGCTTTTCAATCCATTTCGGAGATTTGACAGGAGATCACCAGTAAAACCACTCCTTGACCACTCCGACTTAAAATGAATTTTTCAGACTTTCCAAGGTTTTCTGATCTAAATCAAGCTATTGATTTGCATAATCATTATTCTTCAAGTTTAATAGTCATGATCTGATTGCTAATTGCTCTGATGTTTTATCTTAAGTGGATTATCAAGACACCACCTACATCCTAGACATGCTAGCAGTGTAGACTTGCATAGCGCTTTGCTTTGTACATTGCATTCGCTCATCCACTTCTCCAATCACAATTCCAAGTTGATAGTCTATTCTCTTCGTCAAATGAGCAACTAGTCAAGACACATTTGCTATGAAGAAAAACTGGGTTTATATGCAGGTTGAGGCGTCTAAACGGAGTGAAGCCTGATGCAAAAGGAAAACCCTTTTCCCTCTTCTCCGATGGCTATATTTCTTAGATCACTCCATTATCTCATACTGCTCTTTCTTTCCAGTATTCTCCTGGCCTTCGCTCAAGATGAAAACCAATTCATCTACAATGGATTCCTTCAAGCCAAACTGCATCTTGGTGGAATCGCAGAAATCCACCGAAATGGTCTATTGCAGCTAACCAACACTTCAGACCGAGAAATCGGCCACGCTTTCTACCAATTTCCCATAAAATTCAACATAACTTCATCCCTTTCGTTTTCTACAAACTTTGTGTTTGCCATGGTACCTGAAGCGCAAAATCTTGGTGGTCACGGCATGGCCTTCACCATCAGCCCTCGACGGATTTCAGCGGAGCTCAACCAAAAGGGTATCTGGGGCTTTTCAATAGCTCAACTAACGGTCTTCCTACAAACCACATCCTGGCCATCGAGCTTGATACTTATCAGAACTCTGAATTTGGAGATATTGAAGAGAATCACGTGGGAATCAATGTGAACGGCCTCAAATCTCTTGAATCAGCTCCTGCAATGTATTTTCCTACGAGAAACGTGCGAATGTAAGCTTGCAGCTCCTTAGTGGCAATCCAATGCATCTTTGGATAGACTACGATGAAGCAGAAAAGTTACTGAATGTTACACTGGCTCCAACCAGAATCCCAAAACCAAATCAGCCGCTCTTATCGACACCTCTTGATCTGTCACGAATTCTCTTGAAGTCCATGTATGTTGGTTTCTCTTCAGCCACAGCCACACTAAAAAGTGCACACTATATTCTTGGGTGGAGCTTTAACAAAAGTGGACCAGAACAGAGCCTTGAAATTGCGAACCTTCCTCCCCTTCCCCGTCAGAGGAGAAGAAAAGAGGAACTGGGATATACAATCTGTTAAAGAAAGACCACTTGCACACGTAAGACTACAAGTCCAAAAAGGCACTCAACCATGTAGAGAGAAGTGACAAGAGCATCCCACGTTCTCTGCAAAAGAGAGACCTCTTGTCAAGTGTGGGACTAGTTTACGTGTACTCTTTGTCTAACCAAATTTGCTTCATGTACCTGGCAAGGCTGCTATAAAATCATGTACTCAACCAAAACAATACAATGAAGTGAGACCTTTGTAGGGAAGAAATATGTTGTCTTCTGAGTAGCTCGTAGCAGGGCCGAATGGCTCTGCGTCCATGGCTTTTCAAATCAGCTTTCTCGTGTCTCTTTTCTTCTTATAGCTTTCACTGGTTTCTGTATTTTCTAAGATGTTAGACCTTTGTGTTTACCGCCTTCAGTCGTGTATGTTTCTTACTTTTATAGATTTTCTTCACAATCATCACTTCTGTCGTAGCAGCAGCAGTCGTGCTGACATCGATCCCAGGAGCTGCTTACATCGTAAGGAGGAAAAGATATGAAGAAATCCAGGAAGACTGGGAGGAGGAGTATGGTCCTCACAGGTTCAGATATAAGCATCTCTACAAAGCAACCAAAGGTTTCAAAGACACAAAACTTCTTGGGGAAGGAGGTTTTGGAAAGGTTTACAGAGGAATACTTCGTCTAACAAACAAATTGCGGTGAAGAAAGTCTCCCATGATTCCAAGCAAGGGATGAAGGAATTTGTGGCTGAGATCGTTTGTATGGGGAGACTAAGGCATAGGAACTTAGTGCAGCTGCTGGGCTATTGCCGGCGAAGGGGAGAACTTCTCTTGGTATATGATTACATGCCCAACGGAAGCCTTGACAAGTTCTTATATAGTGATAAGAAGCCTGTCCTCAAGTGGCTTCAGCGATTTCGTATCATCGGGGGAGTAGTATCTGGCCTCCTTTACCTCCATGAAGAGTGGGAACAAGTTATTCTTCATAGAGATGTGAAAGCCAGTAATGTTCTGTTGGATGTTGAATTAAATGGAAGGCTAAGCGATTTTGGCCTCGCAAAATTATACAACCATGGTGCCAATCCCCCAACGACCCATGTGGTTGGAACTGTGGGTTATCTGGCTCCTGAGGTAACTAGAATTGGAAGGGCAACCATCGGCACTGATGTTTTTGCTTTTGGGGCTTTCATGCTCGAGGTTGCTTGTGGAAGGAGACCCATAGACCTAGAGGAACCAGCTGAACGGGTAATTTTGATTGATTGGGTCTTTGAGTGTTGGAGAAAAGGATCTATCCTCGATGCTTGTGATCCTAGATTGGAAGGTTATTACGTGGTGGAAGAAATGATGTTAGTTTTGAAACTTGGCCTTCTTTGCTCTCACCCAGTGCCAGAAAGTAGGCCAACCATGAGGCAAGTGATGCAGTTTTTGGATCGTGATGCTGATGTTCCTGAACCAAAGCAAGACAGGGCTTCTTATGCTACATTCACAAGGAATGAAGCATCTGATTTGTTGTCGTCGTTTTGTTATTCCCAGGCTTCCGTGTCTAGCGCCGATTCAATCCTGAAAAGTGGTCGGTGAGTGGGTGCCTCATGCCTCGTGTGGATCGGGTCAGGCATCTATGCTTGGGATGAAACCCAAAGGAGCCACATGGAAAGGTTACGCATAGCTTGGTTTCGGTGAGAAGAGAAAGATGAAACTTCGGATGGATATGATGTACGAAATTTCCCTCTATTTATCTAGGTATGGAAACTGATTTCAGTGAATGTCCTAAGTAAACCTTACATAGTTGTACTAAGTTGTTGCTAGCTTTAATAGATCTACTTTAGTGGTTCTTGCCCAAATCAGATTGAGTGACTCATCTGTTGCTGTCTCTCTCCCTCTCTTTTTGTTTGTTTTTCAAACAAAAGAAACAACTTGATTAGAAGCCACTCTGTACCCCGACATTACTTAAACAATTAGTCTTTTATTTCACATTCATGTTTTTGTTAACTTACTCAACATACCATGAAATTGCATCCAATTCTTTACTTATTACTAGGTTTCATCTCATTTAAATGAACATCGTTTTTACCGTTTATAAGTGATTTAGTCTTTATAGTGAATTCTTCGTTGGACGTGAAAGATGGGAAAATTTCTTGATGCTAGTTCCGAGGGAAAAAATTCAACCTATATGTGTTTTTACGTTGCACTAAAAGTAAAGGTATCGCAGATGTAAGCTGGTGGCCTAGTCAAAAAAGAAAACTTGCATGGATTGATATACACAGATAGTGCTACCTGTAGCAGTTAAATGCTCTTCACATTTGCGGAATCCCAGCAAGAGCCTTCAAGCAAATGGTACTTAATACCACATGCAATTTTGTCACTCCCTTGGAGTCTTTAGGGTACACCATGGATGTCAAGCTTTTACTGTTCATCACGTTAAGGTAGGCATCCCTGCATTTGAATGTCCTTGTCCGCGAGCTTGCACAAAATGATCTGCTTTATATTTTGACCATGCCACTGACGGGATGGTGGGTCTAATTTTCTACGCAATTTGGTATTGTATAATTAAAACTTTTATTCCAATATCGTGATTAACTATATGTGTACGTAAAGATCAACTCGGCATAAGCTGGTGATCTGAACTATTAGAGAGGAATGTTACAAACAAGAGGCCAAATCATTCAAGGAAGACAGTAAAAGGAAATAAAGTTTTTCAACATCCTATAACCATATAAAAATTTCATTCACATCATAATTAAAGTCAGTAAAAACTTTCTTTTGTCTATTTCAAGTGATCATAGGACTTCATAACAAGACGTTGCAAGAAAGGTAAAAGGAAAGATTGGGATGATCTAGGTTCTTGCCATTGACCAGGGCAAGAGGGCATTGAAGGAATCAATATTTGTTATTACTTTTGACAAAAGAATGGGGTTAATAGAATATTGTTTTCCTAGTCACGCTTTTTAGTGGAATCTCTAGCCTTTTAAGAAGATAATTAGGTAGTTCTCTACAAAAATAGCAACTAAGAAATCCAGTTTTCGGTTGGTGCAACTTCTGAAGCTAAGAGATTATGTTGGTTTGTTTGGCAGTGTAAAAAAAAAAAAGAAAAAAGAAAATCTAACTTTGATAGGAAGAGAAGCACAACAAAGAAAAGCCATTGTTTGCGAAATCTCCACGTAAATAGAAAAGAAAACCTAGCCAAAACACTCCTTATATACAAGTTACTGGCCAAAATTTTCAAACATTGCATTCTCACCATTACCCAAAGGCCTTAAGTATGAGCTAGTATATTCACGTCATTCACAAATTAGGAGTGGTTTAGGACCCCTGACTAGTGAGTCCACCCAATCAAAAGTTTGAATTCCCTTCTCTTTCCGTGTCTCTGAGTTGTAATAAATAAATAAATAATAAAAAATAAAAAAAAATTATGGGTGGTTGATTTTTACCGATCTCTTATTGTGGGAGGGTTTTCATTTTTACCAACCCTCCATTTGTGGGGGATGTTATGTGACCCGGTCTAACGCGGTAGTCACATGGCTGACACCATAGATGACCATGCTGGTTTCCAAGGCAGGGAACCAAGCCCCATAATGCAATGGCTGGCTCACAAAGGAGGAAAGGTAGGGCTAAAAGTGGATTTGGAGAAAGATACTAAAAAATTTTCAAAGACACAAAAGTTCTTGGGGAAGGAGGTTTTGGAAAGGTTTGTGGAAGAATATTTCTCAAACATACAAATTGTAGTCAACGGAGTTTCCCATGATTCCAAGTTAATGATGAAGGAATTTGTGGCTGAGATCGTTAGCATGGAAGATTGAGGCATAGAAACTTAGTGAAGCTATAGGGCCATTGTCAGCGAAAGGGAGAACCTCTCTTGATCTACGACTACATGCCCGATGGTAACCGGAGAGAGTAACATCTAGCCTTCTTTACCTCCATTAAGAGTGGCAAAAGGTTGATCTCCTCATAGATGTAAAAGCAAGCAATGTTCTATTGGATGTTGGATTAAATGGAAGGTTAGATGATTCTAGCCTTTTATGATCATTTTACATAAAAAATTCAGACTCATATCTAAATTGATTTGTATTGGAAGCCCTCTAGAACAACATGTCATTTTGTCCCATCAAATACGATATGTCATTTCACTCATTCCTAAAAGGGAACCCTTTAAGCTTCTTGAAATATAAGTATTTATATGATTTTTTGAAACTATGCTTCTATAACCCAGTTCAATTTATTTTATACTTGGCAAACAAAGTCTCAACTAGGATATTACATAATTTACATTATCCTCACTAAAAAGAAAAGATGTTTATCTCATACTTAAATGTTAAGAGGATTAGGTACTCTAGCTAAAACAAACATGTCATTCATCGATTTTAAAGGCCACTTGTTTTCCTTCTTATTCTCTTCCTTTGTTTTTGCTATATTTCTATCATGAACATGTGTTACTTACCCTTTTAATTCAACAAGAAATCGAATTTCAACTAAAGGCATCCTTTTTTTTTTTCATAACAATTCCTACAATATGTGAATATTTAATGATTTTTACATGTAACATTGTTTCTGTCATTCTAGACCAAAAAGCCACAAACTCATATCTAAATTGATTTGTGTAGAAATGTCTTTGGAAGAAGATTCCATTTTGTCCCATCAAACATGACATCCCACTTCACACATCTCTAAAGGGATACCCTTTGAAGTTCATTGAAAACAGAGTGTTTTACATGATTTTGCAACATTATGCTTCTATAAGTCATTTTAATTCACTTCATCCTATGTAAATAAAGTCTCAAGGATGTTACAAAATTTATGTAATCCATCTCTAAAGACAAGATGTTCGCTTACATTAAAATGATAAGTAGGTTATATTTGCATGTGACAAAGACATGTCATTCATAAATTTCAAAAGCCATTGCTTTTCATTGTTATTCTCTTACATTATTTTTACTTCATTACTGGTATGATCTCATGTTATCTTCTCTTTTAATCCAACAAGTACTTGAATTTCCATTTGATGCCAACTTTCATAATAATTCTCACAGTACTATAACGAGTCAAGGATTTTCACACATAATGTCAATTGCACCATTCTACACTAGAGACCATAAACTCATATGTAAATCAATCTTCATTGTAACCCTTTTCTAATGACATGCTCTACACTCCCATTAAATGAAACCACCCATTTCACTCATCTCCAAAGGGATATTCCTTTAAGCTCCTTGAAAACCAAGTATTTTATATGACCTTCTAAAACATTTCTTTAAGCCATTTGGATTTACTTTATCATTTGCAACCAAAGTCTCAACTAGGACATTACATATTTATGTCATCCCTCACTAACAGCACAACGTGTTCACCCTTGCTAAAAGGACAAATGGGTTATATACGAATGCTAAAACCACATTTGGTCAATGGATTTCAAAACCCACTCATTTCATAATTATTCACTTGCTTTATTTTTACAATCTTTCTAGTATGAGCACATGTTTTTTTTTCCCCTTTTAGTCCAACAAGCAATCCAATTGCCATTTGATGCATATGCTCTTAGTAATCCCTACAATAGGTGTAAATTTAGTGATTTTCACACATCATATTATTTACATCATTCTATACCAAAATGCCATAAACTTATATCTAAATTCATTTGCATTGGAACCCTTTATACCAAAATGTTATTTAGTTCCATTAAATACAACATCCCGTTTCACCAATCTCCAAAGAAGAACCCTTTTGAACTTTTTGGAAGTCAGGTGTTTTCCATGACTTTTGGACACTATGTTTCTATAGCCCATTTCAATATACCTTACCCTTTGCAAATAAAGTCTTAACTATGAAACTACATAATTTATGTTATCTCTTCCTAAACATACAAGATGTACACTTATGCTAAAATGATAAATAAGTTATGTACTCATGCTAAAGTAATTTTCTGTTCATGGATTTCAAAAGCCACTTGTTTTCTTTGCTATTTTATATTATTTGTTTAAATTCTAGTATGAACACATGTTACTCACCCTTTTAATCCAATAAGAAATAGTTTTCAATTTGAAATTGTTACTTAATAATTTTTGCAATATGTGAAAATTTGGCGATATTCACACATGTTGTTTATGTCATTCCACATCAAAAAGCCACAAACTCATATCTAAATCAATTTGGATTGAAACCCTTTTGGAATGACATGCCATTTAGTCCTATCAAACATAATATCCCATTTTGCCCATCTCCAAAAGGATACCCCTTTCAACTTCTTGAAAACCAAGCGTTCTACATGACTTTCCAAAACTATGCTTCTTAAACTCATTTCAATTTATTTTATCATTTGCAAACAAAGTCTCAATTATGATATTGGAAAATTTATGTAATCCCTAACTAAAAAGACAAGATGTTCGCTCACGCTAAAACAACAAGTGAGTTATGTACTTATGCTAAAACACCATGTCATTTGCAGATTTCAAAAGCCGTTTGTTTTCCTTGTTATCCTTTTACTTTATTTTGCTTTATTACTAATATGAACACATGTTACTTTGTCTTTTAATCCAACAAGCAATTGATTTTCCATTTGACATGCTTTTTCTTAATAACTCTTAGAATACATGAAGATTCAACGATTTTTACATGTAATGCTATTTCCATCATTCTATGCTAAAAGGTCACAAACATATACATATATAATTTGTGTTGGAATCCCCTACAATGACATGCCATTTCGTCACCTCAAATATGACATTCCATTTCACCCATCTCCAACCCCTTTAAACTCCTTGAAAACAAGTCTTTTAAATGACTTTGCGAACTATGCTTCTAGAGCCCATTTCAATTCACTTCATCCTACGCAAATATAGTCTCAAGTAGAAAATTAAAGAATTCTTGTACTCCCTTGCTAGAAAAGACAAGATGTTCACCAAAGCTAAAACATTAAGTGGGTTACGTACTCATGCTATAATGACATGTCATTCATCAATTTTAAAACTCATGTTCTTTATGCACATCATCGAATGACAATTTTCTGATTTTTCTATTTCTTTCTATTCCTCTTTTATTTTTCTATTATTTTCCTTTAAATTTAATCATGACGCTTAACTTGAAATTACACTATTTAATATACAAAAATTAACCTAATCCTTGATAAGGCAGTGGAACCAAAAGACTCTGCCACATGGAAGGCCAGGGTTTGAACCCCCCCTCTCTTATAAATCTCTTAAATTTTGCCTCCTTCATTTTGATAAGGCATCTCCGGGCATCCTCTTCAACTTATGGTCTATTCATCAGGTCCCCCACCGAGTCAAGTAGTGATTTTTACTGAATTAAACAAGAAGGGGTGTTTTTCTAAAACAAAGAAAAAAGAAAAAAAGATGTTAAAGGAAGCCAATTATTGTAATTAGTAGTAAACAACCAAACCTTTGGAATTTGATTACCTTTTCACACTGACTTCATCTACAACAATTCTTTCTAATACATTGTATCAACAAGTCAATAAATGAGATAGATTAATGAACCAACAGTGCTTCATTGGGCCCTGAGACTCAAATTTAGCAATCTGACGACTAATGATGTGTGTGTCGACGATAAAGACCCACCTGCAAGAGGGCGAAGACTCGGTCATCGCGGAAGGATGGTTCTTTCGACGGTGGACCTTATCATCTCATTTAGTAACAGACGTAGGTTGAGTCTCTTCCACGAAATCAGTATCAAGAGCTATCCCATCTTTCATTTATGAAACGAAGGAAAATTCACGAGAAGGACTTGACTCTCTATGCTAGCTTTGAATTGGGTTTGACTTTTGTAACCTTTCAATCAATTACCGAAATTGACAAGTGATTGCTTCAAACATTAGGTAAACTCAATGATACTTTAATATGATTTGAAAAGAAAGATCTTGAGTTTAAATCTTGATTCTGTGAGATTGATGCATAATTGCTTCCCTGGATTCATTGTAAAACAATTTGAGGTTATAATGCCTTGTTTGAGTATGTATATGACAAGTTATGAGAGTTCTAAGCAAGTGATCTGAACTATGAAATATCTAAATTAATCATAGGAGGCCAAAGCATGAAAAGAAAAAAGAAAAAAGGAAAAAAGAAGTCTTCTAAGATCTTAGATGCAAATAAAAATTTTATTCATGTCATAAATAGTAATATGGAAAAGTTACTTCTATTACTGCACATGTTGAAAAAGTCACTATGGGCAAGGCATAATTTTGGTTTCCATAAGCTTCTGAATTTGAAAGACTATTATTTATGTGTATAAGTATACAATATACTTATATATTAACATAAATAGAAATTTTCAAAGTATACAATTTACTATGTATTGATATAAATATAAATTTTTAAAATTTCTAATACATTAGCACATTTACGTAAACTAATAGGTAGAGGACCAACGAATATCTTTACACATAACTACAGATAACCCACCAAATGTTGGACTCCTTAGCATTGCATCTAGATCGATTCACAAAACTTTCTCCATTGTTCTAGTACAGCTAAATAATAACAATAAAAGCAACGACTAGATAATGCTGTTATCAAGTTTCCAGACGTTTTACCAAATACATCAAGCTGTTGTTATTGATGTAAAAAGAATCAGGGATCTGCAATCTTTCCAACATCTTTCCAACTTTCATTTTTTAATTCTCCTGATACAGAGATACGGATGATCAGAACAATTTGGGATAGTTTCCGACGTAGCAGTTGAAAGTCTACTCTTTATGATTCAATTGGTTGGGGAGGATGCTGGTAGATTAGGGTTCCTTCAGGACTTTCCGAAAGTCTTTCTGTTAATTCCTGACCTAGGTTGGCATGTTTGATTACATTGAAATATTTATATTAGTTATTGTTAGAATGCTCATATTTGAACTAAGAGTTAGGTTAAGGAAAGAGAGCATTTGTTATATATAAACCACTCCATAAGTCCACACTAGAATAATATGAAATAATTTTACACTAATTTTAACACATTCTCTCACCACAATGGTCATACCCAAACCATACTATAGTGCCACTTTCACTATAAAGACTCTAGGGCTTTTTTAAGCAATATTTATAGGGGGATAAGGAAGGACTAGACTTGATATCATGTTATAAAACCTAGTTACTCTACAAAAGCTAGCTTTAGAGATCCAATCATTCTACAAAAACTAGCTCTAGAGTTGATAAGATATTTTTTTATATCTAAATATTATCAAGTGATCATTTTTATCTAATAAACTTTCATCTTCAACACTCTATTATGCACTAACATTCCTTAGGGTTGGGCTTAAGGTTGAACAAAATGGAAATTCTCCTACATATTTGATGGACTTAGAGTTGATAAGCATTGGAAATCAACTTGAATGCTAGTACCAA
Source organism: Casuarina glauca (assembly GCA_028551395.1). Lineage (NCBI taxonomy): Eukaryota > Viridiplantae > Streptophyta > Magnoliopsida > Fagales > Casuarinaceae > Casuarina > Casuarina glauca. The sequence continues at coordinate 24,717,729 of CM052352.1, read as the reverse complement.
TAATATGGAATTACAAGATCCATTTATCATTTACATATGGAATAAACACACAACAATATAAATGTTTATGTCAAAATACAATGAATTTAAGAAGTTTAGGTCAACACAATGTTTTATATACTCCATAGACACGTCTTTGAGATTATCTCTAACTTTCTATTTCACCAAATGGCTACTTATTAGAAGCTTGGGGGGCTTTTATAGCTAAAACTCCAAAGGAGACTTTCTACAACTCAACGCATTTAGGTCTCTCTACCTTTCTTCTTTTTATAAAAGAACCTAGGTACTACAATGACATAGATGCCCCTTTACAAATTACAATATTACAACTTTAATGGTCACTTAATTATTTTATTAATCCTAACAATTTCTTCCTTGGAATAATCAGTGCAACATTTATACTTTGTAGGAAAGTATAAAAACCTTTACATTAGTGGAAATATCTCCTTAACATGAGCCTTCATAAATTGTGCCAAGCTTGCCTCTCTTAGGCCATACTTCTTTAGCCACCTTTGATGTAGCTTCTTCTAGGCAACGACTCTCCTAGGTTGTGTTTCTCTCTAGCATTTCCGCATTATTAGAGGCTTCCCACATTCAAAAACTTTTTCCATCTCAAGGCCATTAATAAAAGTAAAAGTATGAGATTGTCATTTCAAATAATTTTTTCTCTCTATAATTCCATGAATTGGAAAGTTCACACTTTATCCACAATTCTTGGTGTTTTCTTTAAAATTCACCTATTGAAGCATTACACACCTTATATGGATTTTAACAAAAATGAAATTCTTTTCATAATTTTTACTCCATCACCAACTTCATAATCCATAATTTTACTCCTTTATCAACTTTAGAGTAGAAGCATCATAAGCTCTCTTTAAAACAACAATTTCATCAACATTTTCTCCTCAAAATGCTTCATGCGCAACCTTGCAAGGGAAAGCAGAAACATTTTATTTTTTGTTTGTCTCGCGCGTCATCTGTGCTCACTGTGTGTTTGGATCATTACACACTCTACACTTGCACATTAGCATGCTTTCTCCTCTTAGCAAATCGCTTGACCCTTTTTGACTTGATTAGATCCCCATCTTTTATCTTCAGCTTCCACTTATCACAATCTTCCACCATTGGTCAAACCGGAACCAGACTACTGATTCATTATTCCATAATGATGGTTTCCCCAATCTACTATTTGCAATCATTATCTTTGTCAATCTAGAATTAGGGTTAGGATTTCCGTCCACCCAAGAGTTTGCAATCCAACTTGACTTTTTGGGTCAAGCTTCACAACCATTCGTCATGAGGAAACCTTGGTTGGAATATTTTATAGATCAGTTGGCGACTGCCCCTTCATCATTACATGTGCTAAATTGGAACACATTTTCAAGTTTTTTTCTTGAGTATTATAAAACTTGTATTTGACCCAAAAGTTATGCCAAAGAATCAATACATTTATTATATCTTACCTGCTCCATTAGCCCATACCTTAACAATGTAATGGTTAAACATAAGTCATTACCGAGGTGCTACTTTCAATATGTGGACTTTAAAACTTTTTTGACCCATATTCATAGGGTTGCTAAGAAAGGACTAAACTCTAATATCATGTTACAAAACTTATATCTGATCCAAAAGCTTATTTATGGGGAAAAGGGCATTATATACTTATAAACCATTTCACTAATTCGTACATTAAAATGTGGGACAACCCTGTAATGGTTTTAGCAGTTATTAAACAACTATATGGGGTTTATATTTAAACAATATGTGTTAAAAGATTCATTTTTTTGAAAACTAGCTTAAAAGAAAAAAGAATATCCCACATATAAGATAAATAATAAACTAGTATATTAGCAATGTGGATTATATACTAAATCTCAACTCGTTCCTTCACTTTAAATATCAAAAAGCACATGTAAGGATAATGTAATTCACAAATGATAGTATCTTACTCGAAACTTGGTATTTGAAAATTCTTAAATTTCTTTAAACGTGTTGGTTGCGCTAAATATACTTATGTAAAGAATCCAAATAACATGTTAAGAAAATAGACAACCGATGGAAAAGGCTTATGTGAGTCTATCACGAAATCTGAGTCAATAAGTCTCCGTCAAGGTCACTGGAAATGGACGCAGAAACGCGATTGGTCTCAAGGCATCCCCAGCACTCCCAGAACAGAACCAGAACATCCTGAAAAAAGCCGTGTCGTGCGTAGACCCCCATGGGGACGACCCTGCGCCAGGGATATGAAGCAGTTGTGGACATCAGATAGGGCAATGACGTGAGTCTATTCAGGCCATACATGTTTAGTTTTCCTGTGTTAGCTGAAAGGATGAGACGGTGCAACGCGTAGTTGAAATTTGGGGCTTGAGTTTGTCTTCTTTACACAAGAGTTAAGCTTCTTTGATTTGGTCAGCAGACCAATGGGCGTTAGTCCTCCAAAGAGACAATGGAAGCTCAGAGACAACTAACTTTCATTCTCACGGGCCTACTTTGGTTGGCTAATCCGGCGAGAAACTTGCATGAATTCAATTAACTGATTTTTAATTTAAAATAAACTTGCAACCCTAGTCCCTTCAAATAGTTTGACACCTTATAAGCATGATTTTAGGTACATGAGAGATTACAAACAATATCCCATTGAATGCACCTTTGAGCTCACCATAATAATGATACAAATGGAAGTGAATATATTTTTAAAATATTTTTATTATGAAGATTATTACATATAGAAATATTAAAATGTAATAATTTCACTTATAAATTTTATTATTTGCTTTTCTCTTGTAAATGTATAAATAACTATACATATTCATTGTAAAACCTACACTAATAAATATAATTTTCCTTTGACCTCTTATTGATTTCGCTTGTCTCCATCTCTGATATGGTATAACCCTCGCCTCCTTTGTAATAATTTCACTTCCACAAGCCCGATCTTTTATTTCATTGTTTTTGTTCTTGACAGAACAATAACCTCTAAGTTTCTACTGATCAACTCATGCTACTATTCCATTGCAGCTAAACAATAACAGCAAAAGCAACCACTGGGTAATGCGGTATCAAAGTTTCCAGAACTGTTACCAAATAGATCAAGCTGTTATTATTGATATAAAGAGAGCCCAAGGGTCTGCAACTTTCCCAGCATCTTTCCAACATTTATTTTTCCATTCTAGTGATGGAAAAAAAGATAATGATGATGAGAACTAAGTTTTGGGTATTTTCTAATGTAGTGGTTAAGAGTCTATTCTCTTTCAGAGTCAATCGGTTGGTTGAGATACTAATGTTTAAAGCTGACATATTGGCAAGGAACGGCAGGTTGAGGCATTGAAACATCGAAAAGCCTTCTGACACAAAAAGGGCGAAATCTTTCAACCCTTCTTCCCATGGCTATAGTTCTTAGAACACTCTATTTTCTGATACTTCTCTTCGTTTCCAGTTTTCCCTTGCCTTTTGCTCAAGATGAAAATCAATTTATCTACAATGGCTTCCTTCAAGCCAAACTGCATCTTGATGGAATCGCAGAAATCCACCGCAATGGCCTATTGCAGCTATCCAACTTCTCAAACCAAAAAATTAGTCACGCTTTCTACCAATTTCCCGTAAAATTCAACTCAACTTCATCCAACTTAACTTCATCTCTTTCATTTTCGACAAATTTTGTGTTTGCCATGGTTCCTCAAGTGCAGAAGCTTGGTGGTCATGGCATTGCCTTCGCTATTAGTCCCTCGAGGGACTTAACCCATGCTGGTGCAAGTTCGTTTTTGGGACTCTTCAATTCTTCGAATGAGGATCTTCCTCAAAACCACATCTTGGCCATCGAACTTGTTCCTGTTCTGACCACAGAATTTGGAGACATATATAGAGACCTTGTGAGAATCGATGTGAACGGCCAGAAATCAGTTGAATCAGCACCTGCAATGTATTTCAGCGATACAGAAGGGAAGAATATAAGCCTAGGAATCATCAGCGGGAATCCAGTGCATCTTTGGATAGACTATGATGAAGCAGAAAAGCTACTGAATGTTTCTATAGCACCCGCCAGAATTGCAAAACCAAACAGGCCTCTCTTCTCAACACCTATTGATCTGTCTCAAATTCTTTTGGAATATATGTATGTTGGTTTCTCTTCAGCCACAGGTATGATTGCAAGTGAAAACTACGTTCTTGGGTGGAGCTTTAATAGAAGTGGACCGGCGCGAGGCCTTGAAACTTCGAGCCTTCCTCATCTTCCCCATCAGAAGAAAACAAAAAAGAAACTAGGAATTGTAATCATCATTTTTCTCATACAAGCAGCGGTCGTGCTGATATTGGTCACCGGAGCGGCTCACATTTACAGGCGGAAGAAGTACGAAGAAATACGTGAAGATTGGGAAGAAGAGTATGGTACTCACAGATTCACCTATAAGGATCTACACAAAGCTACCAAAGGTTTCAAGGACACTGAACTTCTTGGGGAAGGAGGTTTTGGAAAGGTTTATAGAGGAACACTTCCTTCGTCCAATTTACAAATTGCAGTCAAGAGAGTCTCCCACGATTCGAGACAAGGAATGAAGGAATTTGTGGCTGAGATTGTTAGCATGGGAAGGCTGAGGCACAGGAACTTGGTGCAGCTCCTGGGGTATTGCCGACGAAAGGGAGAACTACACTTGGTCTATGATTATATGCCCAATGGAAGCCTTGATAAGTTCTTATATGGCAACGAAAACGCAAACCTCAACTGGCATCAACGATTTGAAATCATCAGAGGAGTGGCATCAGGCCTTCTTTACCTTCATGAAGAGTGGGAACAAGTTGTTGTACACAGAGATATAAAAGCAAGTAATGTTTTGTTGGATGCTGAATTAAAGGGAAGGCTAGGAGATTTTGGCCTAGCAAAATTATACGAGCACGGGACCAATCCCCAAACCACCCATGTGGTTGGGACTGTTGGCTATTTGGCTCCGGAGCTTATTAGAGCAGGGAGGGCAACCACTTGCACTGACGTGTTTGCTTTTGGGGCCTTCATGCTCGAGGTGGCTTGTGGAAGGAGGCCTATAAAGGTAGAGGGACCGCCAGAACGGGTGATTTTGGTTGAGTGGGTGTTTGAGTGCTGGAGAAATGGAGCTATACTGGATGCTAGTGATCCAAGATTGGAAGGAAATTATGTGGTGGAAGAAATGGTATTGATTTTGAGGCTAGGCTTGCTTTGCTCTCATGGAATGCCCGAAATTAGGCCTAGAATGAGGCAAGTGATGCAGTTTTTGGATGGTGATGCTGATCTGCCAGAATTAACGCAAGACAGAGCTCCTTTTGTTACATATACAATTAATGAATCATGTGAATTGTTATCGTCGTTTCCTTCTTCCCAGGCTTCTGTTGCATCGATGTCTAGCACAGATTCAGTCCTGAAAGGTGGTCGCTGAGTCGGGCGTCTCATGCCACGGGGAGACTAGTTCAAGTAGTTATGGCTGGGAGGACACAAACCGGTAGCACATCGAAAGCTTTCATATGGATTCGAGTAAAACCTAGCTAGATTCACTACTGGTGTAATTGCAGCACTTATGTTATCGCAACCATACATGCTGTGTTATATTGTTCTTTGAAGTCATACGAGAATGCTGCTGCTTGCTTCCCGTGTAGCACTCGTTAAATCAATCTTTTCTTCAATTAACTGTGCCTCATGTTCTTTGAAAGTTTGATGGTTCCATTCTCAAAATTGTCTATCACAAAGCAACCTTACCGTTGAAGACTAATAATTTAGTAGGTTAGGCTCGTGAACAGTAATCCGAAACGGCTCGCTTCTCTCACCTAAGGTGACCCCCTTCCGGTTGATACTTTCCCGTGAGGGAGTTTACTTCCCCCTTTAAAACTAATTATAAAAGATAATATTTTTATGTAAAAGGAGTATAGAATATTAATATCTTGGGAAAATGAGACATATATTAAATTTTAATATGGCCCCATCTCAAGTATAAGGAACACTCCCAAGCTGTTTTATCCAAATTCATGAGTGAATTAATGTTATTGCACTGTGGATATTTAATCCCATGTTACTACGGTGTGGAATTGTGTGTCTAGCTAAATGTAGTTATTTTTTCCCCACTTCATGACCTAGATTTTGAGGTGGAAATACTACATTTAAATAGGTACGCAATTCTATATCTTTTAATGCGGGACTAAATATCTGTAGTGTAATATGCTCTCTAACTATAATATAGATCTAGACATATATACTGCATGTCACTTTTTGTGTGTAATAACATATTAAAACATTTTTTTTCTTTGAAAATTGACTTGTAAGAGAAGATAATACTTTTATATATTGAGAATAGAATATACTAATATTTTGATGATGTGAAATGCATTTTGAATATCAATAAGAGTAAATACTCTTTCATCTTAGAAGGGGTGAGTTTTTTGAATGGAGACTCTCCCTCCCACCTTTTTGGCACATTAGAAGAGCTATATGCATAATAAAAGTTTCATATTAGGAGATAAGATTTTTGAGGTAAAATTTAAATAGAAGAAAGATCCTCTTACTTTTATGTTAACTTATTGAGTTAGATTTTTGGGCCTTCTAATATGATATTAGAGCTAAAGTTGAAAAGTAAGTTCAAGACTAGAGTCTTGTATCAGAAAATAAGGTCTTTAGGGTAAAACTTAAATTAAAAAATTACCTTTAGTTATTGAGCTAGCTTTTACATCTAGCATTTAAGCCATCCTTTTTTAAGTCCCTAATTTGTCACATGAAAAATTATTGGCCTATACTATTGGGAGAATAGTATAAGCTTTCAACAAATATATATAAAACAACCGGTCCATCACTTGGAAGCTCAATGGAGCTACCGGGGGCACGTGACCAAATTTTCAGGAGCTCTAGAAACCATACCCCTGACCACTTTTACCTAAACAAAAGAAAAAAGAAAAAGGAAAAAAGAACACTGAAGCTTATGTAATTCTAGGGAAGCTCTAACCGACAAAAGATAAAACAACCTTACATAAAAAATTATCATTTCACAATTAGCATACAAGAGAAAGAAAGAAAGGAAAAAAAAAAAAAAAAAAAAAGAAATCACGATCATGGTTTGCCTCCAATGGCGCGTTACAGAAAAGGATAGGTTAGGATCATTTCCAATGTCCGCATAATCCCTAGAGTGGGCATCACAAAAAAGTGAAGCATAACTTGTGCAAGCTTGGTGACAGGAAGATTCTCTGCAGGCCTTCCTTACCTGTACTCGTTGAACAAGGAAAATGCGACATCCTCGATCTATTTTAAAAGGACCAAGAGCACGAGAAAACTGTAAATTTTATCTCCTAACTTTTACTTGGACAAACCTGTTGGAATTCAGGAAATGTCATTATCATTTAGAGTGGAGTCATCAGTCAATGCAATTCGTTGATATAGACATTTTCTTTTTCAGACAGGTGAGATTCATAGCACCATAAAAACTTTTGACAATGTTTTGTAACTCACTCTAAGGGACCTTGACATTTTGGGCAAGATAAGAAAACATGTAGATTGAAATTTTGTCCATGCAACCAAAGTCAAAAGTTCCCCCTAACACGTATCCCACGGAGGAAAATTCAGTGGTAGATCTAGACCCATCCATGCTAACTTTGAATTAGAGACACGTTATATGCTTTTCAATCAATTTCAGGGATTTGACAAGCGAGTACCACTAAAACCATTCCTTGATCACTCCGACATGAAATGAATTTCGCTGACTTTCCAAGATCTTCTGATCTAAATCAAACTATTGAATCGCATAATCAAGACACATTTGCTATGAAGAATGGGATTATCTCAAGGTTGAGGCGTCTAAACGGAGTAAAGCCTACCGATGCAAAAGGAGAACCCTTTTCTCCCTTCTCCAATGGCTATATATCTTAGATCACTCCATTATCTCATACTGCTCTTTCTTTCCAGTATTCTCCTGGCCTCTGCTCAAGATGAAAACCAATTCATCTACAACGGATTCCTTCAAGCCAAACTGCATCTTGGTGGAACCGCAGAAATCCACCGAAATGGTCTATTGCAGCTAACCAACACTACAGTCCGAGAAATCGGTCACGCCTTCTACCAATTTCCCATAAAATTCAACACAACTTCATCCCTTTCATTTTCTACAAACTTTGTGTTTGCCATGGTACCTGAAGCGCCAAATGTTGGTGGTCACGGCATGGCCTTCACCATCAGCCCCTCGATGGATTTCAGCGGAGCTCAACCAAAAGGGTATCTGGGGCTTTTCAATAGCTCAACTAACGGCCTTCCTACGAACCACATCCTGGCCGTCGAGCTTGATACTTTTCGGAACTCTGCTTTTGGAGATATTGGAAAGAACGATGTGGGAATCGATGTGAACGGCCTCAAATCTCTTGAATCAGCTCCTGCAATGTATTTTTCCTACGAGAAACGGGCGAATATAAGCTTGGAGCTCCTGAGTGGCAATCCAATGCATCTTTGGATAGACTACGATGAAGGAGAAAAGTTACTGAATGTTACACTGGCCCCAACCAGAATCCCAAAACCAAACCAACCTCTCTTATCAACACCCATTGATCTGTCTCGTATACTCTTGAAGTCCATGTATGTTGGTTTCTCTTCAGCCACAGGTGTACTAAAAAGTGCCCATTACATTCTTGGATGGAGCTTTAACAAAAGTGGACCAGCACAAAGCCTTGAAATTGCGAACCTTCCTCCCGTTCCTCGTCAGAGGAAAAGAAAAGAGGAATTGGGATATACGATCATCACTTCTGTCGTAGCAGCAGTAGTCGTGCTGACATCGATCATAGGAGCTGCTTACATCGTAAGGAGAAAAAGATATGAAGAAATCCGTGAAGACTGGGAGGAGGAGTATTGTCCTCACAGGTTCAGATATAAGGATCTCTACAAAGCAACCAAAGGTTTCAAAGCCACGGAACTTCTTGGGAAAGGAGGTTTTGGAAAGGTCTACAGAGGAATACTTCCTTCGTCTAACGTACAAATTGCAGTGAAGAAAATCTCCCATGATTCCAAGCAAGGGATGAAGGAATTTGTGGCTGAGATCGTTTGTATGGGAAGACTAAGGCATAGGAACTTAGTGCAGCTGCTGGGCTATTGCCGGCGAAAGGGAGAACTTATCCTGGTCTATGATTACATGCCCAACGGAAGCCTTGACAAGTTCTTATATAGTGATGAGAAGCCAGTCCTTAAATGGCTTCAGCGATTCCGTATTATCAGGGGAATAGCATCTGGCCTCCTTTACCTCCATGAAGAGTGGGAACAAGTTGTTCTTCATAGAGATGTAAAGGCAAGTAATGTTCTGTTGGATGTTGATTTAAATGGAAGGCTAAGCGATTTTGGCCTTGCGAGATTATACGACCATGATTCCAATCCCCAAACCACCCATGTGGTTGGAACCGTGGGTTATTTGGCTCCTGAGGTAACTATAACAGGAAGGGCAACGATTGGCACTGATGTGTTTGCTTTTGGGGCTTTCATGCTCGAGGCTGCTTGTGGAAGGAGACCTATAGAGCTAGGGGAACCAGCTGAACGGGTAATTTTGATTGATTGGGTCTTTGAGTGTTGGAGAAAAGGATCTATCCTCGATGCTTGTGATTCTAGATTGGAAGGTGATTACGTGGTGGAAGAAATGATGTTAGTTTTGAAACTTGGCCTTCTTTGCTCTCATCCAGTGCCAGAAAGTAGGCCAACCATGAGGCAAGTGATGCAGTTTTTGGATCGTGATGCTGATGTTCCAGAACCAGAGCAAGACAGGGCTTCTTATGGTACATTCCCAAGGAATGAAACATCTGATTTGTTGTCGTCGTTTGGTTATTCCCAAGCTTCCGTGTCTAGCGCCGATTCAATCCTGAAAAGTGGTCGGTGAGTGGGTGTCTCATGTCTTGTGTGCATCCGGTCAGGCATCTATGCATGGGACGAAACCCAAAGGTGCCACATGGAAAGGTTACGCACAGCTTGATGTTGGTGAGAAGAGAAAGATGAAACTTCAGATGAAATTTGTCTCTATCTATCTAGGTTTGGAAACTGATTTCAGGGAATGTCCTAAGTAAACCTTACATAGTGGTACTAAGTTGTTGCAAGCTTTAATAGATCTACTTTGGTGTTTGTCCAAATCAGATTGAATTGCTCATCATGTAGCTCTCTCTCCGCCTCTTTTTATTTGATTTTCAGAACAAAAGAAATCACTTGTTTAGAAGCCACTCTGTATACGGACATTACTTAAACAATTAGTCTTTTATCGCACATTCATGTTTGTCAACTTACTCAGCATCCCAGTAGATTGCATCCAATTCTTTACTCACTATTAGGTTTCATCTCATTTAAATGAACATCATTTTTACCATTTATAAGGGATCTAGTCTTTCTAGTGAATTCCTTGCTGTAAACGAAAGATGGGAAAATTTCTTGTGAGATGAACATACCGGTACAGATCCTGTAGTAGGATCTTTCATAATCTCCTAATGCTGCAAGTAGGTTCTCCATTGTCTTCTTATGCAAACTGAAGATCTTTGAGTTACTTGCTTCGGCGTGCTGGCCTGGACACAAGCGAGCTTCCATGGCTACTCCTTGAAAGTTCAAGCATGTAGAAAATTGATTAGTTTAACACCCCTTTTAAACTTGGCATGATAATGTCAAGTTTGTTCAAATTAATAATTTTAACACACCCTCAAACTTGGTATGATAATGACAGGTTTGATCATATCAGTAACTTTAACAGAGATGATGACCTAACTTTAATATTTCTTCACAAAAAAATCTAACTTTAGAAAAATATTGACTCCCATCATGTCTTATTGTGAGACCGACGATAACTCGTTCGCCAACCATTGCAGCTTGGCTTCATATGTCTTTGCAAACAGCACCACAAAGAATGACATGCCTACTTTAGGGTCTTTTTGGCCCTAATGTGTTGTAACAACTCACCTTCTATGGTCACCACAAGAACATACAATGCTTTACCAGGTTTTATCTTCTACTTCCTTAGGTCTTCAGCATCTACAAGTGGCGTGGTGCTGCTGCAAATCTTAACCCAACGGGTAAAGTAGCCTCTGGGCACTCCAATTTTTATAATTGGGAGTTGTTGAGCTTAACTGGTGATATACACCATCTTGACTTTGTTTATAATGATCAATAATCTGTAGAGGCTGAGTAGGACCAAGAGTGCAAAACATTTGTTTACACAAAAATAAACTTTTTATAAGGCCAATGGACAAAGAAAGTTACCTCACCTTTCTTCTCACTCGTTGCTGCTCATGCTGCTCCTTTACACACTTTCTTATTGGCACACACACTTCTTGCTAAATGCACGGTGGGGAGCCGGACTCCCCTTTTATAAGAAACTTCATAAGACTGGAAAGTTGGTTTTTACAGATATTTATGTTGGATTTTTTCTTTTTGTATAGGACCTATCATTAATATTGCGGGACCCATCATCAATGGTAACATTGACAGTTCATTTATCCAACATTAATGACAGTGTTGATTTTTTTGCCATTTCTCCTTCTCAGCACGGAAGAGTTTTTATCTCACCATTTCCAAATTTCTCTTATGCTTACTGAAATTAGCTGGATATAAAAATGTCGGCTATTTACTCTCTTGTCTGAACTAGTTGCAACGAGACTTCTCCGTGCAAAACCTTTTCTCTAATAAAATAATAGTGCACTTCTATATACTTGATTCTTGCATGAAATATAAGATTTTTGGGCTAACTGTATTGTTAAAAGATTTTCACAAAATATTTGTGTTAGCTCATCTATTAGTTGCTCCAAGTCTTCTGACAATTACATGAACTAGGTACTTTCTTATGTTACCATTTCTATTGCTTTGTATTTTGCTTCTATTGTTGATAAGAAAACTATAAGTTCTGACTTGCTATATCAAGATATTGCTCCAGATCCAAAATTGAAAAAGTATCCTATGGTTGATCTTCTCGTTGTCTTATCTCCAGCACGTAGTCAACATCATAAAAACCAATTTAGTTGTTCTTTCTTTTTGTACGTAGAATCTTATAATATAATTTATAATTTTTTTTAAAGGTAAATTATATTAATAAATATTAAAATACAAAAATATAGAGGTATATCTTAGTATTATAAAAGCTATCATATTTATGAAAAGATATAAATTGAAAATTTTTAAATCTTACTCAAAATAACATTACATTAAGAGCATTTTATATTTCTAAACAAAAACTCTTTATCATAATACCTTCTTTATTTTCGATAAGAGAATAGAAATATTAATTATTTTTTCCTGAAAACATATTTTATTTTATTTAGGCTATATACAATAAATATAAGTTAAAAAAAATATCTTAAGAAATTTAGCAACTAAATTTTTTCCTTTTAATACTTTAATCATTTATTGTAGTTCTTCATTTAATCTTCCAATGTCACATTGAATTTTATTTCTAAGCATGAATACTTTTCTAAATTATCCTTATCCATACACATTCAAAAAAGAGATAACTTCTACTTTTTATATGAGATTGACAAAAATTACAATATATGTTTACCGAAAAAAGCAATCGTACAATTTCTATTGTTGTAAAAAGTTTGTCTTGACAAATACGCCATCTAATGAAATTACAATTCCTTTTATATATTACAATATCCTTCTAATTGCATTTAGGTGAGGTTGCCTTAGACACTGCATAAATTGACTTACTAAGCTAACTACAAATGAAATATCTAGTCAATTCATAGTAAAAAAAATTAAACTTCATACCAATTATTAATACATGGTAGGATTTTCCAACTCTTCTTCTTCTCCTACACATAAACTATTTTTGACCAATTGGAGTGTGTGCAAGCTTACGTTCTGTCATTCCACATTTTTACAACAATTCTTTAGAATAATTTTGTTGACATAGAAATAATTCACTTTTTACTTTATTGAGCTCAAGCCTAAAGAAGTATTTTAATCCTCCTAGTTCCTTAATTTAAAATCTAAAGAACAAATTTTATTTTGTCTATTAATTTCCCTCATTATCATTTCCAGTTACAATAAGATCATCTATGTAAATAAGAATAATGGAGATCTTATCACTATGTTTCTTGATGGAGAGACTTATGTTTGCAAGCATGATTGAATATCCATTTTGAACAAGGAATTCTCCTATTTTCTCATACCATGCTTGTGGTGCACTTGTGAAGTGTATAATGCATTTCTTAACTTGCAAACATACTTTGGTTGGCCTTCAAATCCTATTAGCTACTTCATGTATATTTTTCCATGTAAAAATACATTCTTATCATCTCATAGATCTTGGCCTTGTAAATATGACTTCATACATGTGTTCTAATAATCTTAGTTGTAGTTGTCAAGCATCTCCAATCCTCTAGTTATATTTGCAAAGTCTATCATTATGATTAATGTTATGCTTCTTAATCCTTCACTCCAAGAAACTTAATCCCAAGCTAATCAACTTCACAGAACTTACTAGTCACAACGGATAATCTTGATTTTGTTTCAATAGAGTAATGACTTATTTTTATTACTCAATATTAATTGTATAAAAATATCATCCTTGCATTTTAAGCTATGATACTATTGTAAAAACTCAAGTAGGACCAAGAATAACATTCAATAGAAGAAAAAAATACAAAACTTTTATTTATGCAAAGACAAACTTTTTACAAGGTGAACGAACAAAGAAACTTACCTTTTTTTTCTCACTTTTCATTCCTCGCTCCTCGCATCACACCCTTGCACAATTTCTTATTGGCACACACTTTTGTTGAACCCACGGTGGAGTGCTAGACTCCTCTTTTATAGGAAACCTTCCGACTAGGAAGTGGGTTTCTACAAATATTTTATGTTAGATTTTTCTTTTTACATGGGCCCCATTATTAATGGTAATGTTGACATTTTCTTTCACCATTTAACCAACATTAATGATGCGGGACCCAGCGTTAATGGCAACGTTGATTTTTTCTTGACTGTCTACCAAGTGAGCTTGGTCTCGAACCAAACTCTCACTTGACTCGCAGCACTTTTACGCACCCACCATCTCTCACTTCATTCACTACTTGCTCTCTTACTTCACTTTCTTGCTTCCCTTACGAACTGACAAGGGACCTACCCCTGCAAAATTTGATACTTTTAATTTTACGCACTTTTCTACAGCGGATTTCCGTGTCTTCTACAGCTGCCAAGATTTTTCCATGGAAAAGTTCAAGGGCTAACGATTCCCAAAATTGTCTAGAAAAATTGAAAGAGAGAGAGGCGGTCTGCCCTCTTCAAGTGATTGGTTTAGACATTGACGTTTAACGTGAATTACTAGTTTCGAAGAAAAACAAGTTTTACGCACAAGTCGAGGCATTTACACGGAGAAAAGCCTACTGACAGAAAAAAGAAGCCTCATTCCCTCTTTCCGGATGGCTGCATTTCTTAGATCACTCCATTCTCTCATAGTGCTCTTTGTTTCCATTGCTTCTCTAGCCTTTTCGCAGGATGAAAACCAATTCATCTACAATGGGTTCCTTCAATCCAAACTGCATCTTGATGGAGCCGCAGAAATCCACCGAAATGGTCTATTGCAGCTAACCAACACTTCAAGGGACGAAATCGGCCATGCTTTCTTCCAATTTCCCATAAAATTCAACACAAATTCATCCAGTTCAACTTCATCGCTTTCATTTTCTACGAACTTTGTGTTTGCCATGGTACCTGAAGCACAAAATGTTGGTGGTCACGGCATGGCCTTCACCATCAGCCCCTCGACGGATTTCAGCGGAGCTCAACCAAGAGGGTATCTGGGGCTTTTCAATAATTCAACTAACGGCCTTCCTACAGACCACATCCTGGCCATCGAGCTTGATACTTTTCAGAACTCTAATTTTGGAGATATTGAAGAGAACCACGTGGGAATCGATGTGAACGGCCTCAAATCTCTTGAATCAGCTCCTGCAATGTATTTTTCCCACGAGAATCGGACGAATGTAAGCTTGGAGCTCCTTAGTGGCAATCCAATGCATCTTTGGATAGACTACGATGAAGCAGAAAAGTTACTGAATGTTACACTTGCCCCAACCAGAATCCTAAAACCAAACCAACCCCTCTTATCAACACCCATTGATCTGTCTCGAGTACTCTTGAAGTCCATGTTTGTTGGTTTCTCTTCAGCCACAGGTAGACTAACATGTGACCACTACATTCTTGGATGGAGCTTTAACAAAAGTGGACCAGCACAGAGCCTTGAAATTCGAAGCCTTCCTACAGTTCCCAGTCAAAGGAAAAGGAAAGAGGAACCCCGATATACAATCGTCATTTCTCTCATAGCAGCAGCAGCCGTGCTGATAACAATCACGGGAGCTGCTTACATCTTAAGGAGGAAAAAATATGAAGAAATACTCGAAGACTGGGAGGAGGAGTATGGTCCTCACAGATTCAGATATAAACATCTCCACAAAGCAACCAAAGGTTTCAAAGCCACGGAACTTCTAGGGGAAGGAGGCTTCGGAAAGGTTTACAGAGGAATACTTCCTTCGTCTAACGTACAAATTGCAGTGAAGAAAGTCTCCCATGATTCCAAGCAAGGGATGAAGGAATTTGTGGCTGAGATCGTTTGTTTGGGAAGACTAAGGCACAGGAACTTAGTGCAGCTGCTGGGCTACTGCCGGCGAAAGGGAGAACTTCTTTTGGTCTATGATTACATGCCTAACGGAAGCCTTGACAAGTTCTTGCACAGTGATAAGAAGCCAGCCCTTAACTGGCTTCAGCGATTTCGTATCATTAGGGGAGTAGCATCTGGCCTCCTTTACCTCCATGAAGAGTGGGAACAAGTAGTTCTTCATAGAGATGTAAAAGCAAGTAATGTTCTTTTGGATGTTGAGTTAAATGGAAGGCTAGGCGATTTTGGCCTTGCGAGATTATATGACCATGGTACCAATCCACAAACTACCCATGTGGTTGGGACTGTGGGTTATCTGGCTCCGGAGGTAACTAGAATAGGAAGGGCAACCACTGGCACTGATGTGTTTGCTTTTGGGGCTTTCATGCTCGAGGTGGCTTGTGGAAGGAGACCTATAGAGCTAGAGGAACCAGCTGAACGGGTAGTTTTGATTGATTGGGTCTTTGAGTGTTGGAGAAAAGAAGCTATCATCGATGCTTGTGATCCTAGATTGAAAGGTGATTACGTGGTGGAAGAATTGGTATTAGTTTTGAAACTAGGCCTTCTTTGCTCTCATCCAATTCCAGAAAATAGGCCGACCATGAGGCAAGTGATGCAGTTTTTGGATCGTGATGCTGATGTTCCGGAACCAAAGCAAGACAGGGCTTCTTATGGTGCTTCCACAAGTAATGAATCATCTGATGTGTTCTCGTCGTTTCCTTATTCCCTGGCTTCCATGTCTAGCGCCGCTTCAATCCTGAAAAGTGGTCGCTGAGCGGGGTGTCTCATTTCTCGTGTGGATCAGTTCAGCAATGTGTGCTTGGGACGAAAACCATCGGTGCCAGATGGAACTTCCGATGGATATGATGTATGAAGTTCTTCTCACTGTATCTGGGCTTGAAACTGATTTTAGCTGGTGGCCTAACTTTAAACCGTACATTGTAGTAGTAAGTAGTTGCAATGCTTAATAGATCTACTTGGGTGGTGTTTGCCCAAATCAGATTGAGTGGCTTATCAAGGTTTACTCTTTGTCCTTTATTTATTTATTTTTTTTCAAAACTAGAGAAATAACTTGATAACAGGCCACTCTATATACGAACATAATTGCTTGAAACATTCGGCTTTAGTTTCACATTCATATTTGTGAACTTACTCAACATGGAAAGAGACTGCATCCTATTCTTCACTTAATACTAGGCCTAATCTCATTCAAACGAACATCTTTTTATAAGGGATCAAATCTTTGTAATGGAATATGCTGGATTGAGGGTAGCAACTCAATGATCAAATGCAGAATACACAATCATGCACACACCAAGAGGATCAAGCAAATCAAAAGACATCAAGAAGGTTTGGGATAATTTGCCTACACCCCTGGTCTGAAGTGTAATTTCATTCACTATAATGGAGGAATTATAAGGCTTACAACACACTAAAAACATTTAGTTCTCTCCCCCATGAAGAAGATGATGCTATTGTATTCTACTCTTCTTTGTTTGCCTTTTTTCTTGTTTTCCCTTTTTTTTTTTAATTTCTAGATAATAAAAAAATGATTTTGTCCTTACTAATTTTCTCCAAACATAACATAATCCTCCTTGTGATAAATGAGAGACGAAAATTTCTTGATACTGACTTCAACCTTCCATGTGTTTTTGTGTTGAACAAAAATTGAAGGTGACAAGGTGAGTTTGATATTGCATTAAGGTAGTGCACCAAGGATGTTGAGCTTTCATGTTCCTGACGATAAGGTAGGCATGCCTGCATTGAATGTTCTCGTCCCCAAAGCTTGCATAACTTTCTTCAAAATTTGATCATGAAATTTTGTACTGATGGGACGGTCGGTCTGGCCTCCACGTGATGCGCAGGTAAGTTGTCATGTCATAAGGTTAAATGAAGAAAAAGGAACATGAAGATCGGTATTTGCCGGGAGGTAGAGTCCCCCATGACAAACCCATCCTTTTCACGATGACTGACGCCGGGAGTGATCACCGAAAGAGGCCACGCCCGGTGCGACAGCTTAGCCTTTATGGACTATTCTTTATAGGAAACGAAAGTAAGAATAAATTTTTAGGCAGTTTCTAAATATAAAATTATTTCTTTATTTATAAGGTAATTCTTGAGTTCAATTTAAGTTTTCTAATATGGAATTATAATCTAAGTTAATTTAATGTGATTTTTTAGTCATATTTACCTTAAAAGAATATTCTCTCAACACATGATCTAACTTTTTAATTAGACTATAAATTTATTAATAATATTATTGGATAGCATAGCATAGCATACTGATAGGATTAGCTTTAGACACCTCGTGCCACTTCTTAATATAGCTAATGGTAACTTTGATATAACAATTTCACTTACAGCATAATCAAAATGAGTGAAAACTTTCTCTTGTTTATTTCAGGTGACGATAAGACTACCACAACAAGACGTTGCTTCAAAGGGAAAAGGAAAGATGGGGACAATCCGTGGTCTTGCCATCGACCTAGGCAAGAGGGCATTGAATGAATCAACACTTATTACTTAGACAGGAAGATGTTACAAGCAAGCGTAATTGACAGGAAAATTGCACGGCTAGAAGTGTGGACATCTAGGAACAAGTCCATGAACCTTTCTTTCTTAGCAATTTTGACGGCTAGGAACATGAACACAACATAAGATAGTTACTAGCCCTGTAGAGGCAGAGCCAACCTTCTTAACATTTCCTTCACAAATCAGCATGCCGAGCATATAAGAACACCCTGCTTATAAGCTACTTTCCTCCGTTGCAGACAGCAGAGAAATAAGCATGCCATGCAATCGCATAAGCCCGAAACAGGGGAGATCCCCAGCTGACATAGAGATACTGTCTTGTTAACCTACAAACAGAGGACTGAACTTACTATGTGGTTTCCTGCGACAGACTGACAAAATACAGTGACCCAGGTTGAGTGGTCCAAAGCAAAAGTTACAACGACTCCTTAGCCCCGCGCAGACACTTAGACGCTTAGGTGGCTTGCCCAAAAGAGTACCCTTGAGCTTTCATGCCCAAGGTGGCTTGTGGGATACGTACTGTTTGAAGAGGTTACTATGGTTAATTGGGTCTTTGAGTGCTGAAGCAAAAGAGTTATCCTCAAGGCCACTGATCCTAGATTCGAAGCTTATTATGTGGTGCAGAAAATGCTATTGGTTTTGAAAGCAGGCCTGCTTCACGCCCTTGTAACGCGAGCTGCAAGGCGAAGCATGAGGCGAGTGATGCAGTTTTTGGATCGGGATGTTTATCTCCCAGTTAGCAGATGACAATGCTTCAGTGTAGCACCTGATTTCTGTTCAAACTGGTGTATATTTCTGATGCAGTAAAATGGTGTAAATTCCTGTTCAAACTGCTAAAAAATTCCAGATTGTTTCCTATATAATCAAAGACATATGGAGTTAAATTTACTTACTAGGCTGACTACACACGAAATATCTAGTCAAGTCATAGTAAAATAAATTAAACTTCATACCAATTATTAATACATGGTAGGATCTTCCAACTCTTCTTTTTTTCCTACACATAACTATTTTTGACTAATCGGAGTGTATGTAGGCTTACATTCTGTCATTCTACATTTTTACAACAATTCTTTAGTATATTTTTGTTGACATAGAAATAGTTCATTTTTTTACTTTGTTGAGCTCAAGCCTAAAGAAGTGCTTTAATTCTCCTAGTTCCTTCATTTAAAATCTAACGAAAAAATTTTATTTTGTCTATTAATTTCCCTCATTATCATCTCCAATTACAATAAGATAATTTACATAAATAAGAATAATGGAGATCTTATCACTATGCTTCTTGATGAAGAGACTTGTGTTTGCAAGCATGATTGAATATCCACTTTGAACAAGGAATTCTCTTATTTTCTCATGCCATGCTTGTGGTGAATGTGTCAAGCCGTATAATGCCTTTCTTAATTTGCAAACATACTTTGGTTGGCCTTCAAGTCCTATTAGCTACTTCATGTATATTTTTCCGATCTATTTCTCCATATAAAAATGCATTCTTATTATCTCATAGATCTTGGCCTTGTAAATATGACTTCATACATGTGTTCTAATAATCTTAGTTGTACTTGTCAAGCTTCTTCAATCCTCTAGTTGTACTTGCAAAGTCTGTCATTATGATTGATCTTAATCCTACACTCTAAGAAACTTAATCTCATACTAAACAACTTCACACAACTTGCTAGTCACAATGGATGATCTTGACTTTATTTGGGTAGAATAATGATTTATTTTTATTACTCAATATTAATTTTATAAAAATATTGTCCTTGTATATTAAGCTTTGATACTACTTGTAAAAACTTAAGTAAGACCAAGAGTAACATTAAGTAGAAGACAAAAATACAAAACTTTTATTTATGCAAAGAAAAACTTTTTACAAGGTGAATGAACACCGAAACTTACCTCACCTTTTTTCTCACTTTTCATTCCTCACTCCTCACATCACTCCTTTACATCACACCTTTGCACAATTTCTTATTGGCACACACTTTTATTGAACCCACGGTGCGGTGCTAGACTCCCCCTTTATAGGAAACTTTACCTACTAGGAAGTTGGTTTTTACAAATATTTTATGTTAGATTTTTTCTTTTCGTATGGGCCCCATCATTAATGGTAATGTTGACATTTTCCTTCACCATTTAACCAACATTAATGATGCAGGACCCATCGTTAATGGCAACGTTCTTCACTGTCTACCATGTAAAGCTTGGTCACGAACCAATTAACTTTAAAGTCCCAGATTGCTGGTTTTATCGTCCCTTACAATTGATACTACTTGTTGAGAATTATGATAGCTGATGAAAAAATTAGACTTTATTGAACATAACTTGTAAAGTGCACAAATTGCACACAGTTATTCCCTCACACTACATGCTACACCTTCTCACTTATAATATATATACGCACGCACCAACTCTCAGTTGACTCGCACCACTTTTACGCACCTACCATCTCTCACTTCATGCACTACTTGCCCTATTACTTCACTTTCTTGCTTCCCTCAAAAACTGGGAAAGGATCTACCCCTCCTATATTTGATACTTTTAATTTTACGCACTTTTCTACAGCGGATTTCCGTGTCTTCTACAGCTGCCAAGATTTTTCATGGAAAAAATTCAAGTGCTAACGATTCCCAAACTTACCTAGAAAAATTGAAAGAGAGAGAGAGGCGGTCTGCCCTCTTCAAGTGATTGGTTTAGACATCGACGAAAAACAAGTTTTACGCACAAGTCGAGGCATTTACACGGAGAAAAGCCTACCGACAGAAAAAAGAAGCCTCATTCCCTCTTTCCGGATGGCCGCATTTCTTAGATCAGTCCATTCTCTCATAGTGCTCTTTGTTTCCTTTGCTTCTCTAGCCTTTTCACAGGATGAAAACCAATTCATCTACAATGGGTTCCTTCATGCCAAACTGCATCTCGATGGAACCGCAGAAATCCACCGAAATGGTCTATTACAGCTAACCAACACTTCAGACCGAGAAATCGGTCACGCTTTCTACCAATTTCCCATAAAATTCAACACAAACACATCCAGTTTAACTTCATCGCTTTCATTTTCTACAAACTTTGTGTTTGCCATGGTTCCTGAAGCGCAAAATATTGGTGGTCAAGGCATTGCCTTCACCATCAGCCCCTCAACGGATTTCACTGGTGCTGAAACACATGGGTATCTGGGGCTTCTCAATGATTCAACCAACGGCCTTCGTACAAACCACATGCTGGCCATCGAGCTTGATACTGTTCAAAACCCTGCTTTTCGAGATATTGAAGATAAACATGTGGGAATCGATGTTAACGGTCTCAAATCTCTTGAATCAGCTCCTGCAATGTATTTTTCCTATGCGAAACGGACGAATATCAGCTTGAACCTTCTGAGTGGCAATCCAATGCATCTTTGGATAGACTACGATGAAGCAGAAATGTTACTAAATGTTACACTGGCCCCAACGAAAATCCCAAAACCAAACCAGCCTCTCTTATCAACACCCATTGATCTGTCTCCAATACTCTTGAACACCATGTACGTCGGTTTCTCTTCAGCCACAGGTACAGTGACATGTGACCACTACATTCTTGGATGGAGCTTTAACAAAAGTGGACCAGCACAAAGCCTTGAAATTCGGAACCTTCCTACAGTTCCCACGCAAAGGAAAAAGAAAGAGGAACCTGGATATACAATCGTCCCTTCTCTCATAGCAGCAGCAGTTGTGCTGATATTAATCACGGGAGCTGCTTATATCGTAAGGAGGAAAAAATATGAAGAAATCCGCGAAGACTGGGAGAAGGAGTATGGTACTCACAGGTTCAGATATAAACATCTCCACAAGGCAACCAAAGGTTTCAAAGCCACGGAACTTCTTGGAGAAGGAGGCTTTGGAAAGGTTTACAGAGGAATACTTCCTTCGTCTAACGTACAAATTGCAGTGAAGAGAGTCTCCCATGATTCCAAGCAAGGGGTGAAAGAATTTGTGGCTGAGATCGTTTGTTTGGGAAGACTGAGACATAGGAACTTAGTGCAGCTGCTAGGCTATTGCCGGCGAAAGGGAGAACTTCTTTTGGTCTATGATTACATGCCTAACGGAAGCCTTGACAAGTTCTTGCACAGTGATAAGAAACCAGACCTTAACTGGCTTCAGCGATTTCGTATCATTAGGGGAGTAGCATCTGGCCTCCTTTACCTCCATGAAGAGTGGGAACAAGTTGTTCTTCATAGAGATGTAAAAGCAAGTAATGTTCTTTTGGATATTGAGTTAAACGGAAGGCTAGGCGATTTTGGCCTTGCGAGATTATATAACCATGGTACTAATCCACAAACTACCCATGTGGTTGGGACCGTGGGTTACCTAGCTCCGGAGGTAAGTAGAACAGGAAGGGCAACCACTGGCACTGATGTGTTTGCTTTTGGGGCTTTCATGCTTGAGGTGGCTTGTGGAAGGAGACCTATAGAGCTAGAGGAACCAGCTGAACGGGTAATTTTGATTGATTGGGTCTCTGAGTGTTGGAGAAAAGAAGCTATCATAGATGCTTGTGATCCTAGATTGAAAGGTGATTACGTGGTGGAAGAATTGGTATTAGTTTTGAAACTAGGCCTTCTTTGCTCTCATCCGATTCCAGAAAGTAGGCCGACCATGAGGCAAGTGATGCAGTTTTTGGATCGTGATGCCGATGTTCCGGAACCAAAGCAAGACACGGCTTCTTATGGTACATTCACAAGTAATCAATCATCTGATTTGTTGTCGTCGTTTCCTTATTCCCAGGCTTCCATGTCTAGCGCCGATTCAATCCTGAAAAGTGGTCGCTGAGCGGGGTGTCTCATTTCTCGTGTGGATCAGTTCAGCAATGTGTGCTTGGGACGAAAACCATCGGTTCCAGATGAACTTCCGATGGATATGATGTATGAAGTTCTTCTCACTGTATCTGGGCTTGAAACTGATTTTAGCTGGTAGCCCAACTTTAAACCGTACATTGTTGTAGTAAGTAGTTGCAATGCTTAATAGATCTACTTGGGTGGTGTTTGCCCCAGTCAGATTGAGTGGCTTATCAAGTTTTACTCTTTGTCCTTTATTTATTTATTTTTTTTTCAAAACTAGAGAAATAACTTGATAACAGACCACTCTATATACGAACATAATTGCTAGAAACATTTGGCTTTTGTTTCACATTCATATTTGTGAACTTACTCAACATGGAAAGAGACTGTATCCGATTCTTCACTTAATACTAGGTCTAATCTCATTTAACAGAACATCTTCCTATAAGGGATCAAATCTTTGTAATGGAATATGTTCGATTGAAGGTAGCAACTCAATGGTCAAATGCAGAATACACAATCATGCACACAACAAGAGGATCAAGCAAATCAAAAGACATCAAGAAGGTTTGGGATAATTTGCCTACATCCATGGTCTGAAGAGTAATTTCATTCACTATAATGGAGGAATTATAAGGATTATAACACACTAAAAACATTTAGTTCTCTCTCCCATGAAGAAGATGATGCTATTGTATTCTACTCTTCTTCGCTTGCTTTTTCCCTTCTTTTCCTTTTTTTTTTTTTTTAAATTTCCAAATAAGAAAAAAAAAAACAATTTTATCCTTACTAATTTTCTCCAAACATAGCATAATCCTCCGTGCAATAAATGAGAGACGGAAAAATTTCTTGATACTGACTTCAACCTTCCATGTGTCTTTGTGTTGAACAAAAAGTGAAGGTGAATATGATATTGCATTAAGGTAGTGCTACCAAGGATGTCGAGCTTTCACGTTCCTGACGACAAGGTAAGGCATGCCTGCATTGAATGTTCTTGTCTCCAAAGCTTGCAAACTTGCTTCAAAATTTGATCATGCCACTGATGGGACGGTCGGTCAGGCCTTCACGTGACACGCAAGGGAGTTGTCATGTCATAAGGATAACTGAAGAAAAGGGAAAATAGAAGGTAGGTATCTGCCGGGAGGAAGAGTCCCCCATGACAAACCCCTTCCTTTCACGATGACTGGCTCCGGGAGTGGTCACCGAAAGGGGCCACGCCCGATGCGACAGCTTGGCCTTTATGGACTATTCTTTATAGGAAACGAAAGTAAGAATAAATTTTTAGGCAGTTTCTAAATATAAAAAATATTTCTTCACTTATAAGGTAATTTTTGAATTAAATTTTAAGTATTTTAATATAGAACTAGAATGTAAGGTAATCTACTGTAATTTTTTCTCAATATTAAGCCTTTAAAACATACTCAATGTATAAGAAGTACATAAAAATAATGTGATTCTTTTATAGTATTTACATATAAATCGATATTCTCTCAACACATGATCTAACTTTTTAATTAGACTATAAACTTATTAATAGGATTATTGAATAGCATAACATACTGATAGGATTAGCTTTATATTCCTCGTGACTCTTCTTAATATAGCTAATGGTAACTTTCATATGAAAATTTCATTTACAGCATAATTAAATGAGTGAAAACTTTCTCTTGTTTATTTCAAATGATGATAAGACTACCATAACGAGACGCTGCTCGAAAGGGAAAAGGAAAGGTTGGGACAATCCGTGCTCTTGCCATCGACCTAGGCAAGAGGGCATTGAATGAATCAACACTTGTTATTTAGACAGGCAGATGTGGTTAGTGGAAGTCGTTTTCCTACTCACTTTTTAGTGGATTTGTTGCGAGAAAGGGTAGCGGGCAGGGAAATTGCACGCTCAGAAGTGTGGACGTCCAGGAACAAGTCGATTAACCTTTGCTTCTTAGCTAATTTGACGGCTAGGAAGATGAATACAACACAAGATAGTTACTAGCCCTGTAGAGGCAGAGCCAACCTTGTTAACATTTCCTTCACGAATCAGCCTGCCGAGCATATACGAACACCCTGCTTGTAAGCTACTTCACTCCGTTGCTGACAGAAGAGAAATAAGCATGCCATGCAATCGCATAAGCCCGAAACAGGGAAGATCCCCAGCTGACATAGAGATACTGTCTTGTTAACCTACAGACAGAGGACTGAACTTACTATGTGGTTTCCTATGACAGACTGAATAAATACGCTGACCCACGTTGAGTAGTCCAAAGCAAAAGTTACAACAACTCCTTAGCCCCTCGTAGACACTTCGACGCTTAGGTGGCTTGCCCATAAGAGTACCCTTGGGTTTTCATGCCCAAGGTGGCTTGTGGAAGGCCCATAGGGACACATACTGCTTGAAGAGGTTACTATGGTTAATTGGGTCTTTGAGTGCTGAAGCAAAAGAGTTCTCCTCAAGGCCACTGATCCTAGACTCGAAGCTTATTGTGTGGTGGAGAAATTGCTATTGGTTTTGAAAGCAGGCCTGCTTCACGCCCATGTAACGCGAGCTGCAAGGCGAAGCATGAGGCGAGTGATGCAGTTTTTGGATCGTGATGTTGATCTCCCAGGATTAGCAGATGACAATGCTTATTCTTTATATTTACCAGTAGTATAACACGTAATTTCGTATGGAAATATCGCTTATTCCAGGGTTCACCTTCTTCCTTGTCTAGCTCCTGTTGAATCCTGAAAGATGGTCATCGACCGGGCCGTGTGCTGCGTTATGCTTGCACTTGATTTTGGTCTATGTGAAGAAGGATGATAGTTAAAGTGTTTTGGTGAGGAAAAATTGGAGAAGTAAAATGGTGTAAATTCCTGTTCAAACTTCAAAAAAATTCCAGATTGTTTCCTATATAATCGGCAACATATGGAGTGAAAACTTGTTCTTAAATGTTGTTTTCTTTTCCTTCAATGCATTCTTTTCAATCTATTTAAACACAAGGTAAGTTTCAATATATAACAATATTGAATCAAATCATTCATACATTGTGCACTCAATTGCCGAAAAACTAACAGGATTAGTGCCTAAAATCACCGAAGAAACCTATTACGAATATGATGCATACAGTTTCTTCCACTAAATATAGACCTTCAAATTGAAATTAGATACTTCTCTACTTAACCTTACATTGTGCTACTAGATTCTATCCTTCGTTGAAAGCTTTATAGGTTCCCATCCATCTAATTTCTGCAACAGGCAGATTTAGAGGCTTATCAATTTTAGTGATCTGAAAAGTTTGCAAGTTCTTTTTTCCTTAAAGAAAGAGGGAATTCCTTAGCCATATAATCACTTTCATATTTCAATCCTGTAAACCTTTTCTTTACACGAGGAAAAACAACTTGACGATCATCCCCTGTTTTACAAATATGGATACAAAGCACACGAGAATTTTGCAGATCCGAGCTATAATATATCGCACAGGAAATGAAGAAAACAGAAATATAAGATGAAAAACAGCTTAGAAGGAAACAAAGTACTGATCAGTACTGGCTGCGAATTGCATAACAGCAGCCTTGCATATAGAATGCTAAAACGGCTTAGACTCAGTACTGGCAGCTACCATTGTCGCTCCTGGCTGTTGGATCAAAGTTGGCTGCAGATGGATCGGTACAACCTTCAGGAACAGGTACGCTAACTTGCTGGGCAGCCTTGCCTGCAATTCAATAATCAAGGAAAGCTTAAGCAGTGTCATCTGATTTAAACAGCTGCAAGAACCTTTGTAGAAACGGATGCTAACCATAGAAAGTTCCCCGGTTGATGGAATCCTCGTTTGCTTCGCCAAGAGCTGCTTCACTCAAGTACTTGTCAGCCAATTGAACTCTCTTTACATTGTCCTGCTCCTGGACAAGCATGTTACCGTACTCTAGGAGCTTTTCAAGAGTCATTCTGGGCTGCTCAAAGGTCGGCGGACCCTCCTTTGAGTTCACAAGCTTCTTTCCAATGCCCTGAACTCCAACGCCAGATACCCACTTCCTCACTTCATCATCGTAAACTCTAGCTCTGAGAGCCCCAAAGAAATCTGCAGGATCACAGAACTACATGTAATAATGCATATCGATCAAGTAATACTCGTTTCTTAACGAAATTGGTTCCATGTTCCCATGTCTTACAAAACTTACCAATAGATTGGCCAGGGAATGTATCGACAAGCTTGACGATATCCTCGTCGGCAATGTTGTCAGTCCTGAAGATACCTGTGCAAACACCAATCCGGTCTTCCCGGGTCGGAGCCCAGTAGAATTTCTCCATACGACCATCACGAATGAGAGGAGCATACAGAGTGGAGAAGTCATTGCCGGTGACTATGATGGGAACACGGGGATTTTCCTCCTTGTTATACATGCCCGGAAGCTGGACGTTTGTTGGATTATCAGCAATGTTCATCAGAGTAGCATTCACCATCTGGTTGTTCACAGTGTATTGGGTAGTTCCACCCATTCTTCCGGCTCCTGCATCAAGATCATTGATAAAGAGGCAGCACATTTTCCCCTTCCGAATGATGTCGGCAGCCTCCCGATACCTTTGTCTGATCAATTTTGCTGGCTCTCCTGCATTCCCACTTTCCAATTCTCCGGCACTCATCATGATGGGACTGAAAATTCATGATCAAGCAATGAAAATGCAGAAAGAAAACAAACTTTTACTGAAGAAAGGGAATCTTATGTAAGCTCACGTAATTCCCATCTTGGCAAAGACAAGTTCACACTGGAAAGATTTACCCTGACCTTTGCCTCCCCAAATACCCAGAATCAGGGGAACCTAAAATGAATTCAAGATAATCATCCAAGCTTTCAGATTCAGAACCAGTATATAAGAACTCTGTGTTATCTCATAAGTTCGGTCTCTAACCTTGATGTTTGGCAGGGTCATGAAGTTTTTGGAGATGTGAACCACAAGCTTGTCCATGAAAGCTGGAGCTATGTAAAAGCCGTCCATATTGTTATCCATGTTGTATCTGATACAGAATCGGTTACTCTCATATGAATAAAGGACTATATCAAGTAAGGAATTCATTGTATTTGCTGCTTACTGCTTGAGTCCAGTACTAAGGTATTCATATGAGCTCATCACAGCATAGTGTGTTCCGGTCTGCATGGGAGCTTGGAAGAGAGAATCGACCATGCCCTTTCCTCTGGTGATGTCTTGCTGGTCATCAGAAGTATCATAGGCAAGGCCTTTCCACTTGTCCGTCTCGGTCTGCTTCTCTTCACCGGACTGTGCGAAAACCTTCAGACTTCCAGATGCAACTTTCGGGTTGATGAACACTGAGCTCACCTTCTTTAAACTGCTGCCTAGGAAGGCGGAGCTTGGGGGCGAGACTCCAGAACCAGAGCTGTTCAAGCTCAACTGCGTCACAGAAAATATCCGTTGGGATCAACAATCCATACAATTCAACATAATCCCAGATTCCAGTTCATCATATACAATCATCAAACCCAATAGAGATCTTCTACGACAAGTTTTATTGAACAAATGCGAAGAGGGGAAACAAATCAATAGCATTTTGAAGAGAAAACCAAGGCAGCAAAGATGGCGGGAAACCGTAGTACCGGAGCTCTGTTAACAGTTCCTGCGGTTGCAAACGTGGCAGCCATGGTGTGGCGGTAATGATCAAGGCAATCAAAGCTTGAAGCCTCTGTAGAGTTTTACGATAGACTTGATGATGATCTGAGTTCTTAAAAGAGCTTTTAATGCGAAAGAAATTGGAAAATCCGCAGGGGTAGTTTTCGAATTTCTAACGGCCACAAATTCAGGATTAGATAACGCAACGTGGCAGTCCCTGAGGCAACCGATGGTCGGTTATGGACAAAACTGGATTTCCCACTTCGCATACTACGAAACTGACCGTTTAGTCAAGGATGTTGTTGTTGTCTTTACCACTCAAACTACGGTTTTTGTCTTCATTCTTCAAGATTATCTGATAAGCCAATATGCAGAGGAATAATCATAATTGCTTTATGTACTTTATTTTTAAAAGATTAAAAGGTTTAATTTTAAAGTTAGAAAATCTTTCTTCATTTTAAGTTTTTTCACATATTTTCTCCTATGTTGTGTAAGACTAATCGTATCCAATATCCCTTACATATTAAGGGTCACTCTAATAGAAGTGATGCCATGATCTAATTTGGATTAAAATACTATATTAAACAGTTCATTATCCAATCTATAAATCTACTTAAAAGTTGATGAGAGTTATTATCTTATAAATAAAAATTATAATATATTATTTAGTAATGTAAAACTTATTACTTCTATCTTAATACATGCTCTCACCAAGATGATCAAATTATGGAACTATTATAATGCTGTATTGTATGGGTAATCTATAAGCTCAAGTCAATTGGAGCACATAGTAGTTTTAATCAAAATCATGACTTTGATACTATATTAGAAAACCTAAATTAGTGAAACCTATTATCTTATAAATAAAAATCTTAATATATTTCTTAATAATGCAAGACTTCTTGTTTATAAGGTCTATAAGCAACCTTGAAAGGCATATGAATGAATTAGTTTTCTCTAAATTTAAGACTAATTATATCCTAGCGAGTAATTTCACTATTATGTTCGGGTGGACAGCAAATTCAGTATACTGTAGAATAAAGCATAGAAGTAGTCTAAATAACAAATGTGCAAATATAAACAATCAGATAGTTCACGGTATCAATGCAGTAATAAAAATGTCTTCAATCAGATTTATAGTACATCAAATCATGTTGTGCTTTCACTCGATCAGATCAACGCACAAATCATACACTTGTAATGCAATTATTGGAGCAAAGAGTAAAAATCAATTCTTCTTTAATCAGTACTGAGAACAGGGATAGAATCACAAGATAGAAAATCTCAGCAATGATATTAAATTAGCACAACAAGCACAGATTCTAAACTAATCTCGAGCAAGTCAGAGCAATACAACTATGGTCTGTGAAGAGCAAACATATTATCGTTTCTTCGTGAAGCATACTTCGCATGATGTCGTCTTCGAGTACCTCATTAAATTCATGCGGGCTGGGTTTTCCTTTGCTCTTGGGTGTGGGCTTCCTTCAACGCCAGCTGAGTGTTCCACTTAATACTGGGAACTGTAAAGTGGAGCACAGACCTTTTCAATGTCTTTTCGCATGGGCTTTTACTATTCAACTCAGTCCGACATGTGGGCTCTGATCTCACACAGCACTAGCCTTCTTAAATCTCGACCACAATAAAATGCCCATCAAAGTGCTTGGTCCATCATACAAATACATGAGACCACAGAAAAATTATCCAACAAACTTTTTATGAAACCATAAAGACATTGGGATACAAATCTTGATGAGGCCATAAAGGGATATTCAACAAATATGAATATAAGGCCAAGAAAATATTAATCTAATAAATGAGATCATAAGAACATGAAATAATTAATCCATTAATCCTTTGAATATTTTATGAGGCCCTGCATAATTATTTCAACACACACACATACACACATAATATTCATGAAGCTCACAAACAAATACTGCAAACAAATATTTTCTTGATGCCAAACAAATAATAAACCTAGTGAGCATAATGGTTAGGTCATGAAAATATTTAATCAAGAAATATTATTGACCACTCACTAACCTTATGATAAAAATATTAAACATATAACTCAACACTTCTTACATCTTAATATACCTCTTAACCATGATAGTCAAATTATTTGATCATAGGAGCGAGTAATATGTTGGCTTAAATTAATTAGAGTCTGCAAAAATGGTAAGGGAGATATTGACTTTAATATCATATTAAAGAATTCAAGACTAACTGTTAAATATATGAGAAATTACCAAAAATAGTATGTTCATTTTATTCTTGTAATTATGTAAGTGTTAGGTGAGGATTTCCTTATTTGTTGTAATTTTTATTCATAGATTAGATTTTCCAGCCACAATGTTATACAAAAAGATATCACAGAATATAGAAAGTTATTCATACACTTGCATGTTCTATTCCCTCATTTCATTTTCTTACATTAACTTAAAAGTTAGTTCAAAGTTTTAAAGATTTTTATTTTCATTTAAACTTTAGTTTAGGGATCTTTTCTTTTGTGTGAAATTTTCATCTTACAAACATTTATCCGCACACTAAAAGTTATTGGGCTCAAGATCCCTTGTGATGGAAGGGATTCAACATGTTACACCTCATTTCTCATTAATAATCAGATTGAATACGAGTTCTAAAGCTTTCTAGCTGATAGTAATAGCTAACCTTTTTGTCCCAATGTGATCAGACCTTTAAACAATCAATTGCTCCACCGTAAAAAGTTTCACCCTTTGATTAATTGACCTTTGTGCTTCCATTCATGTAAAAGATCTTTGGACCTCCCGCATATTCGTGGAATTTAGATATGTATCAATCTAACGGAATCTTGTACTAAAAGCAACAATGATGAACAGACCTTTAAATCCGACACTGTAACCGACACTTGTTATCAATCTTGTTCACTTTAATTATTTTGGGCCTGGGACAGCGTATGCTGCTTACAAATTGAGTCCATTCATTTTCGTCCTTCCCTTGCAAGTCCTGCTTTCCATCAGCACAACAAAACAGAAGAGGTGGACTCTCCACTCATTTCGTGTGACTTTTGATGAACCAATTACTCTCCAATGATTTTCACGTTTTGACGCCTTCAAAAAAGTTGACAACAACAACAACATCATCTCTGTTCTGAGACTATAAGGATACTAATTGATATCTTAAAGCATGATTGAAACCTAAATTCTTCTAATTAGGATATTTGTTAGGACTTTTATATTTATAAACAAATAATTTCCAATTCCAAAATTTTTTATTTAAAAATAAACAAAAAGGTTTGACAGCATGTGTTTGAAGGGGCATAACTAAGTCATTTCCTCAACATGATATTTGCTACTAATAATTCAGATTAATTGTTTGCATAATTTACTTCTAATTTTATCTCTATTATAGATAATCCTCATATAAATTTTCATGCTTTTTCAAAATGAAAATTTGATTTTCAAATTATTGTGATGAATTATCAGAACAATTCGTTACATAGTTTTCTTGCTTCAAAGTAACGTCTTTACCAGTCGTTCAATGATAATCCTTAACGGCTACTAATCTTGATGGCAGGTCCAAGTTTTTAAACAAAGAAGACCTTGTGATACCAAAAAAGGATACGAGGAAGTGGTACTGGCTTTGAAATTAGGTTTGCTTGGCTCTCAGGCAATGCTATCAGCTAGGCCCAACATCATGCAAGTAAAGCAGTTTTTGGATGGTGATGCTGGTTTGTTGGAATTAACAAAAGACAACTTCTGTACGTTTAAAACGGAAGAATTATCTGATTTCTTACCAAGCTAGATTTCTTTTCCCTCCATATCTACCCGTGGATCATTCCTGAATAGTAGTTGTTGAGTCTGGTCTGTTATGCCACCCATAGATTGTTGTCGAGAAAAGGCAGAAGAAACTTCTGATGCTAATGATGCATGGAGTTTCCTTACTAAATTTAGACTTACAAACAGATGTTAGGTACTAGCCGAAGTCAAACTATTCAAGTGTAGCAAGCTTCTTTAATCCTTATCGAGTATTGTTTGTCTAATCAAAATAGAGTGCTCCGTAGAATTTTTTCTTCTTCCTTCCCTTAATTCAAAGTCACTCTCTACACAAGCAATTTCATGTTAGGATCTTGTTAAAGGCTCCATGAGCTAAGATCCAAGCAAACACACATCACATGGTTTTATACGGAATATAAAAATTGAGGCACATACATAAAGATGATACAATATTTAGAGTGATTTCACCAAAATATGCCTATATCCACTATCACTATTGTCGGTTATTTTTTTTTTCATTAGATATAATTTAGAGTACATTACAAATTACAAACTTATTGCCGGACTGGGGTGGCCGGACTGCTACAGTGGCACGCGGCACACTCACTCTCTATGCAGTCTTACGCAGCACAACCACACCACGGGAGAGGAGTCTCCCCCCTTGAGAGTCCGTTTTCTCGACTTGATATTTTCTCTCACTTTCTAGAGAAATCTCCACCGACAAGAGATTTTTCCTTCATCCCGTTCCCCAGAGAATTCCACTCACGGCAGATTTTTTCCGATAATTCTCGCGTGGGACCCAGCATTGCGTTTCTTCATCTTTAGAGAATTCTCCTAAAACTTTCACATTTTGGCGGGACCCGTCAGCGTGGATTTTTCTTCATTTCAGACCCAGCCAGTCTGAATTATTAAGAATAACATTCGGTTATAGATGACCCGAAGTATGAACAAAAATAATCTTCCTAATATTTTTCATGTACGTAAAACTTTTGACAATATTGATGATATTCAAATATTTAGTGTAGTTATTTTCAAAAAATACATAGAAACGATGTAGACCATCTAATGGAATAATTTAAAATTGTTTTCCCTTTTTTCTCCAGCATCAAAATATTATGATAAGATTTAATGTGGGAATACATTGTACCCGAGACTTCTTGGTCAACTTCTGGACTTAACTTTCTCTAATAAGTGGAGCACTGCAAAAAGGGAGTCTATCTATGTCTTTTTATTTATTTATTTTTATTTTAGTGAAAGGTTAAGAATTATATATCACCGTGAAAAATTATAAGATTGTTATGTTACAACATCAATATATATATTCAAACACTATATTTGACAAAATTTAGAACTCTTACAAAACTTATTACAATTTATAGATTTTATTCTTTTGGTAAATGAAATTTTTCTTCTCACATCCTTTTTGATTTAAGTAATGATAATTGAATTATCTAAACTTTTATCATTGAATCTTCTTCTATTTCTTTTTATCTAAATGTAATATAATACGGCTTTGAAAGATACACTAAACAAGGTTGTTGTAAAACTTTTACTCTTGATAGCTTTGATCATCGAACATATTTTAGCTTTCTAATGTTCAATTTTTTGAGTTAATCCATTCATACTTAACAGAGCCTTCTATATGTAATTTGTGAACCTATATTTAAAAATAAATGTTCTTATGATTCTTCTCATTGTTGACAAAGATTGAATTGTAGGTCTATTGAGCTATTCTATATAGCCACACAAAAACTATCTATGTCTTTGCATTGCAAATCATGCTTTTCATGGGTAGACCAGCCATAGAAAGTGCACTTCCACTTATTTAATGAGATTTTCAACAGAAAAATTCACTCCCTTTCACCTGTTTCCATTGACCACCGCATGAAAGTTTCTGAACGCTGTTACTTTTGGTTTAATGGATAGAATTAACTACTCATTGCATGTATCTTTCTAACAAGGAAAACTTTTAAATATCCTGTTTACAAGTAAAAACTTTCGCTCACATTGCAAGCAGAATTATCCGAAACTTTCGTCTTATTCCTTTTATTTTTATTTGATATTTAATGGATGGTAAGTTTGTCATTGGAATATACTATTCTTGTCATTTACCAGCATAGAAGGCACAGGGAGAATCAGTTGTCTGGCTATATTTAAGAAAAAGTGCAATGATAAAGTGATATTGACATCAATGACATCAAAAGGGAGTCTAAAAGAGATCGTCTTTCTGGCTATGCCAACACTTCATCTTCGGCTTTCAAGGGAAGTATGTTCATATCTTTCCATTGCAAATCTTGGTTTCCATGAGCACGGCGGCACGGCAGCACGGCAGCACGCCACCCATATAAGGTGAACTTGCACTCTTTAACGAGGTCTTCAACCACCAAATCACTCCCTTTTACATGCTTCCGTTGATTTTCACATTTTGATGCTTTATCAAAGTCGACAGCGACATTTTCCACAACTCCACGCGTTTGGATGCCTTTAAGCTGGAAAGAGAGAACTAACGATTTACTTTTCTGTGGTGTTGTCCCGCTAGTTGTCAGAAGTATTGAAGGCAAGGTCTATGCACCTTTCTTCGCCAGTCTGCTTTACTTCATCGGTCTGTACGATAATCTTTATGTGCTTCCCTTCTTTAAACAGCTGCCCAGGAAGGCTGAGCTTGAGGCCCAAACTCCAGAACCATAGACATTCAAGCTGAACTGCTTCACAAATAATATCCAGATCTCAGCTCATCGTATGCGATCAAAATTGAAGGTATTCCCACCATTTTCTATTCTTTTCTGTGGCTATGTTAACGTAATTGTAGAACAAAAAGGGCTACGGTTTCATACTTGATAGAGATAGAATACAAAGATTAGTGAAAATTTATAGGTAGTGATTTCATTTTCTTCTCATTCACTTTCAATAGCATCTTGAAAGGAACACAAAAACAGCAAATAGGGGCGGGAGAACTTGGTGACGGAATTCTGTTGGTATTTCCTAAGGTTGAAAACTTGGTAGCCATTGGTCCGGTGTTTATTATCAAAGTAATTAAGGTTGAAGCCTCTGTTGAATTGGTGATGGACTCGATGATGATTGAGTTTTTAATCATTTTCCTTATCATGCTTCGTAGTGGATCTTTTAAACCTGTCAAAGGATAATTGAGGGTTTATCTGTTAAAACAAGAATTTAGGTTTTCAGTTTTTTGTTTTACTGAGCTTTTGAAGCTAAATGTCAACTGCTATAAAACAAAATATTCTAATTTTTAAGACTTCAAAACTTTCTAAACAAATTATTTCCATTTCGAGAATCAATGATTTACGAATAAACAAAAAGGTTGGATCGCATGCTGTTTGAAGGGGCATAACTAAATTATTTCCGTAATATGAGATTTGCTCCAAATAATTCGGATTAATGGGTATGCATGAGTTGTTACTAACTTATTTCCATTGTAGAAAATTTTCATATAAGTTGTTTTCTTAATGTGATTTTTGCTCCCAAGAATTCGGATGAATTGGTGTGCAAGAGTTCTTACAAATTTTAGATAAATTTTATATAAATTTTCGTTAATAAAAAGGATTTTTAAGAATAAATTTCATTTACAAATTATCAGAACAATGATTTCATATCATTTTTCCAATTATTATTCTTAACGAGTATTTAATCTTGATCTACCGGATTGCACTCATTTATGCGCAGGTCCAGGTATTTAAACAAAGAAAAGCCTTCTGATACAGAAAGGAGAACCATTTTCCCAATGGCTACAGTTCCTCGATCCCTCCATTTTCTCTTAGTTCTCTTTGTTTCCAATATTCCCTTGGCCTTTCCTGAAGATCAAAAATCAATTCATCTACAATGGATTTCGTCAGGCCAAACTTCATCTTGATGGAATCGCACAAATCCACACCAGTGGTCTGTTGCAGCTAACGAATTTGTCGCTAATGAACAGTGGCCACGCTTTCTACCCATTTCCCATAAGATTCAAAACCTCATCCAGTTCAACTTCGTGTGTTTCATTTTCTACATAGTTTGTGTTTGCCATAGTTCCTGGATATCCAAATCTTGGTGGTGACGGCATGGCCTTCACCATCGCTCCGTCGATGGATTTCACCCACGCTTCTGCAGGCAGTTACTTGGGACTCTTCAATGCTTCCAGTAAGGGCCTTCTTACAAACCACATCTTGGCTATCGAGCTTGACACATTTAAGAACACTGAATTCAGAGATCTTACAAATAATGACGTGGGAATCGATGTCAACAACATCACTTCCGTTGTATCAACTCCCGCAAAGTATGGGGATCAATTGGAAACAAGCTTGAGGCTCACAAGTGGGGATCCAATATGTCTTTGGATAGACTATGATGAAGCACAAATGTTACTTAGCGTAAGACTCGCTCCAACTGAAACACCAAAACCAGAAAAACCTCTATTATCGAAGACCATTAATCTGTCTGAATTTCTCTTGGAACATATGTATGTAGGCTTCTCCTCAGCCACAGGTTTCTTGTTAAGCGATCACTACATCTTGGGATGGAGCTTTAATACAAGTGGACCAGCGGTAAGCCTTGATGTTTCGAGCCTCCCTCCTCTTCCCCTTTCCCGTCAGAGGAAAAAGAGAGAACAACAAGTACAGATCGTCACTTCACTCATTGCAGCAGCGGCTGTGCTGATAGCGATCCCGGGAGCTGTTTACATCTCAAGGTGGAAGAATTCTGAAGAAGTAAGTGAAGAATGGGAAGAGGGTTGTGGTGTTCACAGGTTCACCTATAAGCAACTTCACAATGCAACCCAAGGTTTCAGTGATACAGAACTTCTTGGAGCTGGAGGTTTTGGAAAGGTTTATAGAGGAACGCTTCCATCGTCTAATGTTCAAGTTGCAGTCAAGAAAGTCTCCTATGATTCCAAACAAGGGATGAAGGAATTTGTGGCGGAGATAATTAGCATGGGAAGAATGAGGCACAGGAACTTAGTGCAGCTCCTGGGTTATTGTCGGCGAAAGCAGGAACTTCTGTTGGTCTATGATTATATGCCTAACGGAAGTCTCGACACGTTCTTGTATCAGAACGTAAACCTAAGACTTAACTGGCCTCAACGATTTCGAATCATTAGAGGGGTAGCATCTGGCCTTCTTTACCTCCATGAAGAATGGGAACAGGTGGTTTTACACAGAGATGTAAAAGCAAGTAATGTTCTATTAGATGCTGAACTAAATGCAAGACTAGGAGATTTTGGCCTTGCAAAATTATACAACCACGGTACCAACCCCAAAACCATCCGTGTGGTGGGCACTATTGGCTATTTGGCTCCGGAGCTTATGAGAGCAGGGTGGGCAGCCACTTATACCGATGTTTATGCTTTTGGAACTTTTGTGCTGGAGGTGACTTGTGGAAGAAGACCTATTGAGAATCAGGAACTGCCAGAACGGATGATGTTGGTTGATTGGGTGTTCGAGTGCTGGAGAAATGGAGCTATTCTTGAAGCATGTGATCCTAGATTGGGAGGAAATTATGTGGAAAAAGAAATGGTATTGATTTTGAAAGTAGGCTTGCTGTGCTCTCACGCAATGCCATCAGCTAGGCCCAGCATGAGGCAAGTTATGCAGTTTTTGGATGGCGATGCTGATCTGCCAGAATTAACAAAAGAGGGAGCTTCCTTTTCTACATTTAAAATGGACGAATCATCTGATTTCTTACGAAGCCAGACTTCTGTTCCTTCCATGTCTACCCTTGGATCATTCCTGAATAGTGGCCGTTGAGTCAGATCATTCCTGATAATGATGTATAGAGTTTCCAACACCAAATCTAGACTTGGAAACAGATGTTAGATACTAAGTGAAATTGTCGAAATGTAGCAAGATTCTTAGATCGTTATTAAGTGTTGCTTGTTAGAGTGGCTAATTGCGTTTTTAGTATTCTGCGGAGATTTTTCTTCTTTCACTGTCGTAAAAAAAACAGCTAGACGGATGTAGGGAATCCCGTTTTTGGGAGAGCGAAAACAGAGTACAAAGGCTTGTCAAAGAAGGGGAACCCAAGTCTCTTAAACAGCCGAAACGTCTTCTTCTTCCGCCGCCTATTTGCTCTTCCTGCAAGTGATTGGTGCGGGAATGGTCGCTATTTCTTCATGCTTCAGAAATCGGCGTCGTCTCTACAAAAACAGAGCACAGCTTGAACTGTGGCGCCAATGGCCGAGAAAAGGAGACCGTTTTTCTGAATTCTTGGTGCAAGCGCCGGAATATCCTTTACTCAAGTGGCCGTGTTTGTTCATGCGGAAGTAACAGAGAATCGCAGGCATCGAAAGGAATGAACCTCAGCACTCCGTGACATCTACTGCCACATTATGGCTTCATTATGGCTGCCCATCGTCGCATTTGGTTGCCACGTCAAGACGACCTCTTCAAAACAAATAATTGCTTAACCCCGGAGGACATGAATTATTTACAGTGGCATTTGGTTCCAAAAGAGTTTAATGCATAAAAAAATAATCTTTCTAATTGTTAAATAGCTTAAAAGCTTAACTCAAAAGTTAAGTTCTCAATTAAAAAGTCATACACTGCAATTTCTTATATGCATATAAAACTTTTGTCTACTCTGATGATATTGAAATCTTTAATAGAGTTTCAAGTAATGCCAAGAGTACCAAGATATGTTTAAAAAAGTATGGAAAAAAGATTCAAAAAAATGTAACAATAAAGGATGAGTAGATCATCACATGACATAGTTTAAACTATTTTCCTTACAATGGTTTTTAGTGGATCCTCTATCCCGTTTTTTCTCCTGCATTAAAATCTTTTGATCAGACTTGAAGAGGGAATAAGAAGGAGATGAACGCCAATTCAAAAGAGAAATGGTGAGAGAAAAGGCTTTTTCCGAGGAAAGAGAGCTTAGAAGAAAGGTAGACTAAAAGAGAAAGATTGTGTGTTTTGTTTCCTTTTAATTTACATGTTGTATTTCTTTTATATATATAGATTTTAGGAGAAAGAATATCCATAGAATACTCTGTGTAGAATGTATAATTCATATTATATTCCTAATATATACAATCATATATCCAATCTTAAGAATTTTATGATTTTCTTATGTAAGGAATTCTTTCTCAAAGACATTATTATTCAGAACA
This sequence comes from Casuarina glauca, assembly GCA_028551395.1. NCBI lineage: Eukaryota > Viridiplantae > Streptophyta > Magnoliopsida > Fagales > Casuarinaceae > Casuarina > Casuarina glauca. The sequence continues at coordinate 24,678,344 of CM052352.1, read as the reverse complement.
AAACAATAATTTTTTTTTTTTAACTACAATACTAATTGCCAAACAAGGACTTCCTCATCCCTTCCCTCTTACTTAAGCATGTGACTTTTTTTCTTTCTTTATTTCTTTCAATTAGTTATAGAGAAGATTACAATTTTTCTAAAGTGGCCTTGGGCTTAGTTTGAGTTGAGCCAAACCATATTTAAAGACTATCCATGAGACTTGTTAGTGTTAATTTAGGATGTTTGTCTCTTTACTTTATAACAAAATACAACTTAGAATCAAGATATCACCCTCATTTTTTTTCCCCCTTTAATGCAATGCAATTACTATTTCTTTAATCTTTGACCACTTAAATTTTAGATTAAAGCATACTTTACTGTTATTCATTTAATTAATCATTTTTCATCTCTAAGATTATCTTATTAGTTTGCATATTTCAAGTTAGTCTTCTCAATTGATTGTTTTGTACATCTTGTTTCTAAGCAATGTCCTAGCCTTTCACTTGTATTGGCAATAGATGTTGGTTTCTTGGTCCTGGCCTTCCTTCAAAGGGTTTTATTTTTCTCAATGTAGCCTTAAGCCTTCTCCTCTTCCTTGAACTTTCGTTTTTACAAGTCAATATAGATAGCCATCCCTCCTACCATTGAACTTTCCAAATCTCTTTGTCCTTCTTTTTCATATAAAACATCTTGAACCTCTCACAAACTTTTGGATTCAAAAGTGTATGTATCTCACTAAAGTCTCTTGTTAAGCATAAAGGTTAGGTGCTCTCCAACCTTCAAGGTAGTTTTTGGATTGGGTGTTTTTGATCCTTTAGACATAGCACTCGAAAGGAAAAATAGACACAACACTTGGCATGTATATGTAGGTTGAAAGTTCCATACCGAAAGCATCATCCCTTATAGTAAAGCTTAAATTTAAAAAGTATTTGTAAACCTTAAAATTAACTTTTGTCTTGGGCCTTTGAGCATTCTACACTATTTGTAAGCACGAACAAACATTAGAGTTATACTTTTCACTCGTTTCCTAAACTTTTGATAATCAAATTACTCTTGTTGATGTGTCTTCAATTGTTTTTCACGTTTTGATGCCTTTTACATGTTATGAAGTTATTTGGTACATGTATTCTTTCCATGCCTAGGAAATGTTACTGTAGTAATGGAGATCCCAATTGACATCTTAACCCATGATTGACACCTAAATTATTTCAATTCCCTCAACAGTACTTCACAACGGAAGAGGACAAAGGAAGAGTTGTTGGGCATCTGGATAATATTTTCTAGTGTGCACATAAATCACACTCCAACTCGATAGAGACGATAGGACCCAAATAAAAAGCTTAATTTGCTTGCCAAGACTTTATTCCAAGGTGATGAAGCAAAAACAAGAACTTTCCATGATCTCATCGAGGAGGTATAGAAAAATGGTTGGTCAGCTTCGATCAATGGTAGTCTGTTTGTCTGGTAACAAATCCTTTGAAAGATTTTTAACACTATTGTCTTTTGTTTACTGGACAATCCTTGGCTCGTCAAACATGGGCCAATTCATAGCTCTTTATTCCACCTATTCTAAATTACGTGACTAAAAATAGATAAATGGATTCTGATATCACGTAAATGTAACTTAATAAATAAAATTAAGAAAAGGCCAAAAAAAAAAAAAAAAAACCTTCGGTACCTTGAGAATCATTTGGGAACGGAAGTAGAAAGCCTCAAATTGGTGGAATAAGCTCCTGCAGTTTATTTTCCGCCTAAGAAAGCCTTTCAACATCCTATTTACATATAAAGGGTTCATTCATTCACATGCGACACGTTATCTAAAAGGTACCGAAGAAGGATAGCAGTATTCCTTGTTCCTCCCATTTATCAAGACGAAAGAGCATTGTAAGACTCATATTTTTGCTTTACTTTAGAAGAAATTGAAAGAAAGCTTTTTCAAAGTGATGCGTTTTAGTGGATCTTTTGTCCTTGTTGAAGAAAAATCAAGGTTTTCTGTAATAATAAGAATGCCGAATTTCAGTTTTTGTTTGCAATAAGCTAAAAGAGTACTTGAGCATAACAAATTATGATATTTGTTAGGACTTTTATATTTATAAATAGATAATTTTCAATTCCAAAATTGTTGATTTAAGAATAAGCAAAAAGGTTTGACAGCATGTTGTCTAAAGGGGTATAACTAAGTCATTTCCTCACCATGGTATTTGCGACTAATAATTCAGATTAATTGTATGCATAATTTACTTCTAATTTTATCTTTATTATAAAGAATCCTCATATAAATTTTTTGTGCTTTTTGAAAAATAAAGTTTTTTTTTTTGATAAATATGTGAGTTTATTCATCGAAGAATAAAGTAATACATAAGCTAAAGGGCATACCCCAACATTACAATTCATCTAGGAAAAGATAGAATTTGGAATTCTCCAATTATGACTCAACAAAACATTAGCTTGAGAGAGTTTAATGTTTCTAAATAAGGAAGCTCTTCCACGGACTACTCTCCTAATTTTAGCTAACAACATTAGAATATCAATAGACTTATTCTGAAAATGTCTACGATTTCGTTCTAACCATACACAATAAAGACAAGCTAAGAAAGAGAGCTTGAGAAGCTTTGTGGCTAAATACTTTTCCTTAGTTGCTTTAATCATCCATTGCAATTCAGATTCCCAATCGTAGATGACCTTACGAATGCCTTGTTGAGCTAGAATAATTCTCCAAACCTGGTTAGTCCAAGTGCACTGAAAGAACAAGTAAGATCTATTTTCATATTGAGAGCCACAAAAATTACAATACAAATCAATTGAGGGGAGTCAATGAGAAATCACTACTGCCGTAGGTAGTTTGTCTCTACATATGAGCCAACCAATGAAGTTATGTTTGCTGATTCCTCCTGACCATATCAAATTATACTATTCAACCTCAGTGCTCACCTGACGTAATTCTTTGTATGTTTCCTTACAGCAATAAGAAGGTTTGGATAGTGTAGAGGTTAAAGTATGTCGTAACTTTAGAAGACCTCTCCAACTCCATGCCATATTTCCTTTGATGTCAAGATCCATAATTGAATTTCTCCTGTATTTAGTACTATGAATCCACTTACTCCATAAAGATGAATTAGGGCAGTTTATGAGATTCTAGAGAGATCGCCCCAACAAAACTTTATTCCATACTTTAAAGTTTAGTAGTCCAAGACCTCAAAAAAAAAAAAAAAAAAAAAAGAAAGTTTTTGATTTTCACATTGTTATGATGAATTATTAGAACAATTTGTTGTATAGTTTTCTTGCTAGAATGTAATGTCTTAACTAGCCGTTCAATGATTATCCTTAATGGCTACTAATCTTGACTTCGGATTGCAATCATTGATGGCAGGTCCATGTTTTTAAACAGAGTAGACCTTGTGATACCAAAAAAGGATACGGGGAAGTGCTACTGGCTTTGAGAGTACGTTTGCTTGGCTCTCAGGCAATGCTATCAGCTAGGCTCAAAATCAGGCAAGTAAAGCAGTTTTTGGATGGTGATTCTGGTTTTCCAGAATTAACAAAAGACAACTTTTGTACGTTTAAAACGGAAGAATTATCTGATTTCTTACCAAGCTAGATTTATTTTCCCTCCGTATCTACCGTGGATCATTCCTGAATAGTAGTCGTTGAGTCTGGTCTGTTATGCCACCCATAGATTGTTGTGGAGAAGAGGCAGAAGAAACTTCTGGTGCTGATGATGCATAGAGTTTCCCCCACTAAATTTAGAATTACATAAAGATGTTAGCTACTAGCCAAAGTCAAACTATTGAAGTGTAGTAAGCTTCTTAAATCGTCATTGAGTGTTGTTTGTTTAATCCAAATAGAGTGCTGTGTAGAAGTTTATCTTCTTATTTCTCTTAATTCAAAGCCACTGTCTACACAAGCATATTTCAAACCCAGCCAGTCTGAATTATTAAGAATGACATTCGATTATAGAAGAACCAAAGTATGAACAAAAATAATCTTCCTATACCTTGTATGTATGTAAAACTTTCGACAATATTGATGATATTGAAATCTTTAGTGTAGTTATTTTCAAGTAATGCCAAGATTACCAGGACATCATTGAAAAAATACACAGAAACGATTAGGAGAAAGTACCAAGAAAGAATGAGTAGACCATCTATTGGAATAATTTCAAATTGTTTTCCCCTTTTTCATCCGGCATCAAAATCTTCTGATAGGATTTCAGGTGAGAATACATTGTACCGGAGACTTCTTGGTCAACTTCTGGACTTAACTCTCTCTGATAAGTCGAGCACTGCATCTGCAGCTCATAAAGGGAGTCTATTTATGTCTTTGCATTACAATTCGTGCTTTTCATGGGTAGACCAGCCATACAAAGTGCACTTCGCCTTATTTAATGAGATTTTCAATAACGAAATCACTCCCTTTCACCTGCTTCCATTGACCATCGCATGAAAGTTTCTAAACGCTGTTACTTTTGGTTTAATGGATACAATCAACTACTCATTGCATGTATCTTTCTAACAAGGAAAACTTTTCAATATCCTGTTTACATGTAAAAACTTTCGCTCACACTGCAAGTAGAATGTTCTGAAACTTTCGTATTATACGTTTTATTTTTATTTGATATTTAATTGATGGTAAGTCTGTCATTGGAATATACTATTCTTGTCATTTACCAGCATAGAAGGCACAGGGAGAATCACTTGTCTGGCTATATTTAAGAAAAAGTGCAATGATAAAGTTGATATTGACATCAATGACGTCAAAAGGGAGACTAAAAGAGATCGTCTTTCTGGCTATGCCAACACTTCATCTTCGGCTTACAAGGGAAGTCTGTTCATATCTCTCCATTGCAAATCTTGGTTTCCATGAGCACGGCGGCACGGCAGCACGCCACCCATATAAGGTAGACTTACACTCTTTAATGAAGTCTTCGACCACCAAATCACTCCCTTTTACATGTTTCCATTGATTTTCGCATTTTGATGCTTTATCAAAGTCGACAGCGACATTTTCCACGACTCCACGCGTTTTGATGCCTTTAAGCTGGAAAGAGAGAACCAACCATTTGCTTTTCTGTGGTGTTGTCCTGCTGGTTGTCAAAAGTATTGCAGGCAAGGTTTATCCACCTTTCTTTGTCAGTCTGCTTTCTTCATCGGTCTGTACGATAATCTTTATGTGCTCGCCTTCTTTAAACTGCTGCCCAGGAAGGCTGAGTTGAGGCCAAAACTCCAGAACCAGAGACATTCAAGCTGAACTGCGTCACAAATAATATCCTTTAGGATCAACAAACCAAACAATTCAACATAATACCAGATCTCAGCTCATCGTATGCGATCAAACTTGAAGGTATTCCCACCATTTTTTCTTCTTTTTTTGAACATTTTCTATTCTTTTCTGTGGCTATGTTAATGTAATTGTAGAAAAAAAAAAAAGGGCTCTGGTTTCACACTTGATAGAGACAGAATACAAAGAGTACTGAGAATTTATAGGTAGTGATTTCATTTCCTTCTTATTCACTTTCAATAGCATCTTGGAAAGAACACAAATACAGCAAATAGGGGTTGGAGAACTTGATGATGGAGTTCTGTTAGTATTTCCTACGGTTGAAAACGTGGTAGCCATTGGTCCGGTGATTATTATCAAAGTAATTAAGGTTGAAGCCTCTGTGGAATTGATAATGGACTCGATGATGATTGAGTTTTTAATTATTTTCCTTATCATGCTTTGTAGTGGATCTTTTGAACCTGTCAAAGGATAATTGAGGGTTATCTGTTAAAATAGGAATTTAGATTTTCATTTTTTTTATTGTTTTACTGAGCTTTTGAAGCTAAATGTCAACTTTTATAAAACAAAATATTCTAATTTTTAAGACTTTAAAACTTTATAAACAAATTATTTCCATTTCGAGAATCAATGATTTACGAATAAACAAAAAGGTTGAATCGCATGCTGTTTGAGGGGGCATAACTACCGTCCCCCCTCCCCGGGTGTGTGAGTAGAAAAAAAAAAGAAAAGAAGGGGCATAACTAAATTGTTTCCGTAATATGAGATTTACTCCTAATAATTCGGATTAATGGGTATGCATGAGTTGTTACTAACTTATTTCCATTGTAGAAAAATTTCATATAATTTTTTTTTCTTAATGTGATATTTGCTCCTAAGAATTCGGATGAATTGGTGTGCAAGAGTTCTTACAAATTTTAGAGAAATTTTATATGAATTTTCATCAATAAAAAGGATTTTTAAAAATAAATTTCATTTACAAATTATCATGATAAATTATCAGAACAATGATTTCATATCATTTTTCCAATTATTATTCTTAACGAGTATTTAATCTTGATCTAGCGGATTGCACTCATTTATGCGTAGGTCCAGGTATTTAAACAGATAAAAGCCTTCTGATACAGAAAGGAGAACCATTTTTCCAATGGCTACAGTTCCTCGATCCCTCCATTTTCTCTTAGTTCTCTTTGTTTCCAATATCCCCTTGGCCTTTCCTGAAGATGAAAATCAATTCATCTACAATGGATTTCGTTAGGCCAAACTGCATCTCGATGGAAGCGCAGAAATCCACCCCAATGGTCTGTTGCAGCTAACCAATATTACAAACTACAAAAGGGGCCATGCTTTCTATCAGTTTCCCATAAGATTCAAACCCTCATCGAATCTAAATTCTTCGGTTTCATTTTCTTTCCACTTTGTGTTTGCCATGGTTCCTCGATATCCAAAACTTGGTGGTCACGGCATGGCCTTCACCATCGCTCCCTCGACGGATTTCACCCATGCTTTGCCAAGCAAATACCTGGGACTCTTCAACGCTTCCAATAACGGTCTTCCTACAAACCACATCTTGGCCATCGAGCTTGACACAGTTCAAGACTTTGAATTCAGTGACATCACAGACAATGAGGTGGCCATCCTGGTCAACGGCATCAAGCATATTGCATCAGATTTGGCAACGTATGACGATGGACATAACAAAATAACCGTGGACCTCAAGAGTGGAAATCCACTGAGTCTTTGGATAGACTATGATGAAGCAGAAAGCTTAATGAGTGTGACACTGGCCCCGGCCACAATCGAAAAACCATTTCGACCTCTAATATCGAAGAATATTGATTTGTCTGAATTTCTCTTAGAATATATGTATGTTGGCTTCTCCTCGGCCACTTAAGTGGCCGCGTTTGTTCATGCGGAAGTAACGGAGAATTAAGGCCACCGAAAGGAATGAACCTCAGCACTCCAATGTGACATTTACTGCCACATCGGGGCTCCATGGTGGCTACTCATCATGGCATTTGGTTGCCACGTCAAGACCACCTCTAACGTTTTCTTCTTCAAAACAAAGAGTTTGCTTAATTAGAAGCCACCCTTTTCCGGTCACATGTTTCAACCTCAGTGGGCAAGAATTATTGAGTGTATTTGGTTCTAAAATAGCATAACGCTAACAAAAATAATCTTTCCAATTGCCATGTAGCCTTAAGACTTAACTCAAAAGTTAGGTTATAAATTAAAAATTTATCTTATTTAAATTTTATCTCAAAAATCTTTACATCTGATATGAGATTCTTGTTCAACATACATTCTCACCCATAGAAGAAAAACAAAGAAAGGTAGAAAAATAGTACGGAAAGCTACTTGTACTGAGAGTAGATAAAAGTATATTACAAGTAGAAAACAAAAGACTTGCCATTGTATGAAGCGAATGAGCCCTTCATATAGGCTACGTAGTCCACTTGTTTACTGCAAGGAAATTGCATCGAAGTATCCCTGTTGCCCCTAGTTACACTCAAAGTTGGTAACCCGGTCTTCACTCCTTGCTTTCTTTCTTCCTCCTTCTTTCACGTTGGATGTACCACATTCAGCAACTTGCATTTGGTACGGGGCACAGTACCGCTTGAGGTCAAGCCTTCAGGCGAGCTATTCTCCAAACTCTCAACAGCACGCTTATACTTCGTGGAAGCTGTCTTCACGGTACGGTACCTATGGTATGGCAGCAGGTTGGCACTGACTTCCTGGTTTCAAACGACGCTACCAGGATTCATTCAGCCTGATAAGGAACCAGGTGGAGTGCTCATGGCGGCATGTGTAGGCTGAGATTTCTTTCTTGGTACGTTGGGCATGTTGGCTTTTCAAACAACGTTTCTTTGAACTCCTTTGTGTTGATGTCAAAAACTTTAGGGAGGTCTTCCATGCCATGTGTAAAAGCTCGCAACACTTGAGTTGGCACTCCATTATATAGCCAACGGTCAGCACGTAGCATGGTGGGCTAACTAGACGTCGCAGTGGTTGTATGGAAAGCCTGAGATGCTATGCCGTGGAGCTGCGAATTTGTGGCTTTTTCGTCTTGTGAGTGAGGACGTAATGCAGCAGGTCTTGTTGATGTATCAGGAACTGGAGAGCTATCCTTCACACCCATATTAAGCATTAGTATACTTAAGGTCATATGAGATAAAACAGATTTAATATGAGCCATGATATTATTTCAAAAGACTTAAAAGCTCAATCCAAAAATTAGCCTATAAATTAGAAAATCTTTGTTTCATTTAAATTTTATCTTAAGAATCTGAACTTTTAAGATGGGATTTTTGTCTTCTATACACCAATTTCTTATATGCATATTAGAATTTATCAACATTGATGATATTGAAATCTTTAATCTAGTTTGAAGTTAATGCCAAGATTACGAATATATCATTGAAAAAGTATTAAGACAAGATTCAAAGAAATGAAAGTATAAAGGTTGAGTAGACTGTCACAGGAGGTAGTTTAAATTGTTTTCCTTGCAATGGATTTTAGTGGAACCTATATCCCTTTTTTTCTACGGCATCAAATTCTTGTGATCAGACTTGAAGAGAAAATACTAGGCTAACTGTCACAAAGTGAATGATAAAAAGGAGATGAACGCCATTTCAAAAGAGAAAAGGTTGGAGAAAAGGCTTTTTCCATCTCCGAAATTATCTTATTAGTTTGCATATTTCAATTTAGTCTTCTCACTCGATTGTTTTGTTCTCAATGAACAAAATAAATAATGAACACGTTTCGAATAGGAACTTTGTCAGCAACTTGAAGTTTCTAACTTTCTCGGCAAGTTGAAACTACCTTTTGAAGGGTCAACAAAGGCGGCTGGAACTTCTAGGCAATGGTGGAAAAGTGAGCCATTAGTTGACACGGTCCAGCAATTTAAACAGAGAGCCTTCTGATACGGAAAGAAGAACCATTTTCCCAATGGTTACAGTTCTTGGATCACTCCATTTTCTCTTAGTTCTCTTTGTTTCCAATGTTGCCCTCGCTTTTGCTGAAGATGAAAGCCATTTCATCTACCATGGATTTCGTCAGGCTAAATTGCATCTTGATGGAAACGCTAAAATCCTCCCCAGCGGTCTGTTGCAGCTAACCAATGCTTCAGACTTCAAAATGGGCCATGCTTTCTACCAATTTCCCATAAAATTCAAACCCTCATCTAGTTCAAATTCATCTGTCTCATTTTCCACTAACTTTGTGTTTTCCATGAATCCTAGGCTAAATGATGGTGGTGACGGCATGGCCTTCACTATAGCTCCCTCGACGGATTTCACGAATGCTCTTGGAGGTCAATACCGGGGACTATTTAATAATTCCAATTACGGCGTTCCTACAAACCACATCTTAGCCATCAAGCTTGACACAGTTCAGAACCATGATATTTTTTTTCAAGATCCTTCAAATAATTCCGTGGGAATCGACGTCAACAGGCTCGTATCAATTGAATCAGCTCCTGCAAAGTATTATGACAATGGGACGATGACAGACTTGTACCTCAAAAGTGGGAATCCAATGACTCTTTGGATAGACTATGATGAAGCAGAAAAGTCGCTCAATGTAACACTTGCCCCGACCGGAATCCCAAAACCAAAAGTAACTCTATTATCTAAGAGCATTGATCTGTCTGAAATTCTCTTGGAATATATGTATGTCGGCTTCTCCGCAGCCACTGGTCAGCAGGCAAGTGATCACTACATCCAGGGATGGAGCTTTAATACAAGTGGACCAGCGCAAAGCCAGAACGTTTCGCCCCTCTTTCCCCTTCTTCCTCCCCAGCACAGGAAAAAGAAAGAGAAACCACGAGTACGGATCCTTGTTTCACTCATTGCTGTAGCGGTTGTGCTGCTAACGATCTGGGGAGCTGTTTACATCTCAAGGCAGAAGAAATCTGAAGAAGTAAGTGAAGAATGGGAAGAGGGTTACGGTCCTCACAAGTTCACTTATAAGGATCTTCACAATGCAACCCGAGGTCTTAAAGATGCAGAACTCGTTGGAGTTGGAGGATTTGGTAAGGTTTACAGGGGAACGCTCCCATTGTCCAATGTTCAAGTTGCAGTCAAGAAAGTCTCCCACGATTCCAAACAAGGGATGAAGGAATTTGTGGCTGAGATCGTAAGCATGGGAAGAATGAGGCATAGGAACCTAGTGCAGCTTCTGGGCTATTGTCGGCGAAAGCAGGAACTTCTATTGGTCTATGATTATATGCCAAATGGAAGTCTCGACAAGTTCTTGTATTGCAACATCAACCTAAGCCTTAACTGGCCCCAACGATTTGTTATCATCAGAGGGGTAGCATCCGGCCTTCTGTACCTCCATGAAGAGTGGCAACAAGTAGTTCTACACACAGATCTAAAAGCAAGTAATGTTCTATTGGATACTGAACTAAATGCAAGGCTAGGAGATTTTGGGCTTGCGAAATTATATGAACACGGTACCAATCCCCAAACCACCCGTGTGGTTGGCACTATTGGCCATTTGGCTCTGGAGATTATGAGAGCAGGGAGGGCAACCACTTATACTGATGTTTATGCTTTTGGAACTTTCATGCTCGAGGTGGCTTGTGGAAGAAGACCTATTGAGCATAAGGGACTGCCAGAGCGGATGATGCTGGTTGATTGGGTGTTCGAGTGCTGGAGAAATGAAGCTATTCTTGATGCATGTGATCCTAGATTGGAAGGCAATTATGCGGAGGAAGAAATGGTATTGATTTTGAAAGTAGGCTTGCTGTGCTCTCATGCAATCCCATCAGCTAGGCCTAGCATGAGGCAAGTGATGGAGTTTTTGGATGGCAATGCTACTTTACCGGAATTAACGAAAGAGAGAGCTTCCTCTTTTACATTTAAAATGGACGATTTGTCTAATCTTTTACCGAGCCAAACTTCTATTCCTTCCATATCCACCCTTGGATCATTCCTGAATAGTGGTCGTTGAGTCGGGTCATTCCTGATAATGATGTATGGAGTTTCCCTCAGTAAATCTGGACTTGGAAACAGATATTAGCTACCAATGTAAGTCAAACTGTCGAAATGTAGCAAGATTCTTAGATCGTTATTGAATGTTACTTGTTAGAGTGGCTAATTGCGTTTTTAGTACTCTGCAGAAATGTTTCTTCTTCTTTCTCTGTCATAACAAAAACAGCTACACGAATGCATGGAATCCTGTTTTTGAGAAGGTTAAAACAGAGTACAAAGGCTTTTCAAAGCAGGGGAACCCAAGTCTCTTAAATAGCCGAAATGTCTTCTTCTTCCGCCGCCTATTTGCTCTTCTCCTGCAAGTAATGGGTGTGGGAATTGTTGCTATTTCTTCAAGCTTCATCAATCGGCGCCTTTGCTAGAAAAACAGAGCACCGATTCAACAAAGAAGCTGCATTTTGTCCTTCCAACTTTTACCACTGATTGGAGGAAAACGTTTGCTCTTGTTTATGATTTGAGGAAGCAGAGGAAGGCCATTCCAATTCTGCGAAGCAGGGGTGGTGCCAATCTGAGTGAAACCACCGTCACTCCCAACAGGTGAATCCAATCAAGGCGGGCGGTACCGCTGGCCGAGAAAAGGAGACCATTTTTCTGAATTCTTGCTGTAAGCGCCGGAATATCCTTTACTCAAGTGGTCGTGTTTGTTCATGCGGAAGTAAGGAGAACTGCGGCCACCCGAAAGGAACGAACCTACGCACTCCATCGTGACATCTATTGCCACATCGGGGCTCCATGGTGGCTGCTCACCATTGCATTTTGTTGCCACGTCAAGACCACCCCTAACATTCTCTTCTTCAAAACAAATAATTTGCTTAATTAGAAGCCACCCTTTTCCAGTCACATGTTTCAACTCCAGCGGGCATGAATTACTTAGAGTGGCAATTGGTTCCAAAATAGCATAACGTGAACAAAAATAGTCTTTCCAATTGTCATATAGCTTTAAGGCTAAACTCAAAAGTTAAGTAAGTTATGTATTAGAAAGTCATCATATTTAAATTTTATCCCAAAAATCTTAACTTTCACCCATATTGAGCATTGGTGCACTCAAGATCACATGAACTAAAATAAATTTAATATGAGCCCCAATATTATTTTAAAAGATTTGAAAGCTCAATTTAAAAGCTAACTTATAAATTAGAAATTTTTTTTTATTTAAATTTCATCTTAAGAATCTTAATTGTTAATGTAGGATTTTCAATTCATACACACCAATTTTCTATAGGCGTATAAAAATTTTGTCCACATTGATGATTGAAAATCTTTAATCTTGGTTCAAGTAATGACAAGATTACCAAGATATCATTGAAAAAGTATTGAGAAAAGATTCAAAGAAATGTAATAATAAAGGATGAGTAGACCGTAACATAGGTAGTTTAAATTGTTTTCCTTTGCGATGGTTTTTAGTGAATCCTCTATACCTTTTTTTCTCCTTCATTAAAAGCTTTTGGTCAGACTTGAAAAGGGCATACAAGGCTAAGTTTCACAAAGTGAATGATATGGAGGTGATGAACGCCAATTCAAAGGAGAGAAGGCTTCTTCCAAGGAAACAAAGCCTAGAAAAGAGGTGGGCTAATTAAAAGAGAAAGATTGTGTGTTGTATTTTATTTTAATTTACACAATGAATTTATATGTATATATAGATTATAGGAGAGAGAATATACAAAGAATGCTCTATATAAAATGTATAATTCATATTATATTATATATATAAAATCGTATATTCAATATTAAGAATTTTATGATTTCCTTATGTAAGGAATTCTTTCTCAAAGACATTATTGTTAAGAACACACACACACAAAAGAAAAAAAGAGGTTTTGATTATAGTACTAACTGCCAAACAAGGGCTTCCTCCTCCTTTCTCTTTTACTTAAGCATGTGTCATTCTTATTATTACTATTCAAGAGATTTGTTAGTGTTGATTTAGGATTTCTATCTCTTTACTTTATAACAAAATACATATTAGAATCAAGATATCATCCCTATTTTAATGTAATCAACTACTATTTCTTTAATCTTGGATTCCACTTAAATTTTATATTAAAGTTTTCTTTACTGTTTTTCATTTAAGTAATCATTGTCCATCTTTGAAATTATCTTATTTGTTTGCATATGTCAATCTAGTCTTCTCACTAGATTGTTTCATACATATTCTTTTCAATCAATGTCCTAGCCTTTCACTCAAATTGACAATAGATGTTGGTTTCTTGGTCATCTTTTTACTTCCAAGGGTTTTGTTTTTCTTAGTCTAGCCTTTAGCCTTCTCCTCTTCCTTGAACTTTCAATTTTACAAGTCAGTATAAATAGCCATCCCTCTTACCATTGAACTTTCCAATTGTCTTTGTCCTTTTTCATATAAAAACATCTTAAGCCTCTCAGGAACTTTTGGATTTAGAAGTGTATATATTTTACAAAAGTCTCTTGTTAAGCATAATGATGAAGTGCTTCTCAACTTTAAAGCTAGTTTTTGGGTTGGATTTTTAACCTTTTTGACATATTATCAAAATTAGATTGAATATGCTCCATCTTGTATGACTTACTTGGTACGCATAGCACTCAACATGTGGAGTTGTGTGTGCAAAACAAAAGTTTCACATCAAAAGTGTCAACCTTTGAATTAAATCTTAAATGAAGAAAGTATTTATAAGCCTTAGGTTTAACTTTTGTATTAAGCCTCTAAGCCCTCTAATACTATTCATAGATGTTCTTCTATTCATTAGTATAGACAAACTTTAAAGTTGGACTTTTCAGTCATTTCCTAAGACTGTTGATGATCAAATTACTCTCATTCATTTGTCCCTAATTGTTTTTCGCATTTTGATGCCTTTAACATGTTCTGAAATTATTTGGTACATATATTATTTCATGCCTAGAAACTATTGTAGTAATGGAGATCCTAATTGATATCTTAACCCATGATTGACACCTAAGTTATTTTAATTCCCTCAACAGTACTTCACAACCGAAGAGGACGAAGGAAGAGTTGTTGGGCATCCGGACAATATTGGATAAAGATGATAGGACCCAAAGAAAAAACTGAATTTGCTTGCTAAGACTTTATTCAAAGGTGATGAAGCAAATACCGAATTTGCCATGATCTCATCGAGGAGGTATAGAAAAATTGTTGATCAGCTTCGTTCAGTGGCAGTCTATTTGTCTGGTAGCAAACCCCATGAAAGATTCTTAACGCTATGGTTTTTTATTTTCTGGACAATCCTTATTTAAAATTTAAATAATTACAAATTACGAGACTAAAAATAGCGTTATGCTGGTGATAAAGTAAGTCCTTTACTTTAATTCATTCATGTCTTGCTTTTCCTAAGCGCAACAACTATTAAAGGTGGACTTTTCACTCATTTCCTAAGATTTTCGATGGTCAAATTACTCTCTCCCACGTCTCTACAATTGTCTTTCAGGTTTCCATGCCTTTAACAAAGTTGACAACGACAACATCATTTGTCTGTTAAAAATTTTTCTACTTGCGTGTATTCTTTTCATGCCTAGAAAAGATTATTGCAGTAATGGAAATCATAATTGATATCTTAACCCATGATTCAAGACTAAAGTTTTTAATTTGCTCAATGGTATTCCACAACAGAAGAGGACAAAATACGAGTTGTTGGGCATCTAGATAATATTTTCTAATGTGTGCATAAATCACACTCCAATTAGGTAAAGATGGTAGGACCCAAAGAAAAAGTTTACTTTGCTTGCCTAAACTTTAATCAAAAGTGATGAAGCGAAAATTCGGAGAACTTCTATTCCTCTGCCATGATCTCGTCGAGAAGGTATAGAAAAGTGATTGGTTGGCTTTCATCAATGTCAGCCTCTGTTTTTGGCAACAAACCTCATGAAAGATTTTTAACATTATATTTTTACGTTTATTGGACGATCCTCATTTAAAATACAGATTATTATAAGTTAGAGACTACAAATAGGTAAATGTAGTCTGATATCAGGTAAATCTAACATAATATAAAAAAGATAAAAAAATATAACTCATCAATACCTCAAAGAATCATGTGGGAATGGAAGTGGAAGGCCTCAAATCGGTTGAATCAGCTCCTGTAATGTATTTTCCAGCATAAGGGAGTGTCTCAACATCCTATTTACGTATACAGGTTCATTCAGATCTGAAACATCATCTGAAAGGTGCCAAAGAAGGATAGGCATATTCCTTGATCCTGTCATTCACCAACGCCAAAGAGCATTGGAGAACTCATTTTTGCTTTACTTGAGAAAAACACCCAAGAACGGTAAATGCGAATGTAGTCTAACCATTATTACAAAATTTTCATTAGATCAAGCAATTGGTGGTAGATTGTTTTCGGGATGTAAATTTGTCTGTGGAAAGAAGTCCCTTCGCGCTATTCCCAAGGGCAACACTTCTTCGATTCTTCATTTTCTAATAGAAAACTTCATCTACCATGGCTTCAATCAAGCCTCTTTGCGCCTTGATGGAGTCGTAGAAATCTGTTGTAGTCAAAATTAGGGATAAACATAAACGAAGAATTTTTTTTTTTCAATCAAAATTTCTTCCAATTATCTATGCGTTAAGAAATCTTATTTATTTATGTCATTTGAATGAACTATCACGGTGAAAAGAAGGCTATTAGAAGGGAAATTTTTTATGATGACTCTTAATAGTATGAAAGCCTAAAAAAATAAGTAAACTGATCCTTTATCATACCACGTAATATTTTTTATTTTATTTGCATTAATCTTGCAATACAATCCATTGAATTGGTCAATTGCCACTAAACAGCAATTAACAGCAAAGGGTTCGTCGTGCTTTCTTCCAATGAAACGCAATACAGCTTCATCGCTTCCGCTTTCTACAAACTTTCTGCCTGCCATGGTTCATCAAACAAAAGATCTCTGTGATGTCAGCATTGAGTTCACCTTGAATGCCCCAAGGAACTTTCCCCTTTTTCTAGCAAACCTACATTTAGGCTCATTAAAATTGAACGTATATCTAGATTTTAAGTGAAATGCCTTTTTGATTGTAAATTGAGTTATTGTGCAAAACATTTTCTCATAGATACAATAAGAGAGTGTATCAAAGTTAGATAAATATTATATTTTTATCATTACACTGATATGTTGTGTATTTTATGAATGGATGTATTCCTTCTATGTTAGAAGCTAATTTGAGGGAAGAAAGTTTGCTAACTTTTAAAGACCCTCGATAACCCAAGTAATGGCCGTTCCTCAGGCCACATCTTGGCCGTCATGCTTGAAGCAACTCTTCAAAGATAATCATGGGGGAATGGAAGTCATGGGCCTCGAATCATTTAAATCAACTCCTATAATAGAAATTTAGATTTTCTTTTTTTGGTTTCATTAAGCTTTTGAAGCTAAATGAAAACTTTTATAGAACAAAAATATTCCAACTTTTAGGTCTTCAAAATTTTATAAACAAATTATTTTCAATTCCAAAACTATTTATTCGAGAAAAAAAAGGTTTAATGGATTGCACTACTTCACGGGCAATGCAATCCATGTTAGTCTGTTACTCGGGCCCACGTAAAGGCAGGTATTTATACTAAGAAAAGACTTCTGATGCACAAAAGAGAGTGTTAGCATGTTACTCAGGCCCACGTTTCTGGTTGAGATTTAAAATAAGAATTTTGCGGGTTTTTTGGATCAGCGTTGAAAGGGCGGCAGCTTTATGATCGAAGTTGAAGGGAACGATTTGCAGGTTTTTTTGGGGTATGTTGCTCTTTCGGGGAAATTGAGGATATCAAGTCACACGAAAGCCCCCGTCAGTTAAGCTGGTATTTAAAGCAACCTCACATCACTCTTTAAATAACACCTGAAACTCCATGTTAGGGCAAAACCATCCTTAGGTTGTCTAAGGAGAACCTTTTTCCCAATGGCTACAGTTCTTAGATCACTCCATTTTCAGTTTTTGGTTTCATTAAGCTTTTGATGCTTAAATGGCAACTTTTATAGAACAAAAATATTTCAACTTTTACGTCTTCAAAATTTTATAAACAAATTATTTTCAATCCCGAAACTTTGACTTAAGAAAAAAAGTTTAATGGATTGCGTTGCCTTACAGGCAGGTCCAGGTATTTAAACTAAGAAAAGACTACTGATGTAGAAAAGAGAGTTTTATAGCATGTCGCTCGGGCCCACCTAAAGTTCTGCAGGCCGATGAGACGTGTAACGGTTTAGTTTGGTTTAGTTTAGTTTAGTTTATTTGCCTCTGTCGTAGTCTTTTCTGGTTTAAGAATTTTGCTGGGTCGTTTGGATCAGCGTTGAAAGGGCGGTAGGTTTAGGATTGACTTTGTAGGGAGGCGATTTGCTGACTTTTTGGGTATGTTGCTCTTTTGGGGAAAGTGAGGATATCAAGTTACAGGAAAGCGCCTGTCATTTAAGTTGGTATTCAAAGCAACGTCACATCGCTCTTTAAAACCAGGGGTATTTCTAACCTAAAGGTATTATTTCCAGTTTCAGAGGAAATAGTCTTCTCCGTTGATCCGATCGTTCGGCTTCTCCATCGACGAACCCTAGGGCAAAACCATCGTTGTTTAAGGAGAGAACCTTTTTCCCAATGGCCACAGTTCTTAGATCACTTCAGTTTCTGTTAGTTCTCTTTGTTTCCAATGTTCCCTTGGCCGTTCCTGAAGATGAAACCCATTTCATCTACAATGGATTTCATCAGGCCAAACTGCATCTTGATGGAATCGCACAAATCCAACAGAGTGGTGTGTTGCAGCTAACTGATTTGTCGCCAGGGGAGACTGGCCATGCTTTCTACCCATTTCCTATAAGATTCAAACCCTTATCCAATTCAAATTCATCTGTTTCATTTTCAACGAACTTTGTGTTTGCCATGGTTCCTGGACATGAAAAGCCTGCCTGCTGGTAACGGCATAGCCTTCGTCATCGCTCCCACGACGGATTTCACCTATGCTTCTGCAGGCGGTTACTTGGGACTCTTCAACAAATCCAATAACGGTCTTTCTACAAACCACATCTTGGCCATAGAGCTTGACAGTTATCCTAAGCCTAAATTGGGAGAGAGTTGGGCGAATCATGTGAATATCGATGTCAACGACATCAGGTCAGTTGAATCAGTTCCAGCGAGGTATGGGGATCAATTGGCAACAACATTGAATCTCACCAGTGGGAATCAAATGAGTCTTTGGATAGACTATGATGAAGCACAAACGTCACTGAGCGTAAGACTCGCTCCAACTGAAACACCAAAACCAGAACAAGCTCTATTATCGAAGACCATTAATCTGTCTGAAATTCTCTTGGAACATATGTATGTTGGCTTCTCCTCAGCCACAGGTACCCGTGTAAGTGATCACTACATCCTGGGATGGAGCTTTAATACAAGTGGACCAGCGCAAAGCCTTGACATTTCGAACCTCCCTCCTCTTCCCTTTTCCCATCACACGAAAAAGAGACAGAAACCACTACTACAGATCGTCACTTCACTCGTAGCAGCAGCAGTTGTGCTGATAATGATCCCGGCAGCTGTTTACATCTCAAGGCGGAAGAATTCTGAAGAAGCACGTGAAGAATGGGAAGAGGGTTATGGTCTTCACAGGTTCACCTATAAGGAACTTCACAATGCAACCCAAGGTTTCAGAGACACAAAGCTTCTCGGAGCTGGAGGTTTTGGAAAGGTTTATAGCGGAACGCTTCCATTGTCTAATGTTCAAGTTGCAGTCAAGAAAGTCTCCCACGATTCCAAACAAGGGATGAAGGAATTTGTGGCGGAGGTAGTTAGCATGGGAAGAATGAGGCATAGGAACATAGTGCAGCTCCTGGGCTATTGCCGGAAAAAGCGAGAACTACTGTTGGTCTATGATTATATGCCTAATGGAAGTCTCGACAAGTTCTTGCATCGCAACATAAACCTAAGCCTTAACTGGCCTCAACGATTTCGAATTATCAAAGGGACAGCATCCGGCCTTCTTTACCTACATGAAGAGTGGGAACAGGTGGTTCTACACAGAGATATTAAAGCAAGCAACATTTTATTGGATACTGAACTAAATGCAAGGTTAGGAGATTTTGGCCTTGCAAAATTATACAAGCATGGTACCAATCCCCAAACCACCCGAGTGGTTGGCACTATTGGCTATTTGGCTCCAGAGCTTGTGAGAGCGGGGGGGCCAACCACTTGTACTGATGTTTATGCTTTTGGAACTTTCATGCTTGAGGTGGCTTGCGGAAGAAGACCTGTAGAGCATCAGGGTCCTCCAGAACAGGTGATGTTGGTTGATTGGGTGTTTGAGTGCTGGAGAAATGGAGTCATTCTTGACGCATGTGACCGTAGATTGGAAGGAAATTATGTGGAGGAAGAAATGGTATTGGTTTTGAAAGTAGGCTTGCTGTGCTCTCACGCAATGCCATCAGCTAGGCCTAGCGTGAGGCAAGTGATGCAGTTTTTGGATGGTGACGCTGGTTTGCCGGAATTAACGAAAGAGAAAGCATCCTTTTTTACATTTATAACGGATGAATCATCCGATTTCTTACCAAGCCAGACTTCTACTGCCCCAATATCTGCCCTTGGATCATTCTTGAATACTGGTCGCTGAGCCCGGTCTGTGATGCCACTAGTAGACTGTTGTTGAGAAAAGATGGTAGAAACTTTTGATGATGAAGTGTAGAGTTTCTCTCACTAAATCTAGACTTGGAAAAAGATGTTAGCTATTAGCGTAAGTCAAACTGTTGAAGTGTAGCAAGCTTGTTAGATCGTTATTTGAGTGTTTCTTGTTAGAGAGTTTAATTGCGTTTTACTATTCTGCAGAAATTTTTCTTCTTCTCTCTCTGTCAAAACAAAGAAAGCTTCACGGATGCAAGGAATCCCCTTTTTGAGAGTAAAACACAGAGAACAAAGGCTTTTCGAAATAGGAAAACTTAAGTCTCTTAATTAGCCGAAACCATCTTCTTCTTCCACTGCCTATTTCCTCTTCTCCTGCAAGTGATTGGTGTCGGAATCATGGCTGTTTCTTCAAGCTGCAGAAATTGGCACCGTCTGCTACAAGGAAAGAGCGCCGCTTCTGTAGAAGAAACTCCGTTTTTCTCGGCTAACTTTTACCACTGATTAGAGGAAAATGCTTGCTCTTATCTCTGCATAAGATATTTTGATATGTAACATCAATTTCAGGCACGATTGATATCTTTAACCAATGTTCGAAACATAAACAACAGTAATTCTGTCAACTGTACTCCCCGGAAACTACTGAAGCAGGGAATTGGACCATTCCGGGTTGTCATGAATATGCTCAAGAAGGTATGGCGAAATTATTGGTACCGTTCGATCAATGGCGGCTTCTTTATTTTTTAAGCCACCCTCGAGAGGGTCCTTAACGCTGTTAGTGCATCCATGTTTACGACAAGTTAAACTTTTCAACATCCAGTTTACATGTAAGACTCTCATTATAAAGTTTGTCATTACGTTAGTTATAGATCAAATTATGCATTGTTCATGTAATTATGATAAAGTATTGAGAATCATTGATGCAACAATTAGGCTATTTCTTTCTATGGTGATTCCTGAAGTTTTTCCGACTAGATGACAAAGGAGAAAAAAGTGAGGATGAACAAAATGCATTTGCATCTTCACGTGATAAACAGAAGGCTATTGGTCCACCACATGGAAAAGTTGTAGAACTACCAATCACAATTCATAGAAACAGTAGATTGCGTTGATGGAATAGTTTCTTGGTTGAGGTACTGATGTTCTAACACGACACATTTGACAAGTATGAAAAACTCATTTCTTGGCAGGTTGACTAATTTCAACAAATAAAAACCTTGGAAAAATCATTGGCTGGCTTTGATCAAAGGCTGCCTCTTTGTTTCGCGGTAAATTCTATAAAAGATTCTTAACGCTATTGTTTTCTGTGTAGTGGACGATACTCATTTTAAGCAAAGATTACCACTCACGATACCGAAAATAGTTAAATAGATTCTGAAAACAGTTCTTCGATTCATCATTTTCTCTTCGTAGGTAGGCGAGGGAAACGTGTAAGACCAAACTAGTCAGAACCCAACAAACACTCTGAGGTACTCTTGCAGATAGATTCTGGAGAATAGCCACGTTCTCCGACAAAGAAGTGAAAGAACCAGTGGAAAATACCTAAAAAGAAGAACTTTATTGGACAGCTGTGGAGAAAACCTTGACTTTGTAACGACCCTAATGGCAAGGTTTCACATACCGGAGCTGATGGACAGTTTCCTCTCTCTCTCTCTCTCTCTCTCTCTCTCTCTCTCTCTCTCTCTCTCTCTCTCTCTCTTGCCCCAGTTCTTACTCCTTGACTAAGATGACAAGGTTTCACATACTCCAAACGCGTTTCAATTTCGTACACGGGTATAGAAAGGTCCCCTGGAGCGTCTCCCGGAAGCAAGCGCGTACATAGAATTACTCGAAGAACCAAAAGAATAAAGGCGGTGGCCGATAACAGGTAAACTGACTTTGGCTACCGTGTCGAGGTCTAAAAACAAAAAAGGAACATAGATTTTCATGGTTTCTACTAGTTGTAATTGCGCAGAACATATGTATGCAAGTTTCATCCTTGGACTTCAAAGCAGAGTTGCCGTTACCTCCACGGTTGTAAAATAAAGTTCTTCTTTAAGGTATTTTCCACTGCTTCTTTGACTTCCTTCTCGGACAATGTTGCTATGTTCCCGAATCTATGTATGAGAGAATGCCTCGTAGTGTTTGCTGGGCCAGAGAAGTCTCGTCTTTGTTTCCCACGCCTAGCCCTTGCCCAGGAGGAAAACTTCATCTACCATGGCTTCAATCGTAGAACTCTATTGTACTCAAAATCAGAGATGTCCACAAAATAAGGGTTTTATCTGTGGTATCTATGTTTTAAGAAATCTTGTATATATTATATCATTTAAATGAGCTGCCACGGCAATAAGAAAGAGAGGTTTATTAGAATTGACTCTTAAATATCTGTGGTGACTCTTAATAATATGAAAGCCTAAAATAACAACTAAATTTATGGTTCATGAATATAGTAATTACTTCATCAAATCACATAAAATTTTAAGAGAATAATGATTTGTAATAATGCAAGAGAAAGAAAGAAAGACACATTGCTAAAGTAAGAAAAAATGGACTCATGTGAAAGGTCTTGCAAAACAAATATTCTAGGTTCAAATTTCCTTAACTACATTTTTAACTGATTTGAACATGATTTGAGGGGAGCGGTAGCTTTTTAGTTTAAGTTATCAAGTAAAGTTCGATAAGAATTTTAGGTTGTCCAAAAAAAAAAAAAAAAAAAAAAAAGGAGTAAGAGAGAATGGAGTGGAAGTCCTTGTTTGGCCATCCCTATTGTAATCAAAACTTTTTTTGTTTTGTTCTCTTAACAACAAGGTCTTTGAGAAAGAATTCCTTACATAAGAAAAACATAAAATTCATTGTTCTAGATAGAAGATTTTCTATATTAAGAATATACTATCAATTAGATTATTTTCTACCTAGAGTATTATCTGATTATTCCCTTTCCTAAAATCTCTATACACATGAGAATACAATGTATAATTAGAAAGCTACATACAATGCACAATCTTCTGTTTTCAGTTCAGCCTATCTTTTGAATCTTATTTCCTTGCAAAAAGCCTTTTCTTTGACTATTCCTCTTTTGAATTGGTGTTCATTCCCTTCCGGTCATTCACTTTGTGACATCTAGCCATGTATTCTCTCCTCGAATTTGATTAAAGGATTTGATGCAGGAGAAAAAAGGGGATCGAGGATCCACTAAAAGCTATGGGTAGGAAAACAATTCAAATTACCTAATTTGATACTCTTCCTTTCTTCTTATCTTTCTCTAAATCTTTTCTCCACACTTTTTCAATGATATCTTGGTAATCTTCCATTACTTGAAACTAGATTAAAGATTTCAATATCATCAATGTCAATGAATTTTTTAAATGTACATAAGAAATTGGTGTGTATAAAATAAAAGTTTTACATTAAAAATTAAGATGGTTCAAGTGAAATTTAAAATTTAAAAATAATTTTTTTAACTTATGAGTTAACTTTTACATTGAATCTTTAGTGCTTTGAGCATGAAAGAGAGAGATCTTGTACAATGGAACAAAGGCAAATAGGGTAAAAAAAGTCAATAGCGTTTTGAAAAGAAAACAAAAGCAGCAAATAGTGGCGCGAAAACATTGTACAGGACTTGTGTTAATAGTTTTATGGTTAATAACGTGGCAGCCATTGGGTGGTCGCCATGATCAAAGTAATCAAAGCTTCAAGCCTTGGGAAGCTTTATAACGGTCTTGATGATTGAGGTCTTAAAAGTGCTTTTTTTAATGTGGACGAAATTGCAGTGATATAATTTGGAATTCCTTCCTACCGGCCAGAAATTCAGGATTGGTTGGGTGTAACATGGTAGTCTTTGAGCCTTCGAAACTACCAAACTTTCCGTTTAGTGAGGGTGTTGTTGTTGACTTCACCCCTCAAACTACAGTTTTTACCCTTCGTCTCCAAGATTATTCATGAAATTAATTAGGAAAGAAATTCTAGCAATATTCAAAGTTTAATCCAAAAGTTAATTAATGGGTTAAGAAATAAATTCATATTGTAACATTATTAAGGATTCTATTTTTCCAGGTTAGAATTAAATTTATCAACACCCCACATATTGAGAATACTCAAGTCAAATGGAGTTTGGAGTAGATTTTATTAAACTCTAGAACCATGTAAGAATGTCCAAAGCCTAACCTAAAACTTAGTTTATGAGTTGATATTCATAATTAAATATTACAAAACAATTCTATTTTCTTGATGTGTAATTATATTCCTCAACAAAATAATTAGAATTGTCTTGTGTACTTTACAATACATTACAATCCATTTTTTCACAAATAATTGGACAAACTAGGTTGAATACGAGCTCGAAAGCTTTCTTGCGTATATTAGTCCTATGGGTGACCGAATGTTGAAACAATCAACTGCTCCACCATCAAAGTTTCAACTTATGATAAATTGACCTTTGTGCTTATATTTCATATAAAAGATCTTTGGACCTCGCACATATTTGTGGGATTTAGAAATATAAATTCATGCGGGCTGGGTTGTCCTTTTCGCTTGGGTGTGGGCTTCCCTTCAACGCAAGCTGAGCTGTCCACTTAATACTGGGAACTGTAAGTGGAGCACAGACCTTTTCTATGTCTTTTTGCATGGGCTTTTACTATTCAACTCAGTCCCACATGTGGGCTCTAATCTCACACAGCACTAGCCTTCTTAAATCTCGACCAAAATAAAATGCCCATCAAAGTGCTTGGTCCATCATATAAACACATCAGGCCACATAAAAATTATCCAACAAATTTTTTATGAAACCATAAAGACATTCGGATACAAATCTTGGTGAGGCCATAAAGGGGTATTCAACAAATATGAATATAAGGCCAAGAAAATATTAATCTAATAAATGAGATCATAAGACCATGAAATAATTAATCCATTAATCCTTTGGATATTTTTATAAGGCCTTGTAGAATTATTTCAACACACACACATACACAAATAATATTCATGAAGCTCACAAACAAATATTTTTCTTAATGCCAAACAAATAATAAATCTAATGAACATAATGCTTAGGTCATGGAAATATTTAATCAAGAAATATTATTAATCACGCAGTAATCTCATCATAAAAATATTAAACATAAAACTCAACACTGCTTGCATCTTAATATATTTCCTTACCATGATAGTCAAATTATTTCTGCATAGGAGTGAGTAATGTGTTGGCTTAAATTAATTAGAGTCTATAGAAATGGTAAGGGAGATATTGACTTTATTATCATATTAAAAAATTCAAAACTTAACTGTTAAATATATGAGAAATTACCAAAATTCGTCTGTTCATTTTATTCTTGTAATTATGTAAGTGTTAGGTGAGGATTTCCTTATTTATTGTGATTATTAGAATAGGACAATTGTTATACATAGATTAGGTTTTCCAACCACAATGTTATACAAAAAGATATCACATAATATTGAAAGTTATTCATACACTTGCAAGTTTTCTCCACTTTTTTTATTTACTTACATTAATTTAACAGTTAGTTTAAAGATTTAAAGTTTTTTATTTTTATTTAAACTTTACTTTAAAATATTTTTTTTAGTGTGAAATTTTCATCTTGCAAACATTTATCTCTGCACACTAAAGTCATTGGACTCAAGATTTCATATGATGGAAAATATTCAACATGTTGCAAATTACAAACTTACTGCCAGACCAGGGGTGGCCGGACTGCTACAATGGCACGCAGCACACTCAGTCTCCCCCATTGAGAGTCCGTTTTCTCGACCTGATATTTTCTATCTCTTTCTAGAGAAATCTCCACCGACAAGAGATTTTTCCTTCATGCCGTTCTCCAGAGAATTCCACTCACGGCAGATTTTTTCCGATAATTCTCGCGTGGGACCCAGCATTGCGTTTCTTCATCTTTAGAGAATTCTCCTAAAACTTTCACATTTTCGCGGGACCCGTCAGCGTGGATTTTTCTTCATTTCAGACCCAGCCAGTCTGAATTATTAAGAATGACATTCGGTTATAGATGACCCGAAGTATGAACAAAAATAATCTTCCTAATATTTTTCATGTACGTAAAACTTTTGACAATATTGGTGATATTCAAATCTTTAGTGTAGTTATTTTCAAAAATACATAGAAACGATTAGGAGAAAGTACCAAGAAAGAATGAGTAGACCATCTAATGGAATAATTTAAAATTGTTTTCCCTTTTTTCTCCAGCATCAAAATATTATGATAAGATTTAATGTCGGAATGCATTGTACCCGAGACTTCTTGGTCAACTTCTGGACTTTAACTTTCTCTAATAAGTGGAGCATTGCAAAAAGGGACTCTATCTATGTCTTTTTATTTATTTATTTATTTATTTAATTTTAGTGAAAGGTCAAGAATTATATATTATTGTAAAAAATTATAAGATTGTTATGTTATAACATTATTATTTATATTCAAACATTGTATGTGACAAAATTTAAAACTTTTACAAAAACTTATTATAATTTACAGATTTTATTTCTTTGGTAAATGAAATCTTTCATTTCACAGATTTAAGTAATAATGGTTAAACTGTCTAGACTTTTATTATTAAATTTTCTTCTATTTTTTTTTTCTCTAAATATGATATAATACGACTTTGAAAGATACATTGAACAAAGTTATTGTAAAACTTTTATTCTTGATAGCTTTGATCATTTAACATATTTTAGTTTTTCAATGTTGAATTTTTCGAGTTAATCTATTCATACCTAATATAGCCTTCCATATATAATTTGTAAACTTGCATTTAAAAACAAAATGTTCTTATGATTTTTCTCATTGTTGACAAAAGTTGAATTGTAGGTCTATTGAACTATTCTATATAGCCACACGAAAACTATCTATGTCTTTGCATTGCAAATCATGCTTTTCATGGGTAGACCAGCCATACAAAGTGCACTTCCACTTATTTAATGAGATTTTCAACAACAAAATTCACTCCCTTTCACCTGTTTCCATTGACCACCGCATGAAAGTTTCTGAACGCTGTTACTTTTGGTTTAATGGATAGAATCAACTACTCATTGCATGTATCTTTTTAAATATCCTGTTTACAAGTAAAAACTTTCCCTCACATCGCAAGCAGAATTATCCGAAACTTTCGTCTTATTCCTTCTATTTTTATTTGATATTTAATGGATGGTAAGTTTGTCACTGGAATATACTATTCTTGTCATATTGGTGCATAGAAGGGACAGGGAGAATCAGTTGTCTGGCTATATTTAAGAAAAAGTGCAATGATAAAGTGATATTGACATCAATGACGTCAAAAGGGCGTCTAAAAGAGATCGTCTTTCTGGCTATGCCGACACTTCATCGTCGGCTTTCAAGGGAAGTCTGTTCATATCTTTCCATTGTAAATCTTGGTTTCCATGAGCACGGCAGCACGCCACCCATATAAGGTGAACTTGCACTCTTTTAACGAGGTCTTCAGCCACCAAATCACTCCCTTTTACATGCTTCCGTTGATTTTCACATTTTGATGCTTTATCAAAGTCGACAGCGACATTTTCCACAACTCCACGCGTTTGGATGCCTTTAAGCTGGAAAGAGAGAACTAACCATTTACTTTTCTGAGGTGTTGTCCCGCTGGTTGTCAGAAGTATTGAAGGCAAGGTCTATGCACCTTTCTTCGCCAGTCTGCTTTACTTCATCGGTCTGTACGATAATCTTTATGTGCTTCCCTTCTTTAAACAGCTGCCCAGGAAGGCTGAGCTTGAGGCCCAAACTCCAGAACCATAGACATTCAAGCTGAACTGCTTCACAAATAATATCCAGATCTCAGCTCATCGTATGCGATCAAAATTGAAGGTATTCCCACCATTTTCTATTCTTTTCTGTGGCTATGTTAACGTAATTGTAGAACAAAAAGGGCTACGGTTTCATACTTGATAGAGATAGAATACAAAGATTAGTGAAAATTTATAGGTAGTGATTTCATTTTCTTCTCATTCACTTTCAATAGCATCTTGTTCTGTTGGTATTTCCTAAGGTTGAAAACTTGGTAGCCATTGGTCCGGTGTTTATTATCAAAGTAATTAAGGTTGAAGCCTCTGTTGAATTGGTGATGGACTCGATGATGATTGAGTTTTTAATCATTTTCCTTATCATGCTTCGTAGTGGATCTTTTAAACCTGTCAAAGGATAATTGAGGGTTTATCTGTTAAAACAGGAATTTAGGTTTTCAGTTTTTTGTTTTACTGAGCTTTTGAAGCTAAATGTCAACTGCTATAAAACAAAATATTCTAATTTTTAAGACTTCAAAACTTTCTAAACAAATTATTTCCATTTCGAGAATCAATGATTTACGAATAAACAAAAAGGTTGGATCGCATGCTGTTTGAAGGGGCATAACTAAATTATTTCCGTAATATGAGATTTGCTCCAAATAATTCGGATTAATGGGTATGCATGAGTTGTTACTAACTTATTTCCATTGTAGAAAATTTTCATATAAGTTGTTTTCTTAATGTGATTTTTGCTCCCAAGAATTCGGATGAATTGGTGTGCAAGAGTTCTTACAAATTTTAGATAAATTTATATAAATTTTCGTTAATAAAAAGGATTTTTAAGAATAAATTTCATTTACAAATTATCAGAACAATGATTTCATATCATTTTTCCAATTATTATTCTTAACGAGTATTTAATCTTGATCTACCGGATTGCACTCATTTATGCGCAGGTCCAGGTATTTAAACAAAGAAAAGCCTTCTGATACAGAAAGGAGAACCATTTTCCCAATGGCTACAGTTCCTCGATCCCTCCATTTTCTCTTAGTTCTCTTTGTTTCCAATATTCCCTTGGCCTTTCCTGAGGATCAAAATCAATTCATCTACAATGGATTTCGTCAGGCCAAACTTCATCTTGATGGAATCGCACAAATCCACACCAGTGGTCTGTTGCAGCTAACGAATTTGTCGCTAATGAACAGTGGCCACGCTTTCTACCCATTTCCCATAAGATTCAAAACCTCATCCAGTTCAACTTCGTGTGTTTCATTTTCTACACAGTTTGTGTTTGCCATAGTTCCTGGATATCCAAATCTTGGTGGTGACGGCATGGCCTTCACCATCGCTCCGTCGATGGATTTCACCCACGCTTCTGCAGGCAGTTACTTGGGACTCTTCAATGCTTCCAGTAAGGGCCTTCTTACAAACCACATCTTGGCTATCGAGCTTGACACATTTAAGAACACTGAATTCAGAGATCTTACAAATAATGACGTGGGAATCGATGTCAACAACATCACTTCCGTTGTATCAACTCCCGCAAAGTATGGGGATCAATTGGAAACAAGCTTGAGGCTCACAAGTGGGGATCCAATATGTCTTTGGATAGACTATGATGAAGCACAAATGTTACTTAGCGTAAGACTCGCTCCAACTGAAACACCAAAACCAGAAAAACCTCTATTATCGAAGACCATTAATCTGTCTGAATTTCTCTTGGAACATATGTATGTAGGCTTCTCCTCAGCCACAGGTTTCTTGTTAAGCGATCACTACATCTTGGGATGGAGCTTTAGTACAAGTGGACCAGCGGTAAGCCTTGATGTTTCGAACCTCCCTCCTCTTCCCCTTTCCCGTCAGAGGAAAAAGAGAGAGAAACAACAAGTACAGATCGTCACTTCACTCATTGCAGCAGCGGCTGTGCTGATAGCGATCCCGGGAGCTGTTTACATCTCAAGGTGGAAGAATTCTGAAGAAGTACGTGAAGAATGGGAAGAGGGTTGTGGTGTTCACAGGTTCACCTATAAGCAACTTCACAATGCAACCCAAGGTTTCAGTGATACAGAACTTCTTGGAGCTGGAGGTTTTGGAAAGGTTTATAGAGGAACGCTTCCATCGTCTAATGTTCAAGTTGCAGTCAAGAAAGTCTCCTATGATTCCAAACAAGGGATGAAGGAATTTGTGGCGGAGATAATTAGCATGGGAAGAATGAGGCACAGGAACTTAGTGCAGCTCCTGGGTTATTGTCGGCGAAAGCAGGAACTTCTGTTGGTCTATGATTATATGCCTAACGGAAGTCTCGACACGTTCTTGTATCAGAACGTAAACCTAAGACTTAACTGGCCTCAACGATTTCGAATCATTAGAGGGGTAGCATCTGGCCTTCTTTACCTCCATGAAGAGTGGGAACAGGTGGTTTTACACAGAGATGTAAAA
Source organism: Casuarina glauca (assembly GCA_028551395.1). NCBI lineage: Eukaryota > Viridiplantae > Streptophyta > Magnoliopsida > Fagales > Casuarinaceae > Casuarina > Casuarina glauca. The sequence continues at coordinate 24,648,348 of CM052352.1, read as the reverse complement.
GCAAGTAATGTTCTATTAGATGCTGAACTAAATGCAAGACTAGGAGATTTTGGCCTTGCAAAATTATACAACCACGGTACCAACCCCAAAACCACCCGTGTGGTGGGCACTATCGGCTATTTGGCTCCGGAGCTTATGAGAGCAGGGTGGGCAGCCACTTGTACTGATGTTTATGCTTTTGGAACTTTTGTGCTGGAGGTGGCTTGTGGAAGAAGACCTATTGAGAATCAGGAACTGCCAGAACGGATGATGTTGGTTGATTGGGTGTTCGAGTGCTGGAGAAATGGAGCTATTCTTGAAGCATGTGATCCTAGATTGGAAGGAAATTATGTGGAGAAAGAAATGGTATTGATTTTGAAAGTAGGCTTGCTGTGCTCTCACGCAATGCCATCAGCTAGGCCTAGCATGAGGCAAGTTATGCAGTTTTTGGATGGCGATGCTGATCTGCCAGAATTAACAAAAGAGGGAGCTTCCTTTTCTACATTTAAAATGGACGAATCATCTGATTTCTTACGAAGCCAGACTTCTGTTCCTTCCATGTCTACCCTTGGATCATTCCTGAATAGTGGCCGTTGAGTCAGATCATTCCTGATAATGATGTATAGAGTTTCCAACACCAAATCTAGACTTGGAAACAGATGTTTGATTCTAAGTCAAATTGTCAAAATGTAGCAAGATTCGTAGATCGTTATTAAGTGTTGCTTGTTAGAGTGGCTAATTGCGTTTTTAGTATTCTGCGGAAATTTTTCTTCTTTCACTGTTGTAACAAAAACAGCTAGACGGATGTAGGGAATCCCGTTTTTGGGAGAGTGAAAATAGAGTACAAACGCTTGTCAAAGAAGGGGAACCCAAGTCTCTTAAACAGCCGAAATGTCTTCTTCTTCCACCGCCTATTTGCTCCTCCTGCAAGTGATTGGTGCGGGAATGGTCGCTATTTCTTCATGCTTCAGAAATCGGCGTCGTCTCTACAAAAACAGAGCACTGCTTGAACTGTGGTGCCACTGGCCGAGAAAAGGAGACCGTTTTTCTGAATTCTTGGTGTAAGCGCCGGAATATCCTTTACTCAAGTGGCCGTGTTTGTTCATGCAGAAGTAACAGAGAATCGCAGGCACCGAAAGGAATGAACCTCAGCACTCCGTGACATCTACTGCCACATCATGCTCCATGGTGGCTACCCATCGTGGCATTTTGTTGCCACGTCAAGACTACCTCTAATATTCTCTTCTTCAAAAAAAATAATTGCTTAACCCCCATGGACATGAATTATTTAGAGTGGCATTTGGTTCCGAAAGAGCGTAACGCATACAAAATAATCTTTCTAATTGTTATATAGCTTAAAAGCTTAACTCAATAGTTAAGTTCTAGATTGAAAAGTTATACACAATTTTTGTCCACTTTGATGATATTGAAATCTTTAGTAGAGTTTCAAGTAATGCAAACAGTATCAAGATATTTTTAAAAAAGTATGGAAAAAAGATTCAAAGAAATGTAACAATAAAGGGTGAGTAGATCATCACATGACCAACCCAAAATAGTAAAACCTATATTTTATAAATAAAAATATTAATATATTTTTTTATAATGTGGGATTTAATGTTTATAAGGTTCCTAAACAACCTAAGAGGATAGATGGATGAATTAGTTTTCTCTAAATTTAAGACTAATTATAGTAATTTCACTATTGTGTTCAGGTGGGCAACGAACTTAATATACTGAAGAATAAAGCACAAAAATAGTTTGAATAACATATGTGCAAATACAAAAAATCAGATAGTTCAGTATCAATGCAATAATAAATATGTTTTATTCAAATTTATACTTCATAAAATCTTGATGTGATAATCAAATTAGGGTTGTGCTTTCACTCGATCGGATCAACGCACAAATTATACGCTCGTAATGCAATTATTGGAGCAAAGAATACAAATCAATACTTCTTTAATCAACACTAAGAACATGGATAGAAATCTCAAGATAGAGAACAAATCACAAATCCATTTTAAGTGATTAAGCTTATCTCACCAAACCCACTTTCTTTAGTAAATTGCTAAGGGCCTCTTGTCATTCAAAACAAGAATACAATTAGAACTCCTTGCATCGACAAATCCATACAAGCATAATTAGTTTTGCTTACGAATTCTCCAAAAAATCACATCAACAGAGTTCAAGGAGGACAATATCAAGAAACACCAAGAGGATATGAGCTTTTCGATCTAGGGTCTCTAACTACTCCACCAATTAGAAGACTGTTACGATGAAACACAAATCTGCAGACGTAATCTCAACAGTGATATTCAATAACAACAACAGGCACAGAATCTAAAGTATCTCTAGCAAATCATAGCAACTCAATTATGAGCAAGTTACTGAGCGTCTTTTGTTCGCGTCTATCTCTTGTTGCTTTTTGCTTTTTCTTCTTCTTAAATCTTCCACTAAGTAAAATTGTTGGCCAAATCTTCGACTCGACCGTTGCTCATTAAACCTTGTCAGTGACCTTTTTCAATCGACCGGCAGAAAAACCTTGGTTCGGTCGATGGTCTGTGAAGAGCAAAACATATCGTTTCTTCATCGCACGACGTCGTTTTCGGTACCTCGTTAAATTCGTGCGGGCTGGATTTCCTTTCGGCGTGGGTGTGGGCTTCCATTCAACGCAAGCTGGGTGTTACGCTTAATACTGCGAACTGTAAGTGGGCTTTTACTATTCAACTCAGTCCGACATGTGGGCTCAGATCTCGAACCCATCAAAGTGCTTCGTCAATCATATAAATACATGAAGCCATATAAAGTTTATCTAATAAATTTTTTGTGAAACCATTGAAAAAAAGAAGAGAGGATCTGATTGAATACGAGTTCTAAAGCTTTTCTTGCTGATATGAGTGGCTGACGTTTTAGTCCCAATGGTGATCAGACCTTGAAACAATCAATTGCTCCACCATCAAAGTTTCAGCTTTCAACCAATTACCTTTGTGCTTCCATTTCATATAAATATCTTTGGACCTACCGCATATAATGAAGTCTCTTGGTAAAGACGAAATTGATGAAAGGATCTTCTTTAAATCCGATAGTGCAACCGAAACTTCTCGGCAACGTTGTTTACTTAATTGTTTTGGGCCAAACACAGCATATGCTACTCAAAAAGTGAGTCCATCCATTTTCGTCCATTCATTACGAGTCCTGCTTTTCATGAGCACCGCAGACATAAGAGGTGGACTTTCCACTTATTTTGTGAGACTTTTGATGAACCGATTAAACTCCACTTATTTTCACGTTTTGATCCCTTTAAAAAAGTTGATAACAACAATATCATCTTTGTTGTGAAATTGATATCTTAACGCATGATCGAAATCTAAATTATTTTATTTCTCTCAATAGTACTTCGCCACATAAGAGCAGAAAAGAAGAGTTATTGGGCATCTGATTATTTTCTTTTGAGTGCATAAGATATGCTCTGATTGGGTAAAATTGATGGGACCCAAAGAAAAAGCTTACCTAACTTGCATACTCAAAAGTTAAAGCAAGAACTGGGACTATTTCCAGTCCTCTGCCATGAATCTCACCAAGAAGGTATAGAGAAATCATTGGTTGGCTTCCATCAATGGCAGCCTCTTTGGTTTGCAGCAAACCCCGAGAAAGATTCATAACGCAGTTGTTTTCGGTTTAGGGGAAGATTTTCCGTTTAAACACATATTTCTTTCCATGACTTACGAGACTAAAAATAGTTCAATAGAGTTAAAAGTAATAGTTCTATGAAATAATGAAATTTGGTAGAGAAATCCTTAAATCAAGATACAATCCTTAGACAGAAATATAAACACAATATGAGAGAATATGTTTGAAATTTGATAAAATGTATGTATAGGATTAGACCTTATTTATAGTGATGAATAAGATCTCTAACCTAAGAAAGAAAATAACTACATAAATAATAGTGGACTATTAAAATTTAGGAAGAATTTGAAAATATAAATTCAAAGTTATCCAGGTTTGAAAATATTAGGATAATATTCTAACTTTGAATTTATTGTGGGATAATCAATTGGAATTTTGAATGTAGTTTCCTCTTGTATTCCTCTAATTTAGGCATGGAGGATGATTGATTGCAATTTTTGTTAATTCAATAGTTGGTGGTCCAACTCTATACTTGGAATGTTTGACATATTTACTTGATGTAGTAGAATTAGGATGTCTAAATTTGGTGATGAGGTTGTCATGGTTGATGTGGCAAGAATATGATTTTAACATCCCTTGCAAGTTTATTGGTTGGTGCAAATTGTCAACTTGTCTTGCAATAGCTTGAAACATGTAGAGGAAAGGTCCTTTATGAAAATGACACCTGTCTAATCAATTAAGGAGATGAAATGGATAAAGAGTTTCTTCATCTTAATTTTTTCCTGAGTAAAATGAAAATCAATCTCTACATGGTTCATGCAAAAGTGGAAGACAAGGTTAGTGGAAAGGTCTAGAGTTGAAAGATTTTCGTACCAAAGGGTTGATGGCTTTGGTAGTAGAACATGGAGATCTTGAAGCAGTGCTTCAATACATATTAGTTTAGTAAAAGTATCTGCAAGGCTTTTAAATTCAGCTTCAGTACTTGAGTGAACTACAATCTTTTGCTTGTAAAGAAGCTAAGAAATGAGATTAGGACAGAAGAAAATACAATAATCACCTATGGAGTGACGATCATCACAATCAGTAGCCAACCCTATGTCTAAATAAGTGTTAAGAGAATAGGTGGTAGTTTTTGTAAATTGGATATCATAGTGAGGAGTGTCAACTAGAAATCGCAAGATGCATTTGACAAAGGTCCAATAAACTATTGTTAGGGCATGCATATATTGACAAGTAATGTTTACTATGTAAGATATGTCAGGTTAGTAAGTGTCAAATATTGAAAAGATCTCACTATGCTACAATAATGAATGGGATTAGGGTATGGTTCACCATCATTTATAGTTGATAGGTGAGAAGAATTTTTTTTTTTTTTTTTTTTGTGAAAGGTCAAATTATATATCACTATAAAAATTTACAAGATTGTTCAGTTATAAAACATCATCATTTAAGTTCAAACATTGCACTTGGCCAATTCCAAAGCTCTTGTAAAAATTTATTACAATTTGTAGGCTTAACTCCTCTGGTAGATGAAATCTTCCCTCTCACATCTTTCTTGATTTTAGCAATAATGGTTAAGTTATCTAGACTTGTATCGCTGAATCTTCTTCTATTTTTTTTCTCTCTAAATGTGATACAATACGGCCTTGAAAGATATACTAAGTAAAGTTGCTGCAAAACTTTTCCTCTTGACAGCCTTGATCATCTAACATATTTTAGCTCTCTAGTGTTCAATCCTTCGAGTTAATCCATTCATGCCTAATAGAGCCTTCTAGACGTAGTTTGTGAACCTGCATTTAAAAAATAAATGTTCTTGTGATTCTTCTTCTTGTTGCCAGAGGTTGTATTGTAGATCCATTGAATTATTCCAGTTAGCCACTCGATTTGCTGTGGATAGTTTGTCTTTCAAAGTGATCCAACAAATAAAATTATGCTTTGGTACTCCTTCTTTCCATACAAGTGTTGCCCATTCAGTATCTTCTCTATTCTCTCTCAATGCTATATAACTTTTGGCAATATTGTATTCTAAGTCCGTCACTAGTTGTGTTGGTTCACTTCTTACTTGTAAAATATTTCTAAAACTTTAAGCTAGTGATCCTTTCATCTCAACCTTTAATATATTCCTTCCCTTTAAATTTTCTATTATCATCCATTTAACCCATAAAGAGTTTGAGTTAGGGTGCACAAGAGACCATAAGAGTTTTCCAATTGCTACATTATTCGAAGTATGAATGTTTATCAAACCCAGTCCTCCAGAAATTTTGGGCCAACAAACTTCTTTCCATGCCACTTTCGTTGCATATCATCCATTAGATTTACCTGCCCAAAGGAAAGTTTTAATCCTTTTTTCAATTTCATAGAGTGTCTGTTTTGGCAGTAGAAAAATTTGCATCCAATAAGTTTGCAATAAGAATAGAACACTTTTTGCTAGCTGCAGTTTCCCCCCATAACTAATATGCTTGGACTCCCAACCTTTAATTCTCTTCAATATCTTTTCTGTCAAGATAGTACAATCTAGATTGGAGAGTCTTTTGGTAATCAATGGAACTCCCAAGTAGTTTATGGGAAGTTGGCTTTCTTTGATAGGAATATGATAAAGTATTAGAGCCTTTTCCTATTAAGACAATCCCGAAAAGAAAATTAGATACTTTTGTGGATGCATCTTTAGACCTATGATATCTTTAAACTCTTGCATAGCATCTAGTAAACACAATATAGATTCAATATTTCCATGAGCAAACAAAAAGAGATAATCAACAAAGCACAGATGAGTGATCTTTTCTTTAGAGCATTTCTAATGAAATTTGAACCTTCTAGAAGATACTTTCTTTTGTATAATTATGTTAAGAATCTCCATCACAATAACAAAGAGAAAAGGAGAGAGAGGGTCTCCTTGTCTAAGTCCCTTTGCCCCCTTAAAAAAACCTGTATGAGAGCCATATATGTTCATAGAATATTCAACAGTAGAGATGCAGCTTTCAATCAACAATCTGAATTTGTCTGGGAACTTCAAAACTTTCAGAGTATTTAAGATTGCATTCTAGTCTATTGAATCATATGCTTTCATAATATCAACCTTAATTGCCACCCTTTTCCCATGAATACCTTTGTGATAATTGTGTATTAACTCTTGACATAACAAAATATTTTCTTTAATGTTCCTACTTGGCAAAAAAGCTGTCTGACAAGGATGTATAAAATGAGGCAAAGCTTTACTTAATCTTCCTGCCACAATTTTAGAGATGATCTTGTACAACACATTGCAATAGGAGATAGGTCTAAAATCTTTCATATTAGTGGCATTTACTGTTTTAGGGAGAAGGGAGATTACCGTTGAATTTATGCTTCGCAGTAGTTATCACTTCTGAAAGAAGGCTATAACTGCGACTTCTATTTCACTCCCTATAATACTTCAAGCTTTCTTGAAGAAGAAGCTACTATATCCATTAGGACCTGGAGCTTTGTAATCACCAATAGTATTAAGGACCTTTTGTATATCTTTTCTTTGAACATCTATTATAAGGCTTCTCTTTGTCTCTTCTGGAATTTCAATGGGAAATAACTCTTTTAATTTTGTTTCTGATGGTTAAAGTTGATTTTCCCTCCCTAGCAAGTTTTGATAGTGACTTAGAATTTTGTTCTTTATCATTTCAGGATCTTTAGTAAGTTACCCATCATTTATTTCCATCTTGACAATGTGGCTTTGTGCTTTCCTCTTCATCATGCTTCTAAAAAAGACTTTATTGTTACAATCTCCCTCTTTTAGCCAAGTATTCCTTGATTTTTGCTTCAGAAGTATTTCTTCATGCTTGCTATGTATTAGTAACATTTCTAACCACTCATTTTCTTCATTGCACAATTGGGTATTTGAAGTGTCATAAAAAAGCTTTCCTTGTGCTATTTGTAGCTGCTTCCTTGCTATCTCTATTTTCCTTGGTAATTCTCCAAATTCCTCTCTATTTAGCTTTCTCAACTTTTTTTCATTTCCTTCAACTTTATCATTATTCTATACATTGTAGTGCCTTCAACTATTTGTTCCCAAATATTCTTCACTATTGTCATAAAATGGAGGTTGTCTTGCCAAAAGTTGAAAAATCTAAGGGCACTTTTCTGTCTTGGTCTATTATTGCCCACCTTGATAATGCAAGGACTATGATCTGACAATTCAGGAGTACTGAATTTAGTGGAGAAATCCACATTACTTTGCAGCTATTTAGTGTTTACCAAACATCTATCCAATTTATTGCCTTTGAACCCTATTCCTTTACCTTTATTCGTCCATGATAGAAAAGGTCCTACAAAGTTTGGTTCTGTAAGTTCAGCATCACTTATGAACTTATTAAAATCTTCTACTCCTTCTACCCATCTGCCAGCTACACTGACCTTTTCATTTAGATTCCTCACTATATTGAAATCTCCTACTAGTAGCCATTGAATGTCCTTCCCATAACTATTATAACATTGTGTGAGGTTTCTTTAAAGATCCTTTCGTTCATTTGCTGCATTTGCTGCATAGATGGCAGATAAGTACCATACTTCGTACCCCTTTTCCATTTTACAATTCACTACTTGTTTAGAACTATTAAGCACTGTGATGTTGAGATGTGGCTTTTTTCATAAAATCCAAATCCTTCCATTTTCATTATCTCTATAATTATGGACAAATCCCCACTAAGGAAAAAGAGAATCTATCACCCATTGTGCTTTATCTTCTTTTATTTTGTGTTCTAATAAAATGACAATATCAGCTTTAGCATTCTTGATAACTTCTTGTACCTTCTTTTGTTTAGGGCTTTTATTCATGCCCCTAACATTCCATGAGAATATGATCATTTATCTGGAGGTGTGGTGTTTTCTCCTTCAACACCTTCAAAACCTTCAATATCATTGCATATTGCTTCATTTGGTTCCTGATGATTATTTATCAACACTAAACCTATTATTGTTGTTATCCTCCTCACCTGTATTCCTTTTAGGGCTCATTTTATTTCCTCGTCCATTTACCCTTGCTTTATTGCTTTGCTCTAATTTGGCCTTTGGACTTTGAAGTTTATTTTGCCCTATTGTGGTGGATTCAACTTCATGTATTATTGAATTTCCAATCTTATCTCTTATATCCTCATGTCCTTGGTCCTTATGAGCTTGATCTTCATTATCTCTATCCAAATGTTCTTTATCCCCACGTCCTTCATCACAGTTCTCCATCTGACTTAATGGTTTTTGCACTGGAACCCACATCTCTTTTTTCTTTGTAACACACTCCTTATGTCCAAATAATCACACTTCTTGCATATTTCAGGCAACCAACAATACTCCACTCCTACCTCAAAGATAACACTATTTCCCATGTCAATTTCAAATGAAGTTGGTAAAGAACACTTTGTATCTATTTCAACACAGACCTTTGCATATGATATCCTCTGTCTAAGCTTAGTAGCCTTATCCATGTATAATGGCTTTCCAATAGCACTAACTACATAGCTCATACCAATCTCATTCCATAGAGCATGTGGAACATTATATAACTTTATCTAAATTGGTATTGAAGTAATTTTTTCTTTCTGCAATCTAATAATATTATGCCACTTTTGCAAAAACATTGGTTTTCCTACCACATCACATACTCCAGCTTCTAGTACTTCCTCCATCTTTTGTTTATCAAAAAATCTGAAGAAGAAGAAACCACTATCTGTTGCAGAAATATCTACTAAACTTTGTTTTCCCCATTGCTTTTCCATAATTCCTTCTACGACAGAGAATGGTAACTTTGATCCCAAAAAGAATCCTACAACACAGTTTTCATAGAATTTACTACCTTCTTCAATAACTTCCTTAGGAGGAGCAACTTTAATTTTCCCATCATTTAATACTGGTGGCTGGTATTTCATATGAGCATTTTATGCTAATCCTCCTACTACAACCCTACTCCAAGATTCATGTTTTCCTTTCTATTTAACTCTCTGTTAAAGATGACATTGTTTGTCTCTTCTAGCTTTTCTTTTTGCTCCTTATTTCCTAGAAGCATTTGGAATAAACTTTCTTGGATTTCTTTTTCCATTCTCCCCTTATCCTGTTAAGCAATACTTTTCCTAGTCATACTTCCTTTAGCCATGTCTCTATTTGCAATTGTTGTTCTTCCATATTTCATTATCTTAACTTCTGTATCATTATTTCCTTTTAACAATTTCCAACAATCTTCAAGATTCCTTGTTTTCCTTTTCTCTCGTGTCTCAAACTCTTCACTATCTAGATTTATTCTCTGGAACAAGTTGACCATCAGCTGGGTACCAAACTTAGTAATTAACTAATTTGATAGGTTGGATTTTGGTAACATTTACCAAATGCTCATTATCTGCTTAGTATACAACCTGATAGATTCTGCCTTCTTCCAACGATAATCTACTTAAAATTCACCCTTTAATCCCTTTAATTTAACTTATAAAGACTTAATAGAAACATGGCTTTTTGGTAGGTATATTCTTTTCTTACCGATCCAAACCAGTAATCTTAACTAACCAAACCACACCAAAAATTTCCCTCCCAACAATCACTACAACAATTCTGCTTCCAAATTGCAATCCAAGAAAAACACCCCGCAGCAATATCTTCCCCACCCAATAATCACTACAACAGATTCTATTTCCAAATTGCAATCTAATAGGTAGAATATAAATTTTACTCTAATAGGCAGAATATAAATTTCAATCTAATAGGCAGAATTTTTTTTATTTTTTTTTATTTTTTGTCCCTTACCTCCAAAGCCTACGGATTTTGGCAATCAACAATCGGCTTGATCAGCAAGTGAGCGATCCACCGGTTCCCAAGCGTCGTTAAATGGCCAGATCTGCCTCCCGCCACCTTTACACACCACCAAGCTGCCGATCTGCCTCCCGCTGACCAGATCTGCCTCTCGATGATGCGTTCGTGTTGCAGCGACAGTCGGCAGCAATGGTCTTCAGTCGGAGATCTACTCGTGACCCACCGCCAGACGCTTGCCTCCAGTTTAGATTTGCCACTCGCCGATCTCTACGTGCCTCCACGCACAGTGCTCAGTGCCACGCTTAGTGTGTGCGAGAGAACCCTGGAAGCATGAAGTAGAATTATGTGCAAATTTGACTTGGTGTAATAAAATGTCACTTTTGGTATGTTTAATTTCAATGGCAAGAAAATAATGTAACTTACCAAGATCTTTGACATCAAATTCATTTTGGAGTTGAGGTAAGAGATGAGTGAATAGGGCATTGTTACTACTTGTAAAAATAATATTATCAACATAGACTAAAATAAAAATGTTGTAACTAGGTTTATGTAAAACAAATAAGGAGTTAGCCTTAGAAGTAGTAAACCCAATTTGTTGGAGAAAATTCCTAAGTCTATGATTCCACACAAATGGACTTGTTTAGACCCATATAGAGATTTTTTAAGATGGCAAACAAAGTGTGGATGATTAGAATCAATAAAACCTTGTAGTTAAGACATGTATACTTTTTCATCTAGATGACCATGAATAAACATATTTTTAACATTAAGTTGTTTGATTGTCTATCTCTATATATATGTAAGGGAGATGATAGTGCAAACTATAATTGGTTTAGGGATTGGACTAAAAGTTTCAGTATAGTCAAGATTAGAACATTAATGAAAGCCTTTTGCAACTAAACAAGCATTGTGTCATTCAAGAACCATTAGAATGTAGTTTAACCTTGTAAATGAATTTACGTTTAATAGGTTTGATGTGAGATGAGGGAGGAACCAATTCTCATGTTTGATTTTTCATTAGAGAGGTATATTTTTTAGCCATGACTTTTCACCAATTGGAATTTTCAATGTTGTAGTAAAATTATGTGGTTTGGTATAGGGATGCATAGAAGCAATTAATGCATATGTTGTCGTGTCAAAGTGCGATGTGGATTTGTACCTTTGTTATCATGTTGTCATAGGATGAGTAGGAGGTTATTGTATTGTAGTGATTAAAGGATTTGGTATGTTGGAGACTTGAGTTGACGATGTAGTTGATGTCGCATTAGTTATGGTATTTAAATGTTCTTGTATATTGGAGTGATTGCAAAACATCAGGAGGGAAAGGAGTGAAGGTGGTGTAGAAGAGGTGGAGATGGGTGAAGACTTTTGAATAATTTATGTTTGATGATATGGAAATTAAGATACCGTTTGAAAGGGAGCTAAATGGTTTCCTTAATAAATTTGCTCCTAATAAATCGGGTTAATTGATATGCGTGAATCACTACTAATTTACCTCAGATGTTCAATTATTATTCTTAATGGCTATTTAATCTTAATTTTCATATTGCACTCATTTATGACAAACTACTATTCACATTAAAATGAGTTATTGTTCACATGAATAGTATCATTGCTTAAAATTTAGGATAGCTTGAATTAGATATTTGTGAAATTAAACAAGATAATAAAACTCTTTGAAGAAAGAACATAAAGATTTATGCAGTTTAATTTAATTCAAACTTATTTTTACTATAGAATTAGAGGAAGAACTTTACTATTAAAATTTAGAAAAAGAATAGTGTTTGTTCCAAATCTAAATCTCAAATATATCCTTGGTAGTGCCATTATAAGTTTTTCTTTTGCTTTTCGGTTTTCATACAACACATTGTATTTTTTTTTCCTCTCATCTCAATATTTATGCAAATATGAATTATCTCGCCATTTGTTGAGGAGATAACCCAATCACTTTCTTGCGGGGTCACTTTCTTCTCAATGAACAAAAAAATGCATAATTCTCTCATCAAAGAACTTTGTCGATAAGTTGAGACCCTCTTTTGAAATGTCAGCAAAGGCGGCTGGTACTTGTCAACGATGTTGAAAAAATGAGCCATTAGTATTTAAACAAAGAAAAGCATTCTGAAACAGAAGGAAACCATTTCCCTATGGCTGTAATTCTTAGATCACTTTATTTTCTTGTACTTCCTTTTGTTTTCCATATTCCCTTGGCCATCGCTGAAGATGAAATGGTTTTCATCTACAACTGATTCCGTCAGGCCAAACTGCATCTTGATGGAACTGCAAAAATCCATCCCAATGGTTTGTTGCAGCTAACCAATTTTTCGAAAGTAGAAAGTGGTCATGCTTTCTACTTATTTCCGATAAAATTCAAAACAACCTCATCCAATTTAACTTCTTCTGTGTCATTTTCTACAAACTTTGTACTTTTAGCTTATTTTATAAGCTCATATAATGTAGGTTTTGTCAATGAGCATAAACAAATTCTCTTATAAAGGTGTATTAATGCAATTAATATTGGTCTAGTTAATTAGACAGATTTTGACCTTGATTGTGAATATGGTGTTAGCTAGTGTGGGCCTTAGTACACCTTATAGAATTGTGATGAGTCAGGACTATTTGGTTAGCATGTTGTTTTTGTTATATCGGTTAAGTCCCCCCTCTAGCTTATAATATGTGCATTGGGATCTGTATATGGAATCAGGCTTATGGTACGGGCATAATAGTCATTTCATAATGATCAGTTATTTTTTGCTTATTTAACGAAACAAAATAACAATTATTCAGTATCTCGTATCCATTCGTTAAATAGACACCTTTTTGCTATTTTCTCTCCTCCATTGAGCGCTACTTCCATTGTAGAGTTCCTGCTTCTCATCAGCTGGCACGATTAAGTAATAAAGGGTAAGATCTTAGCCAAGATCATACTAAAAATGCAGCCGCTATCAGGTGCGCAATTATCGTTTTATTTTTCTATTTTTAACTCATTTTTAATCTATGATTGATGTTAGATTCTGGCATAAGTCTCATTAGAGACAATTATATTCTAACATGTGTTAGCCATGGTTCCTCAATATCCAAATCATGTGGTCACGGCATTGCCTTCACCATCACTCTCTTGATGGATTTCACCCATGCTCTTGCAGGTCATTTCCTAAGACTATTCAATAATTCCGATATCGGCCTTCTTACAAACCACATCTTGGCCATTGAGCTTGATACAGTAGTAGACCTTGAACTTCGAGATACCAACGAGAATCATGTGGGAATTTATGTGAACGACCTCATGCCAACTAAATCAGCTCCTGTAATGTATTTTTCGGAAAAAGAAAGGAAGAATAAAAGCATGTAGCTCACCAGTGGGAATCTAGTACACCTTTGGATAGAGTATGATGAAGCATAAGAAGGATAGGAGTATTCCTTGATCCTCCCATTCATTAACTTGAAAGAGCATTGAAGACTCACATTTTTGCTGTACTTTAGAAGAAATTGAAAGAAAGCTTGTGCAAAGTTATATTGTTTAGTGGATTGATAACTCTATATTTATATAGTTATTGTAATTATTTTAGGTAAAATTTAATATAATATCCATTAAATTATATGCATGTTTATTTATATTTATGCGATGCAGCAAATCCCAAATAGAAGGAAAAGAGGCATCAAACTAAAAGAAGGGAGAGAAAACAACAAAGAAAATAGGGTTTGCTATTACACGTGGGAAATTCACGTGTGAAGTGAAAAAGACTAGTCTTTTATCGGGTAGGAGAGCACCGCACGAAAGGGGGAGAAAGAAGAATGAAAGTACATAGATTTTTCCAACCAATTTAGAACTTTTCCAGCCAAATTTTAGCGTATTCCTGTTAGGAGGGAATAGATCCATCATCTAAGTGTGATTTCCAGCATTTCTATGGCATATTTGAGTGGTTTCGTGGCGGTTTAAGGCATAAGACAATGAACGCCATAAGGACTTGAAATCATAGATCTACCCATTTTGTGGCTGATCAGAGTGCTTTCTTGGCAGATCACCAACCTAGGCATCCTATCCAACAATTTCCGATCAATTCTATGCAGAACGATGGTGGCAAGTGGTGGTGTATGGTGGTGCATGGCAACGGTAGGTGAGAGCATGTGGTGACACATGATGGTGCACATGACATTGCACATGGTGGTGCATGCAGCATGATTTCTTCCCCTCTTTGCAGAGAACCTATTTTTCTCCCTTTGTTGTGTAGATTTGTGTAATGTTTCTATGAATTGATAGCAGTTTGGTGATAGCTTGATGCAGATTCTTATGGGGGGCTACAATGAGCTCAAATTATAGGTGATATGTAAAAAAATCTTTTTTTTTTTGTGTTTTGGGGTTTTTTGTGAAAAAAGTAAATGTTTAGGTAAGGAAGAAGGGATAAAAACAAAAATACAAAGAACAAAAACAAAAGATAGATGTCAATAAGCTCTAAAATGTAAAGACAACGCCACTAGTCAAAGAGGTGCTCCACCACCAATCTCTAGCAAGAATAGTATAAAGGATGCAAAAATTGAATAACACAATCTAGGGGTTTTTATTCTCTAGAAAACAAGCATAATCTGCGTACAATTGAAACAATGTTTCATTTAAATAAATTGCTAAACCTAATTCTAGCAAGATCCTAGTAAATCATGAATCCTTAAAACCTAATCTTAGAAGGATCCTAGTAAATCAGTAATCCTTAAAATCTAGGAAGTCTTGACAAATCATGATTCTGACAAATAAGGAAATCTTAGACAAATCAAAGATCTAATAAGTATAGAAACCCTAGATAAATTAGGAACCCAAATAATTAAGGAAAACCAAACAAAATGAAATAATTTCAAAAAATATAGAAAACCTATGAAATTAAGGACTTAACAATTATTTAGGATACCCCTATCACTAATGACGAAACCTAAAACTATCTAGGAGATTCTAGTGAATATTCTAGACACTTCTTGAGATGCTCTTTAACTTTGCCCTTCTTGGATCCATTGGATCATGTTGTGGCCCAAACATGTATTTGATGACACAAGACATGGGCTGGCATAGTCACTCTTGCATCATAACTTTTGTGTTTTTAATTTATAGAATGTTTTGTTTAAGTTTTTGCATTACTTTTATTTATTCTAACTTTATGTTTTAGTTTACTTTGTTAGAGCTATTAGAGCTATGATCTAATTTAATTAGGATAGTATGAATGTCATGATTATGATGTTTTGTGAGATATTTTATGAATGTAAAGTTGCATATTATTGAGTTTAAAGTGTTTGAGTAATTAACTACCACTTAAATGATTTGATTTGCATGTTTAAAACTAACATGAGATAACATACAATTGCTTCTTATAATATGCAATTATAGATTAATATGGATAAACATATACCTTATGGTTTGTGTAATGAACCCAACCATTGAGCCAAAAGGCCTAAGCCTATTGGCATGGCAGGTTCAATTACCTTTAGGTTTGTAATATTCCACCACGCTCTATAGCTGATGCCCTGGCAGCCCAGTCTACGACAGCTCCATATTGGCCCCATGTGTTTAGGCGGCCCTTCAGCCCATGACGTTTTCTGCCAAGTCCCTCCTTCTGTGGTTTGAACTCCAAATGTGGGGTTTGGCTCTGATACGAAATGTAATGAACCCAACCATTGAGCAAAAAGGCCTAAGTCTGTTGGCATGGCGGGTTTAATTACCTTTAGGATCATAACAATTTGTGTGACTTTAGGTGTAAACTGAATGTTCATAAAGGTTAATGCACTTAGTTTATTTTAATTCACATATAGAAATATAGTGAGTTAATGTACTAAATAGGTTTGCTATACCTAAAAGTAGGATCCTAAATAAAGTAAAAAATTCTATCATTAAATGAATATTATCAATCTTGCAAGCTAAATGATCAACATTAGTACCTAGTAATTAGGTGGAATTGGACACTCTTTTAACAAGTTTAGATTAAATTTAGTTGTTTAATCATGTTTTACCATCTCAATTTACTAGATAAATTTTAAGAACTATTTACCATAAATAATTAGTTAGCCTAATAATCATCAATCTTCAAGGGAAAATATCTTACTCATCATTATATTAATTATTTGACATGTATACTTGTATATAGGATTTCACTGAACATGGATTTTTTGTACTTTTTGAAGAAAATGAATAGTTTTCTGTAATAATAAGAATGCCAAATTTTAGTTTTTGCTTGCAATAAGTTTTGAAGCTAAGAAAGTACTTGAGCGTAACAAATTCTGATAATTGTTAGGACTTTTATATTTATAAACAATTAATTTCCAATTCCAAAATTGTTGATTTAAGAATAGACAAAAAGGTTTGATAGCATGTCGACTGAAGGGGCATAACTAAGTCAATTCCTCAACATGATATTTGCAACAAATAATTCGGATTAATTGTATGCATATGTTACTTCTAATTTATCTCTATATAGACAATCCTCATACGAATTTTCATGCTTTTTGAAAAAGAAAGTTGTGGATTTTCAAATTATAGAGATGAATTATCAGAACAATTCTTTACATAGTTTTCTTGCTAAAAAGTAATGTCATTACCAGTCGTGCATAGTTTTCTTGCTAGAAAGTAATGTCATCACCAGTCGTTCAATGATAACTCTTAACAGCTACCGAGAAGACCTTGTCTTACCGAGAAAGAATAGGAGGAACTGGTATTGGTTTTGAAAGTAGGTTTGCTTGGCTCTCAGGCAATGCCATTAGCTACGCCTAGCATCAGGCAAGTAAAGCAATTTTTGGATGGTGATGCTGGTTTGCCAAAATTAACAAAAGAGAACATCTTTTATACATTTAAAACAGAAGAATTATTTCATTTCTTACCAAGCTAGGCTCATATTCCTTCCATATCTACCCTTGGATCATTCTTAAATTGTGGTCATCGAGTCCGGTCTGTCATGCCACCCATAGATTATTGTTGAGAAGAGGCAGAAGAAACTTCTAAATTTTTGGATGATGATGCATAGAGTTTCCCTCACTAAATTTGGACTTACAAACATATATTAGGTGCCAGCCGAAGTCAAATTATTGAATTGTAGCAAGCTCCGTAGAAGTTTTTCTTCTTCTTTCCCTTGATTTAAAGCCACGGACTACACAAGCATATTTCAGACCCAGTCGGTCTGAACTATTTAGAATGACGTTCAGTTATAGAAGAGCCAAGTATGAACAAAAATAATCTTCTCAATATCTTGTATGTACGTAAAACTTTTGACACTGTTGATGATATTGAAATCTTTAGTGTAGTTATTTCAAGTAATGCCAAGATTACCAGGACATCACTGAAAAAGTACAGAGAAACGATTAGGAGAAAGCACCAAGAAAGAATGAGTGGACCTTCCAATGGAATAATCTAAAATCGTTTTCCCCTTTTTTCTTCGGCATCAAAATGTTCTGATAAGATTTGAAGTGAGAATACATTGTAGCCGAGACTTCATTTTCAAATTCTGGACTTAACTATTTCTAATAAGAGAGAACTGCATCTGCAGGTCACAAAGGAAGTCCATTTATGTCTTTCCTTTACAAATCCTTCTTTTCCTGGGTAGATCAGCCATACAAGGTGCACTTTCACTCATTAATGAGATTTTCAACAACCAAATCACTTCCTTTCACCTGTATTCATTGCTTTTCATGTTTTTATGCTCTACCAAAGTCGACAACGATATTAACTACCTGTTCTGAATTTATTTGGTTCCATGTATTTCATCCTTTATATTTGCACTAGAGATTCTGATCTTTAGCATAATTTTCATGATTAATTGATATCTTTAACGGATGTTCGAGACATTAATTGCTGTTAACTCTTTCAATGGTACTTCACACAAGTACTGAAGAAATGAATCGGTCCCTCAGCCATGAATCTCGCCAGGAAGTTACGGCAAAATCATTGGTTAGCTTTGATCAACGACGGCTTCTTTGTTAGCATGCCTTGGTTAAGTAGTTTGGGGTCAAATAGGTCCCAAGTCTCTTTTTATTTTTTTATTTTTTATAAATATATAAGTTTATTTATGAAAGAATAAGATAGTATACAAATTTAGGGGTATATTCCAATATTACAATTCATCTAATATAAAATCAAGTTTAAAATTATTCAATTATGATACAGCAAAACGAATGCCTTTGTTAAAATTATTCAAATATGTTCTAAGTTTGTTTTTTTCTTTTTGTTTGGTGAATATTTAAGTTTATTCATCAAATAATAAGATAGTACAAAAACTTAAGAAAATATCTCAACATTACAATTTTTCTAAGACAAAATCAAGTTTGGAATCTTTTAATTATGATATAATAAAATATTTGCCTTCAATAAATTAATGTTCTTAAAAATAAATATTTTTTTACATTTTACTTTCTTGATTCTAACTAATAAAATTGATATTTTAATAATTTTATTTTAGAAATGTCTATGATTTTGTTTACACTATAAACAATATATGCAAGCTAAAAAAAAATTTAAAATGTTTCACAGTCAAAAGAAAAGGAAAAAAAAAAAAAAAACAATGGCGGCTTCTTTATTTAGCAGCCACCCACGGAAGTTTCTTAATAATGTTACTTTTGGTTTAAGGGATAGAATCAACTACTCGGTGCATGTATCTTTCCGACTAGGAAAACTTTTCGATATGCTGTTCACATGTAAGAACTTTCACTCACATTGCAAATAGAATCATTGGAAACTTTCTTCTAATTAATTTTATTTTGTATTTGATATTTAATTAATGGTAAGTTTATTATTGCAATATACTATTCTTGTCATTTGCCATCGCAGAAGGCATGGGAAGAATAATTTAAGAAGAGGTACAAAGATAAAGTTGACATTGACCTCAACGACATCAAAAGGGAGATAAAGATGGTCTTTCTGGCTATGCCCAACTCTTGATTTCCAGCTTACAAAAGGAAGTCCATTTACGTCTCTCCATTGCAACTCCATGAGAAGAAATAAGGTGAACTTCCACTGAACTTTTGAGTTTTGATGCTTTATGAAAGTCGGCACCTACAATTTACACTAGTCCACACGTTTTGATGCTTTTGAAGTTGAAAGAGAATCAATCATCCCTTTTCTGTGGTTTTGTCTTGCTGGTCATCAGAAGTATCGAAGGCAAGATTTATTCACCTGTCTTTGTCGGTCTGATTTTCTTCATCGGACAGGACGAAAATCTCCACACTTCCAGGTGCAACTTTCGGGTTGGTGAACCGTGTGCTCACTTTACTTTAAACTGCGGCCCAGGAAGGCTGAGCAGAACCAGAGACGTTCAAGCTCAACTGCGTCACACCGACAAAGATGTAAACCACACAATTCGACCAAATACCGCATCTCAGCTCATCGTATACGATCAAAATTAAAGGTATTCTTCGATTCTTTATTTTTAAATATTAGCTATTCTTTTCTGTCGCTATGTTAAAAGTAATTGTAAAACAATATTAGCTATCCTTGATAGAGATAGAATACAAAAACAGGGGCGGGAGTACTTAGGTGACCGAGTTCCGTTAGTAGCTCCTACCGTTGAACACGTGGCAGGGTTTGGTACTATGTTTATTGTCAATATAATTAAGGTTGAAGAGTCTGTGCAATTGATGATGGACTCGGTGCCGATTGAGTTTTTAATCGTTTTCCTAATCATGCCAAATGACAACTTTAAAATCTGTCAAAGGATAATAGATGGTTCTCTGATAATAGGAATTTAAATTTTCAGTTTTTGGTTTCATTAACCTGTTGAAGCCAAATGACAACTTTTGTAGAACAAAATATTCTAACTTTTAGGGCTTCAAAATGTTATAAACAAATTATTACCACTTCCAATACTATTGATTTAGGAATAAACAAAAAGGTTTAATGGCATGGTGTATGTAAGGGCATTACTGTGTTGTGTTAATATGAGATTTGTTCCTAATAATTTGGTTTCATTGGTGTGCAGGAGTTGTTACTAGTTTATGTCTACTGTAGAAAATTTTATGTAAGTTGTTTCCTTAATATGTTTGCTCCTAATAATTTGGATGAATTGGTGTGCAGGAGTTCCTAGAAATTTGTCTCAATTTTAGATAAATTTAATATTCACTTTCATCAATAAAAAGGTTTTGGAAGATAAATTGCATTTACAAATTATCAGAACAATGATTTCATATTTGATTGCTACAAAGTAACGTCCTTATCAATTTTACAATTATTATTATTGTTAACGAGTATTTAATCTTGAACCAACGGGTTGCGCTCATTTGTTGGCAGATCGAGGTATCTAAACAAAGAAAAGCCTTCCGATACAGAATGGAGAACCATTTCCCCAATGGCTGTAGTATTTAGATCCCTCAAGTTCCTCCTATTTCTCTACGTTCACACTATTCCCTTCGCCTTTGCTGAGGTTGATAACCAATTCGTATACAATGGATTCTCTGATAACGAACTGCAGCTTGATGGAATTGCAGAAGTCCGCCCCAATGGTTTGTTGCAGCTAACTAATTTGTCGAAAAGGAATAGTGGCCATGCTTTCTACGAATTGCCCATAAGATTCAAACCCTCCTCCAATTCAACATCATCTTTTTCATTTTCTTCAACTTTTGTGTTTGCCATAGCTCCTTATAATTCAAGTTATGCTGCGGACGGCATTGCCTTCGTCCTCGCTCCCTCGACGGATTTCAGTTCTGCTTCTGCAGGCAGTTACATGGGACTCTTCAATGATTCCAATAACGGTCTTCATACAAACCACATCTTGGCCATTGAGCTAGACACATATATGAACCAAGAATATGGAGAAACTTCAGATAATGAAGTGGGAATCGATGTGAACAGCATTATATCAGTTGATTCAGCTCCTGCAATGTATGTGGACCGATCTCAGAATATAAGCTTGCGGCTCATTAGTGGGTATCCAATGAATGTTTGGATAGAATATGATGGATCAGAAAAGTTACTGAATGTAACACTCGCTCCAACTGGAATGCCAAAACCACAACGACCTCTATTATCGAAGACCATTGATCTGTCTAAAATTCTCTTGGAACATATGTATGTTGGCTTCTCCTCAGCCACAGGTCTCTCAGCAAGTGAACACTATATCCTGGGATGGAGCTTCAGTACCAGTGGACCAGCTCCAAGACTTGACGTTTCGAGCCTCCTTCTCCTTTTTCCACTCCAACCCAGGAAAAAAGGAGAGAAACTACGAGTACAGATCGTCACTTCACTTGTAGCAGCAGGCGTTTTGCTGATAACGATCCGAGGAGCTGTTTACATCTTTAGGAGGAAGAAATCTAAAGAAGTACGTGAAGAATGGGAAGAGGGTTATGGTCCTCATAGGTTCACATATAAGGATCTTCAGAATGCAACCCGAGGTTTCAAAAATACAGAACTTCTTGGAGCTGGAGGTTTTGGAAAGGTTTATAGAGGTACGCTTCCGTCATCTAATGTTCAAGTTGCAATTAAGAGAGTCTCACACGATTCCAAGCAAGGGATGAAGGAATTTGTGGCTGAGATCGTTAGCATGGGAAGAATGAGGCATAGGAACTTAGTGCAGCTCCTGGGCTATTGCCGGCAAAAGCAGGAACTTTTGTTGGTCTACGATCATATGCCTAACGGAAGTCTCGACAAGTTCTTGTATGGCAACAAAAACCTAAGCCTTAACTGGCCTCAACGATTTCGAATTATTAGAGGGGTAACATCTGGCCTTCTTTACCTCCATGAAGAGTGGGAACAGGTGGTGCTACACAGGGATGTAAAAGCAAGTAACATTCTATTGGATGCTGAACTAAATGCAAGGCTAGGAGATTTTGGCCTTGCAAAATTATACGACCATGATACAAATCCCCAGACCACCCGTGTGGTTGGCACTATTGGCTATTTGGCTCCGGAGCTTGTGAGAGCAGGAAGGGCAACCACTTGTACCGATGTTTATGCTTTTGGTACTTTCATTCTCGAGGTGGCTTGTGGAAGAAGACCTATTGAGCATCAAGGACTACTAGAACGGATGATGCTTGTTGATTGGGTGTTCGAGTGCTGGAGCAATGGAGCAATTCTCGATGCTTGCGATCCTAGATTGGACCGAAATTATGTGGAGGAAGAAATGGTTTTGGTTTTGAAAGTAGGCTTGCTGTGCTCTCATGCAATGCCATCAGCTAGGCCTAGCATGAGGCAAGTTATGCAATTTTTGGATGGTGATGCTGGTCTGCCGGAATTAACAAAAGATAGAGCTTCCTTTTTCACATTTAGAATGGACGGATCATCTAATTTCTTACCAAGCCAGACTTCTATTCCTTCCATATCTGCCCTTGGATCATTCCTGAATAGTGGTCGTTGAGTGATATCATTCCTAATAATGATGTATAGAGTTTCCCTCACTACATCTAGATTTGGAAACATATATTAGCTACCAGTGTAAGACAAACTGTCGAAATGTAGCAAGATTCTTAGATCTTATCGAGGGTTGCTTGTTAGAGTGGCTAATTGCGTTTTTAGTACCCTGCAGCAATTTTTCTTCTTCTTTCTCTGTCACAACAAAAACAGCAACACGGATGCATGGAATCCCATTTTTGAGATAGTAAAAACAAAGTACAAAGGCTTGTCAAAGCAGGGCAACCCAAGTCTCTTATAGCCGAAATGTCTTTGTCTTACACCGCCTATTTCTTCTTCTCGTGTGAGAATTGTCGCTATTTCTTCAAGCTCCAGAAATCGGCGCCGTTTGCTACAAAAACAGAGCATGAATTATTTAGAGTGGCATTTGGTTCCAAAAGAGCATAAGCTTAACAAAAATAATCTTTCCAATTGTCATATAGCCTTAAGACTTAACTCAAAAGTTAAATTATAAATTAAAAAGTTATCTTATTTAAATTTTATCTCAAAAATCTTAACATCTGATATGAGATTCTTGTTCAACATACATTCTCACCCATAGAAGAGAAACAGAGAAAGGTAGGATAATAGTACAGAAAGCTACTTGTATTGAGAGTAGATAAAGGATACTACAAGTAGAAAACAAAAGACTTGCTATTGTATGAAGCAAGTGAGCCCTTTACATAGGCTTCGTAGTCCGCTTGTTTACTGCAAGGAAATTGCATCGAACTATCCCTGTTGCCCCTAGTTACACTTAAAGTTGGTAATCCGGTCTTCACTCCTTGCTTTCTTTCTTCCTCCTTTCACGTTGGATGTACCACATTCAACAACTTGCAGCTAGTGCGGGGCAGAGTACTGCTTGAGGTCAAGGCTTCAGACGAGCTACTCTCCAAACTCTCAAAAGCACGCTTATACTTCGTGGAAGCCGTCTTCACGGTACCTATGGTATAGCAGCAAGTTGGGACTGACTTCCTTGTTTCAAACGACGCTACCAGGATTCATTCAGCTTGATAAGGAACCACGTGGAGTGCTCATGGTGGCATGTGAGTGCTTATTATTATTATTATTATTATTATTATTATTATTATTATTATTATTATTATTATTATTATTATTATTATTATTATTATTATTATTATTATTATTATTGTTATTATTGTTATTATTATTATTATTATTGTTATGATTATTATTATTATTCTTTTATTGTTATTGTTATTGTTGTGATTATTATTATTATTATTATTGTTATTGTTATTGTTATTGTTGTGATTATTATTATTATTATTATTGTTATTGTTATTTTTATTTTTATTTTTATTGTTATTATTATTCTTATTGTTATTATTCTCATTATTATTATTCTGGTTATTCTTGTTGTTGTTGTTGTTGTTGTTGTTGTGGTATTATTGTTTGCATATTTCAATCTAGTCTTCTCACTAGATTGTTTTGTGCATCTTCTTTTTATTCAATGTCCTAGCCTTTCACTTAAATTGACAATAGATGTTGGTTTCTTGGTCATCGTCTTACTTCAAAGGGTTTTGTTTTTCTCAATCTAGCCTTTAGCCTTCTCCTCTTCCTTGAACTTCCAATTTTACAAGTTTGTATAGATAGCCATCCCTCCTACCGTTGAACTTTCCAATTGTCTTTGTCCTTCTTTTTCATATAAAAACATCTTAAGCCTCTCTTGAACTTTTGGATTTACAAGTGTATGTATTTCACAAAAGTCTCTTGCTAAGAATAATGATAAAGTGCTTCTCAACCTTCAAGCTAGCTTTTGAGTTGGCTTTTTGACCTTTCTAACATAATATCAAAATTCAAATTGAATTTACTCCATCTTGTATGACTTACTTGGTATGCATAGCACTCAACATGTGGAGTTGTGTGTGCAAAACAAAAGTTTCACACCAAAAGTGTTAACCTTTGAAGTAAGTCTTAAATGAAGAAAGTATTTGTAAACCTTAGGTAAAACTTTTGTATTGAGCCTCTAAGCCCTCTAAAATTATCTATAAATGTCTTTCTATTAATCAGTATAGACAAACTTTAGAGTTGGACTTTTCACTCATTTCCTAGGATTGTTGATGATCAAATTACTCTCATTCATGTGTCTCTAATTATTTTTCTCGTTTTGATGCCTTTAACATGTTCTGAAATTATTGGGTACATATATTCTTTTGATGCCTAGACAATATTATTGTAGTAATGGAGATCCTAATTGATATCTTAACCCATGATTGACACCTAAATTATTTTAATTCCCTCAACAGTACTTCACAACAGAAGAGAACAAAGGAAGAGGGAGAGTAAGGAAAACTATACGAGGGAGAGCTTCTTTGTTTCAAAATAAAAAATCCTTACAAGGAAATGTCATTTTGAGTAAGATTTGGAGACTTCCAACCTCAATCTTTTTATAGTTGTTAAAAATTGTAATACTAGGGTATGCTCCTCTGCTTTTGTATACTATTTTATGTTAATGCAAACTTACATTTCAACCAAAAAAAAAAAAAGAGAACAAAGGAAGAGTTGTTGGGCATCTGGACAATATTGGGTAAAGACGATAGGGCCCAAAGAAAAAGCTTAATTTGCTTGCCAAGACTTTGTTCAAAGGTGATGAAGCAATAACCGAATTTGCCGTGATCTCATCGAGGAGGTATGGAAAAATTGTTGATCAGCTTCGTTCAGTGGCGGTCTATTTGTCTGGTAGCAAACCCCATGAAAGATTCTTAACGCTATTGTTTTTTATTTACTGGACAATCCTTATTTAAAATTTAAATAATTATAAATTACGAGACTAAAAATAGCGTTATGCTGGTGATAAAGTAAGTCCTTTACTTTAATTCATTCGTGTCTTGCTTTTCCTAAGTGCAACAAATATTAAAGGTGGACTTTTCACTCATAAGGTGGAGGTCTTGAGGTCAGTTAATTGGGTCACAACGGCGTTGGTGGAGGTAGCCATTAGCTAGCTGAGCATCGCTTGGTTGCGAACGAGCTATGCGGTGTAGGTAGGGTTCGGGACAATGGATTTGTCTAGGAGAGTTAAGGTTTTGGTTGGTACAAGCTTGATTTCGTCTAGAATTGGAAGGAGGCCACAGAAGAGAGGGAAAGGGGTTAGACAGGTTTTCCAGACCACATAATTCAAGCAAGGAAACCATTTGAGAGAGCTAAGCAAAGGAATGGGTGGGGTAGGAGAGTTGGCCGGAATGAGAGAATTGTCATTGGGAGAAGACAATGAAGCCATCGACGATTTCAAAATTGAAAATTAAGGGAAGAGATTAGAGGTTTTTGGTTAAACGACGTGAGCCTTAGGCTTTGGATACCATGAAAGAAATTGAGAAAGGAGGAATGGATCGCCAGATACCCAGATTGGATAGGAAACACAAAGAAGACAACCAGACAGAATTATTTATAATGGATGAATTTCTCTTGTTGATTACATACAAGACATTAGGGGTTCTTTATAGATTTACAAAATGAATCAAAAAAGTAACAAAATGTATAATTTACAAATAGAATTAGATGAAGATCATGGCCGATTTTCTTGGTTGGTGGTGGCTAGGGTTCAGAGGGTTCAAGCGTGTGTCCAGTTGTACGCAGGTCATGATTGGGTCAGATCTGAATCGGGTCGCTCGCTCGGGTCGTTCGCTCGGGTCGCAGACTCTGGTGTGTGTGGCTCATGCACTGTAAGTTAGGTGGAATGGTGTTTCTCTAACACTGTGTAGTGGACGATCTTCATGTTAAGCAAAGATTTCTATCAATGACTCACGATACTGAAAATAGCTAAATTGATTCTAATAATACTTCTTCGATTGTTCATTTTCGTTTGGTACGTAGGTGTGGAGACCAAGTAAAATCAAACTAGTCAGGACCCAACAAACACTCTTAAGGTACTCTTGCAGACAAGCTATGGAAAATAGCCACATTCACCGATAAAGAAGTCAAAGAAACAGTGGCAAATACCTTAAAAGAAGAACTTTATTCGACAACTGTGGAGAAAACCTTGACTTTGTAAGGACTTTAATCACAAGGTTTCACATACTGGAGCGGATAGATGACAGTTTCCTCTCTCTTTTTCTCTCCCCCCACTTCTTACGCCATGACTCCGATGACAAAGTTTCTTATACTCCAAGCGCGGTTCAATTTGGTACATGGTTCAATTTGCGTCTCCCGGAAGCAAGCGCGAACATAGAATTAGACGAAGAACCAAAAGAATAAAGGTGGTCGCCGATGACAGGTAAAAATGACTTTGACGACCGTGTCGAAGTCTGAAAACAAAAAAGGAACATACATTTTCAGCGTTTCTACTAGTTGTAATTGCGCAGAACACATGTATGCAAGTTCGATCCTTGGGTTTCAACGCAGGATTTAGTCGGCACAGAGAATCATGGCGTAAGATGTGGGAATTTGAAAATGACTGCCCATCACCTCCAGTATTTGAAAGCTTGTCATCGAAGTCGTTAAATAGTTGCCGTCATCTCCACGATTGTGAAATAGAGTTCTTCTTTAAGTTATTTTCCACCGTTTCTTTGACTTCTTTCTCGGAAAATGTTGCTATGTTCCTGAATCATTGTCTGAAAGAATGCCTCTCAATGTTTGCAGGGCCAGAGAAGTCTGTCTGTTTTGTTTCCCACGCTTAGGTCTTGCCCACGAGGAAAACTTCATCTACCATGGCTTCAATCATTGGAATCGTAGAACTTTATTGTACTCAAAATTAGAGACGTCCATCAAATAAGGATTTTGTCAATGGTATTTATGTTCTAAGAAATCTTGTACATACTATATCATTTAAATGAACTGCTTCGGTAATAAGAAAGCGAGGGCTTTTAGAGAAGGAAAAAAAATTACAGGTGACTCTTAATAATATGAAAGCCTAAAATAATAAGTAAATTGATGAGTTATGGACATAGTAATTACTTTGTCAAATCACATAAAATATTTGAAGTGATATTGATTTATAATAGTGCAAGAGAAAGAAAGAAAGACACATTCCTAAAGTAAGATAGAATGGAGGGGAATGCCTTGTTTGGCAATCCGTATTGTAAATATATATATATATATATATATATATATATATTTTGTGCTCTTAACAACAATGTGTTTGAGAAAGGTTTCCTCTATGTCTTCCTTTGGATCATTCCTACAGAGTGGTCGCTGAATTGGGTTTGTCATGCAACCGGCAGACTGTTGTCGGTAAGAAACAGAAGAAACTTCTGATGTTGATGATATGTAGAGTTTGCCTCACAAAACCTGGACTTCGAAATGAATGTTAGCTACTAGACTAAGTCAAATGAATAGTGGCCATGCTTTCTACCCATTTCACATAAGATTCAAACCCTCCTCCAATTCAAATTCATCAGTTTCATTTTCCACAAACTTTGTGTTTGCCACAGTTCCTGGAAATCCAAATCATGGTGGTGATGGCGTTGCTTTCAACATCGCTCCCTCCAGGGATTTCAGTTTTGATTACAAGACTGATTGTCAAACAAGAACTTTCACTTCCACTCTTTCTTACTCTAACAATGTGTCTCTATCTTTGTCTCTTGCACTGTTTTCAGTCACTATCTCTCCAAATAGCATCTTGGAATGAAAATATCATTCATTTGGTCCATAAGTTGGAAGGATAAATTCATCTAAAAAGTTAAGGATTTTATTCTTCTAGTTTGAGGTTATATTTCTTAAAAATCCCCCTCACACAAAAACTGCTCAAGTTGAATGGGGTTAAGAGCACGTTTCATGATGAACTCATACTATGAAATAAAGTTTAAAACTCAATATAACAGTTAATTTATATATTAAGAAATTTTTTATTTAAATATTAGTCAAAAATTTTATTTTTCTAGTTAAAATTATATTCCTCAAAAAATTCAGGATTAGATGAGTGCAACGTGGCAGTCCTTGAGGCAATCCATGGTCAGCTATGGACAAAACATGACATTCCACTTCTTAAACTTCAGAACTGACCGTTTAGTCATGATGTCATTGTCTTTACCACTCAAACTACGGTTTTTGCCTTCAATCTTCAAGATTATCCAAGAAGCCAATAAGGAGAGGAATAATCAGAATTGTTTTGTGTACGTTACACCCCGTTTCTCACTAATAATCAGACGAATCTGATTGGATAAGAGTTCTTAAGCTTTCTTGCTGATATTAATAACTGTTCATCAGACCTTGAAACAATCAATTGCTCCACCATCAAAGTTTCAGCTTTTGTTCGATTGACCTTTGTGCTTCCATTTTCATATAAAAATTTCTTTGGACCTCCCGCATATTTGTGGAATTTAGTCATGTCCATTGCTAAACACAATAATGATTAAGGTATTGAGATGTGGCCAATAAATCTCATATTTTTTTAAAATAAATTAGGATTTTTACTTAAAAGATAATAAACTATATTAACTCTTGAGTTGCTTATAAATCTTTTAATATGGCTTCAAAACTAGGATTCTCCATTCCACTATATGGAATTCCATTGATTTAAGCTTACATATTGTTCAGATAATACAATAACGTGATGGTTGGATAAGTTGACAATTATGGTGTGGGTGCCTTTTGAGATGTAAGCAATAAGTCTTATACTTTAATAAATATATTAATAAATATTTTTTTATAGAATAATAGATTTCACCAACTATTAAGTTGAATTTTGAATTAAATAATGAACCTTTTAATAAAAAAAGAACTTTTTAAAAACAAATCTTATACTATAACCAAAACTTCTTAGCAATCTTGTTTACTTTAATTGTTTTGAGCCTGACCCAGCATATCCTGCTCACAAAGTGAGTCCATCCATCTTCATCTTTTTCGTTACAAGTCTTTTTTTTCATGAGCACCACAAACATAAGAAGTGGATTTTCCACTCATTTGGTGAAACTTCTGATGAACTAATTACTCTCCAATGACTTTCACGCTTTGACGCCTTTAAAAAAGTTGACAACAGCATCATCTTTGTTCTGAAATCATCTGTTTGCATGTATTCTATTCATGCCTAGAAAAAATTAGTACGGTAATGTTGATCCTAACTGATAGCTTAATACAAGAATGAAACCTAAATTGTTCTAATTCTCTCAATAGTACTTCCCCACATATGAGCAGGAAAGAAGAGTGGTCAAGCTTCTGAAAAATACTTTCTAATGTGTACATAATCACATCCGACAGGGTAAAGATGATAGGACTGAAAGAGAAAGCCTACTTGGCTTGCCAAGACTTTATTCAAAAGTGAGAAAGCAAGAACTGAGACTATTTCCGGTCCTCTGCCATGAACCTCACCAAGAAGGAACAGATAAGTCATTGGTTTGCCGACTCGTTTCAGTTCCCCGGAGAGCCCGAACGCTAGGAGGAGACGGCAGCCCAGGTGCGTGAATTAGCTGAGAATTGCAAGAAGATGGAGGAAGGCCTGGTCCCCTTGCAGCAACAAATCAGAGAGGTATTCCGTAGGATCGTGAGAAGCAGGGCAGATGTTCTCAACATGATGGTCCAAGGTGCGAAAGTGTCTGCTCCCATAATCTAAATTTTGCTGAAGTGGATCTTTTAAAGCCGTCAAAGGATAATTGATGGTTATCTCTTATAATAGGAATATAGGCTTTCAGTTTTTGGTTTCATTAAGCTTTTGAAGCAAAATGAAAACTTTTATAAAACAAAATATTCTAATTTTTAGGACTTCACAATTTTATAAACAAATTATTTCCAATTCCAAAACTATTGTGTTACGACTAAACAAAAGGGTTTAATGGCTTGCTGTATGAAGGGGCATAACTAAGTTGTTTCCTTAATATGAGATTTGCTCCTAATAATTCTGTTTAATTTCTATGCATGACTTGCTACTAATTTATGTTTATTGTAGAACATTTCATATAAGTTGTTGCCTTAATATGATATTTGGTCCTAATTATTCTGATGAATTAGTGTGCAAGAGTCCCTACAAATTTCCAATTCGAAAACTATTGATTTACGAATAAACAAAAAGGTTTGATGGCATGCTGTTTGAAGGGGCATAACTAAATTATTTCCGTAATTTGAGATTTGCTCCTAAGAATTCGGACTAATTGGTATGCCTGAGTTGTTACTAACTTATCTCCATTGTAGAAAAATTTCACAAAAGTTGTTTCCTTAATATGATATTTGCTCCTAAGAACTCGGATGAATTGGTTTGTAAGTGTTCTTACAAATTTTAGAGAAATTTTATATAAATTTTTATCAATAAAATGGATTTTTAAAAATAAATTGCATTTACAAATTATCATGATAAATTATCTGAACAATGGTTTCATATTTATCGTCAAAAAGTAATGTCCTTATCATTTTTCCAATTATTATCCTTAACGAGTATTTAATCTTGATCCATCGGGCTTTACTCATTTATAGGGAAGTCGAAAAAATCTTCTGATACAGAAAGGAGAAACATTTTCCCAATGGCTGCAGTTCTTCGATCACTCCATTTTCTCTTAGTTCTCTTTGTTTCCAATATTCCCTTGGCCTTCCCGAAAGATGAAAAGCAATTCATCTACAATGGTTTCCGGCAGGCCAAACTGCATCTTGATGGAATCGCAGAAATCCACCCCAATGGTCTGTTGCAGCTAACTAATCTCTCACAAATGAATAGTGGCCACGCTTTCTACCCATTTCCCATAAGATTCAAACCCTCCTCCAGTTCAAATTCATCTGTTTCATTTTCGACAAATTTTGTGTTTGCCATAGTTCCTGGAAATCCAAATAATGGTGGTGACGGCATTGCCTTCACCATCGCTCCCTCGACAGATTTCACCCACGCTTCTCCAGGCAGTTACTTGGGACTCTTCAGTAGTTCCAATATCGGTCTTCGTACAAACCACATCTTGGCCATCGAGCTCGACACATATATGAACCAAGAATATGGAGAAACTTCAGATAACGAGGTGGCAATCGATGTGAACGATATTAGGTCAATTGAAGCAGCTGATGCCATGTATGATAACGGCTTTCACAATTTACACATGCGGCTCAATAGTGGGAATCCAAGCAATCTTTGGATAGACTATGAAGAAGCAGAAAAATTACTCAATGTAACTCTCGCTCCAACTGGAATCCTAAAACCAGAACGGCCTCTATTATCGAAGACCATTGATTTGTCTGAAGTTCTCTTGGAATATATGTACGTTGGCTTTTCCTCTGCCACTGGCCTCCTTCTAAGTGATCAATACATCCTGGGTTGGAGCTTTAATACAAGTGGACCAGCGCAAAGCCCAGACTTTTCGAGCCTCCTTCCCCTTCCTACTCCCCAACACAGAGAAAAGAGAGAGACACCACGACTACTGATCGTCACTTCAGTTATTGCAGTACCGGTTGTGCTGATAACGATCCGGGGAGCTATTTACATCTTGAGGTGGAAGAATTCTGAAGAAGTACGTGAAGATTGGGAAGAGGGTTATGGTCTTCACAAGTTCACCCATAAGGATCTTCACAACGCAACCCGAGGTTTTATAAATACAGAACTTCTTGGAGCTGGGGTGCAGTGGTCCAGAAACTCAGTTTGAGAATATCAATAGAATTCAACACAATCAAAGCTTGACATTATGCCTAATCTTGAAAGAAATTGAAAACATACAATTGGTGGGATTACTTTGAGGGAACCCAAGACTTCTCTCTGCTTCTACACAGAACTTTTGACTAACAACAAGCTGCCTCCTAACTTATACTCTTCTCCTATTTATAACTATTGATTACTTGTAACTAATTTTGCTTAACAACTTATTAACAGCTTCTAACTGCTTAACCAAAAATAACTGTTTACTGACTAGGACAACTTCTTTATCTTCGTTCTTATCTGGATTTGGCAATTCATCTGCTGACATGGACCTTTAGTTGCTGACGTGGCTACTCCACTTCCTGGACCGCTGCATACCTCTCCCCTTGAAATTAACCTTGTCCTCAAGGTTAAGCTTAAGGAATGCTCCACCATAATTTTCAAGAATATCTTCAATGCACCTTTACTTTGCCCTTGTCGAATATAACCTGTGATTACAGCAGTCTAATATATCACATTCTTTTGAGGTATTTCGTTAACAATTTCTATAACCTGATTAACTGCCCATTTTGAATAAATCCCGTAATCATTCCATGAAAGCAAGTCTCTCTTCGGCATTCTCTCAAACAATTTAAGGGCCTCATCAAAGCTCTTATTCTTGGTATACCCAATAATCATCACAGCCCACAAAACAATATTCCTTTCAGGCACTTTATCAAAAGTATCCGAGCCTTCTCTATCCTTCCATTTTTTTGATAAATTGGCAACCATTGTTGTCCACGAGATCACATCCCTTTCATGTATTCTTTCAAAAAGATGATGCACCCGGTCAATCCTCCCACATGGACCCCACGCCATTATAATAGCATTCCAAGAACACATATTCTTCTCATTAAAGGTAAGGCCATCCGTATTTCTAGAATCTAGAGCAACTTCTATCCGCAGTCCAAGAATTTCTGTTGAACCATGAAGATAGGAAAGAACCTCCTTGCGTGATACAACATCACCTGTCACAGAAATTATGCCAACCTCAAATGGATTGCCAATTATAATTTCGGTGTCTTGGAGTGTCGGCAATACTCTAACTTCCATTGGTGATACTTCTTCCTTGCCGTCCTTAAAGAATGGAGGCTCATACTTTCCAGGTGTTAAGTCTTCAGGCTGAGTGAATGTTCCCCTTTGTTTCTTTTTCCCAGTGGGACAGAGGGTCATGGAAACCTCTTGTCTATCAGAATTTAAGTAATCAAAAGAAATTGCATTTACCTCAATCCTTGTTCCTCCAATTGCCTTGCAAACCAAAAACAAAAGTGTTTGTAGACACATCTTCTGCCATGTATTGTACACACCTTTTTCCATCCAATCAATCAACCTCCAATCCTCTACATCCATGGGCATCGGCCTTTTGATTCTTGTCTTTAAAGCAGCAAAAAATTCATTAATCAAGTATTTTTCCAAAAATAATGCTCTAACCATGCAGAACCAGTTCTTTGTTAGAAAAGACTCTAACTCAATCACTTTCGCTTCCTTCATTTGCTGCACAACCATATTGGTTTCCATGCTTCCATATAAAAGTGGATAATTGACGCCAAAAGGAAGGGAAAGTTTAGAGTATTGTCTTGGAAGATTGGAATGGGTGTGGAGTGAACAAAATTTGCAGGGAAGAATATAAGGTAGTTGGCTCCATTCCGGTGGTCGGCCGAAGTGAGTAAAAATAGATATAGTGAATGGAACGGCGGAAACAATGAATGAAAAATTCTCTCTGCAGCTGGTCCACAAGCTTTGCCCATTCTGTCCTTCCGATGCCATATCTGGCTGGTTTGTTTGCTTCCGGCTATGCCATGGCTTCGATGCTTTTGTGCATTGCCGATTTTGGTTCGACGCCGATTTTGGGCACTCAGATTCGGCTTGCATTTGTAGACAAGAGCTAAAGAAAGAAGCTGCGGCTTCTCTATTGCTAACTCTTGGCCTGATTGGGCCTTGGCTGGACTGCACTCGAAGATGGAAGTGCATTCTGCAACCTTCTTCGAGTTGGCCACTGCCTTACCAAAAGCCTCAAGGTCTTGGAAAAGTTTCTTTTTCAAAAAATCCATAGTACGATCCAGATCATCAATGGTCTTTTTCCCAGTATCCATCTCATAAGAGGAACCTTTCTGATGTTTGTGACTCCCAATATGTGCCGAGGAACGTTCGCCATCGCCAACTTTAGTAGCATCCAGGCGTGCCATAATACCATCAATTTTAGCATCTAAAGTTGCGAATAACTGGTGCATCGATTCCTTGAACTCCTTTAGGCTCATATTTTCCTCAAAATCCTTCCTCTATTCGAGGCCTACCATCTTTGATACTAGCCCTCTCTCATTGAATCCATTCCGTAGGACAAACCTGGCTCTTGATACCACTTGCAGCGGTCCAGAAACTCAGTTTGAGAACATCAATAGAATTCAACACAATCAAAGCTTGGCATTATGCCTAATCTTGAAAGAAATTGAAAACATACAATTGGTGGGATTACTTTGAGGGAACCCGAGACCTCTCTTTGCTTCTAAACAGAACTTTTGACTAACAACAAGCTTCCTCCTAACTCATACTCTTCTCCTATTTATAACTATTGATTACTTGTAACTAATTCTGCTTAACAGCTTATTAGCAGCTTCTAACTGCTTAACCAAAAATAACTGCTTACTGACTAGGACAACTTCTTTATCTTCGTTCTTATCTGTATTTGGCAATTCATCTGCTGACATGGACCTTTAGTTGCTGACGTGGCTACTCCACTTCCTGGACCGCTGCATGGGGCTTTTGGAAAGGTTTATAAAGGAATGCTTACAGCCGAACTCTAAAGAAAAGTCATTATTGATGATCCAAGACCATACATATTGATAGATATAACTATTATTTATTTGCCGAATAGACAGATTGACTGAAAAAATCATAACTATACTTAACAATAAAACACTAGGAAAAGCCCACGTGCGACGAAGATTTTTTGTTGCCTTGGGGAAAAGAAGAAGTCCCACACCTATTAACATAGGAATTATAACTGGAATAAAAGGTATAATCCAGGAATATTGATATGTATATTCCATAAAAATCAATTAACAAAAAAATGACTTCTTAATTAACTATTTCCGATCCAACAGCTTTTTTTGAAGAGAATCTGTTAATAAAAAAAAACATAATTAGCATGGTTGCAGTCAATCTTTTAATGTTCAAGTTGCAGTCAAGAAAGTCTCCCATGATTCCAAACAAGGCATGAAGGAATTTGTGGTTGAGATCATTAGCATGGGGAGAATGAGGCACATGAACTTGGTACAGCTCCTGGGATATTGCTGACGAAAGCGGGAACTTCTATTGGTCTATGATTATATGCCTAATGGAAGTCTCAAAAAATTCTTGTATCGCAACATAAACCTAAGCCTTAACTGGCCTCAACGATTTCGAATCATCAAAGGCGTAGCATCTGGCCTTCTTTACCTCTACGAAGAGTGGGAACAGGTTGTTCTACACAGAGATGTAAAAGCAAGCAACATTTTATTAGATGCCGAACTAAATGCAAGGCTAGGGGATTTTGGCCTTGCCAAATTATACAACCATGGTAGCAATCCCCAAACCACTCGTCTGGTTGGCACTATTGGCTATTTGGCTCCTGAGCTTACCAGAGCAGGGAGAGCAACAACTTGTACTGATGTTTTTGCTTTTGGGACTTTAATGCTCGAGGTAGCTTGTGGAAGGAGACCAATAGAGCATCAAGGACCACCAAAACAGGTGATTCTGATTGACTAGGTGTTTGAGTGCTGGAGAAATGGAGTTATTCTCGATTCTTGTGATCCTAGGTTGGAAGGAAATTACGTGGAGGAAGAAATGGTACTGGTGTTGAAGGTAGGTTTGCTTTGCTCTCACGCAGTGCCATCGGCTAGGCCTAGCATGAGGCAAGTGAAGCAGTTTTTTTATGGTGATGTTGGTCTGCTGAAATTGACGAAAGAGAGAGCTTCCTTTTTTATATTTAAAACGGATGAATCATCTAATTTCTTGTCAAGCCAAAGTTCTACACCTCCCATATCTGCCCTTGGATCATTCTTGAATAGCGGTCGTTGAGCCGGCTCTATCATGCCATGGGTGGAATATTGTCGAGAGAAGACGGAAGAAACTTTTAATTGTAATGTATATTGTTTCGCTCAATATATCTAGACTTGGAAACAGACGTTAGCTACTAGCCTAAGTCAAATTGTCAAATTGTAGCAAGCTTTTTAGATCGTTATTGAGCGTTGTTTGTTAGAGTGGCTAATCACCTTCTAGTTCTCCGTAGAAATTTTTCTTCTTCTTTCTCTATCAAAACTATGTGATATTGAAATCGTTAATGTAGTCATTTCAAGCGACGCCAAGATTAACTAGAGTTCATTGAAGAAGTATGTAAAAAAGGTTTAGAAAAAGGTAAGAACAAAGGATGAGTAGACCATCAAATAGGATAGTTTAAACTTGTTCTCCTAGTCACATTCTTAGTGGATCCACTCCCCCTTTTTCGCCTACATCAAAATATTTTGATAAAATTTAAGAAGGGAATACATGGTTAAGTTTCACAAAATGATTGATAGCGAGAAGATAAAATGCCAATCCAAGAGAGAAAGATCAAAAAGAAAAAAAAGAAAAGAAAGGATTTCCTTTAGGAAAGAAAACTTTGAAGAATTGTAAGAGGAAAATTGTGAGTTGTATTTAGCCTTTTAAAACATACAAAGAATATTCTACATAGAATTTAATCTAATTCTACGTAGATATTAGCTACTAGTGTAAGTCAAACTGTCGAAATGTAGCAAGATTCTTAGATCGTTATTGACTGTTGCTTGTTAGAGTAGCTAAGTGAGTTTTTAGTGCCCTGCAGAAAGCTTTCTTCTTCTTTCTGTGTCATAACAAAACAGCAAGACGAATGCACGGAATCCCGTTTTTGAGAGAGTAAAGACAGAGTACAAAGGCTTGTCAAAGTAGGGGAACTCAAGTCTCTTAAAGAGCCAAAATGTCTTCTTCTTCCACTGCCTATTTCTTCGAGCTTCATAAACCGGCGCCGTTGGCTACAAAAACAGAGCACCGCTTCAACAAAAGAAACTGCGTTTTTCTCCAGCCAAATTTTACCATTGATTGGAGGAAAGAGTTTGCTCTTGTCTATGATTTAAGGAAGCAACGGAAGGCCATTCCGATTCTGCGAAGTAGGGGTGGTGCCAATCTGAGTGAAACCACCGTCACTCCCAATAGGTGAATCCAATCAAGGAGTGCCGTGCCGCTGGCCGAGAAAAGGAGACCGTTTTTCTGAATTCTTGCTGTATTCGCCGGAATATCCTTTTCTCAAGTTGCCGTGTTTGTTCATGCAGAAGTAACGGAGAATTGCGGCCACCGAAAGGAACGAACCTCCGCACTCATCGTGAAATCTACTGCCACATCAGGGCTCCATCGTGGCTGCCCACCATGGCATTTGTTTGCCACGTCAAGACCACCTCTAACATTCTCTTCTTCAAAACAAATAATTTGCTTAATTAGAAGCCATCCTTTTCCACTCACATGTTTCAACCCGAGGGGGCAGAAATTATTTAGAATGGCATTTGGTTCCAAAATTGCATAACGTGAACAAAAATAATCTTTCCAATTGTCATATAGCTTTAAGGCTAAACTTAAAAGTTAAGTTACTGTTCGGTGAAATTCTAAATGCAAGTGAACATGTCGAACAAGTAATATAATGATAAGAAAGATATCGTTCCACAAGGATTGGTGATTACTAGACCAACTAATTACTAACGGTGAATAACTCCTATAATTTATCTAGCAAATCAAATTGATAGATGATAGATTAACTAACTAAATCTAATAAAACTAAATACAAGAAATATGTTAGAGCATATGATTTCACCATAATTACTAGGTATTAATATTGATTATTTATGCTTGCAAGAGGGATAATATCTATGTGATGGCGGAATTTCCTAATTTATTTACTATCCTATGTCTAGGTATAGCAAACCTACTTAGTTCATTAATTCACTATATCTCTATATGTAAATTGAAACAAACCAAATGCATTAGGATCTATGAACATTTCCAGTTTACACCGAAAGCCACACAAACAATATGGTATATGTCTATCCATATTTAATCTATGGTTGCATATTACAAGAAGTAACTGCATGCTATTTCCTGTCGGTCTTTAACATGCAAATCAAGTCATCTAAATGGTAGCTAATCACCTAAAAGTATTAAACTCCGTAATATGTAACTTCACATAAATAAAATATCTTGCAAAACATAATAATCATAAGATTCATACTATCATAATTAGGTTACATCGTAGCTCTAACAAAAATAAACTAAAACATAAAGAAATAATGAGGAAGAATGGTAATAAGAAATAAAGAAGGCATCTTGAATCCAAGAACAAGAAGTCTGTCACCTTTTTTGTCTTCTCTTAAAGAAAACCTTGAATTCTTGGCCTCTTTCTTGAGTTGTGCTCAATTTCATCCTCCCTCTTATTTTGCCTCTTCTCTTCTCTTAAATAGGGTTTGGATTTAGACCTATCTCCTATCCTAGTAGAATTGGGTTTTAGAGACCTAAAACAATTGGGTTTTGAACTTCTAAATTAATTAGGATTTGAATTCCTAACATGACTGGGTTTTCTAAATAAATAGAAAACCCAATAACAATAGAAAATCTAATAACAATCATCCAAAGCCCAAGCCCATCTTGACTCTTTTGATCTTGATATTACGATTTTGCCACACAATAAGCATCAGGTTCTCCATGTTCATTCCTTTTCTCCTTGCCTCCTTGTGCTACAAAAACAAGATAAATTTAGGTAAATAAAGAGGAATTCAAATATTTTCTCATAAGCATTGCATTGCTTATTGCCTAAAAATAGGTCAAATAACTCTATAAAAATAGAGTTATCAGTTACGGATTGGAAAGTCATCTTATTTAAATATTATTTCAAAAATCTTAACATTCAATATAAAACTGTTGCTCAACCATATTGAGCATTAGTATGCTCAAGATCACATGAGGTAAAATAAATTTAATATGAATCCTAATATTATTTCAAAAGATCTAAAAGTTCAATCTAAAAGCTAACTTATAAATTAAAAAATCTTTCTTTCATTTAAATTTTACCTTAAGGATCTTAACGGTCAATGTGGGATTTTCGACTTGTACACATTAGTTTTCTATATGCATATAAAGTTTTTGTCCACATTGATGATTTAAAATCTTTAATCTAGGTTCAAGTAATGCCAAGATTACCAAGATATCATTGAAAAAGTATTAAGAAAAGATTCAAAGAAATGTAATAATAAAGGATGAGTAGACCATCACATGAGGTGGTTTAAATTGTTTTCCTTGTGATAGTTTTTAGTGGATCCTCGATCCCTTTTTTTCTCCTTCACCAAAATCTTTTGGTTAGACTTGAAGAGGGCATACAAGGCTAAGTTTCAAAAAGTGAATGATAGGGAGGAGATGAACGCCAATTCAAAGGAGAGAAGGTTAGAGGAAAGACCTTTTCCAAGGAAACAAAGCCTAGAAAAGAGGTGGACTAACTAAAAGAGAAAGATTGTGCGTTGTCTTTTTTTTTTCTAATTTACACATTGTATTTATATGTATAGATAGATTTTAGGGAAGAGAATATACAAATAATGCTTTATATAAAATGAATAATTCATGTTATATTCTTAATATATAAAATCATGTATTCAATATTTAGAATTTTATGACTTTCTTATGTAAGGAATTCTTCCTTAAAGACATTGTTGTTAAGAAAACCAAAAAAAAAAGGTTTTGATTACGGTACTAACTACCAAACAAGGACTTTCTCCTCCTTTCTCTTTTATTTAAGCATGTGTGTTCTTTCTTTTATTATTATTATTACTATCCAAGAGAGTTGTTAGTGTTGATTTAGGATGTCTATCTCTTTACTTTACAACAAAATACGTATTACAATCAAGATATCACCATTTTTTAAATTTAATTTAGCTACTATTTCTTTAATCTTGGATTCCACTCAAATTTTATGTTAAAGCATTCTTCATTTTATTCATTTAAGTAATCATTTTTTATCTTTGTAATTATCTTATTAGTTTGCATATTTCAATTCAATCTTCTCACTAGATTGTTTTGTACATCTTTTGAATCAATGTTTTAGCCTTTCACTTGGATCGACAATAGATGCTGGTTTCTTGGTCATGGTCTTACTTCAAAGGGTTTTTTTTTTGGTTGAAATGTAAATTTTTATTAATAAAAAATAATGTACAAAAGCAGAGGGGCATACCCCAGCATTACAAATTTCAACAACTATGAAAAGATTGAGGTTGGAAGCCTCCAAATCTCACTCAAAATGACATTTCCCTGTGAGGATTTTATATTTTGAAACAAAAAAGCTTTCCCTCATATAGTTTTTCTTACTTTAGCCAATAAGATGGGAATGTTGACTATTCTATTTTGAAATCGTTTTTGATTTCGTTCTGTCCATATGTAATAAATACAAACAAAAAAGGATATTTTAAGAAGCTTTATAGCCAAATTTGTTCCTTTAGTTACTTTAATCATCCATTGCAGTTCTTCATTCCATCCTCTAATATGACGTTGAATTCCATTCTAAGCAAGGATAGTCTTCCAAACTATCATTGTCCATGGACATTTAAAAAAGAGATGACTCCTATTTTCAACATGAGACTGACAAAAGTCATAGTATAAGTTAACTAAATAAAGCCATCGTACCATTCTTTCTACTATAGAGAGTCAATCTTGACAAACTAGCTATCCAATAAAATTATGTTTACAAATGCCCCCTGTCCAAATTAAATCATACAAATCTACTTTTTCAGTAATTGGTTGAAGGTCTAGATAAATTTCTTTGCAGCAATAGGTAGATGTATAAAAAACCTGAGTAAGTGTAGGCCTTAGTTTGAGAAGGCCTCTCCAACCCCATGCCATGGTGCCTTTGATATTAAGCTACATTATTGAAGTTCTTTTACATTTTGTACTATGGATCCACTTACTCCATAATGAAGCATATGGAAGATTAATGAGTTTCCAAAGCAGATGTCCCAAAAGGACTTTATTCCAAAGTTTGAGATTTGATAACCTTAATCTCCCTTCCTTCTCTAGTGAACAAATTGTTTGCCAAACAACTTTGTGGGAGTGTTGTGTATCTATAGTACCTGCCCATAGAAAATTCCGAATCCTTTTCTCAATCTCATAAATTGTTTGCTTCGGTAGTAAGAAAACTTACATCCAAAATGTACATATGGAAATTAGGACCGATTTTGCCAATTGTAACCTTCTTATAAAGCTAAGATGTTTCAATCCCCAACCTTCTATTCTTCCAAATATTTTATATGTTAGACCTTTACAATCAGCATGAGTGAGTCTTTTCGTAATTAAAGGAACTCCAAGATATTGAATAGGGAGTCTACCCATAGGGAAATGTGTGTGATCTAGGATAAGAAGTTGCTTTTGTTCTGATAAACCTGAGAAGAACATTTGACATTTACTTGGATTGTAATGTAAACCAACGAGTTCAACAAATTTCTCTAAAGTTTCTACAAGACAAAGCACTGATGCCATATTTTCATGGTAGAAAAGGAATAAATCATCAGTAAAGCACAAATGAGTGATTCTTTCATGCTTGCATTGCCAATGAAACTTAAAAGCTGATGTAGAAGTCTTTGCAATAATAATTCTATTAAGTATCTCCATAACTAGTACAAATAAATATAGGGATAGTGGGTCCCCTTATTTCAATCTATTGGTACCTTCAAAGTAACCTACATGTTCTCCATTGAAATTTACTGAAAATCTTGTAGTAATACACTCACCTCTAAGATCAACTAAGTATTGGGGAGTATTAATAGCTTTCAACACTCCTAATATTGCTTCCCACTTAACCATATCATATGCTTTCATAAGATTAATTTTCATGGCCACACGCTTACCTTTGTCACTCTTGTGATAATTGTGAAGTAGTTTCTAGTAAAGCGTAATATCTCAGAAATCTGGCGTCCCTTAATGAATGTAGTTTGGTTTTGGCGTACCATTGTAGGGAGAATAACACTCAGATTTTCAACTAACATCTTGGATATAATTTTGTATAGAACATTGCAACATGCGATGGGTCGATAATCTTTATTATAATTAGGATTGGGCACCTTAGGGACTAAAGATAACAATGTAGAATTTATAACCTTCAATAACTTTCTAGATGAGAAAAACTCTAGTATAGCATCATCTACATCTCTTCCAATGATTGGCCAAGTTTTCTTATAAAATAAGCTATTATATCCATCTAGTCCAGGCGCTTTAAAATTATGAATTCTCCAAAGAGCTTTAATGACATCTGAACGCTCAAAACTTATTGGAGTAAGAAGTGCACTTACATCGTTATGGAACAAGGATGTGTACCTTTCAAAGTCAGTGAAGATACTTCTAACATTACCAAGAATAGACTTTTAATATGAAATAATAGTAGTTCTCAAGTCCTTTTCTTCTGTGATAACTGATCCATCTTCCAATACTAGTTTGTTGATCTTGTTTTGCACCCTCCTTCGCATTTATAATGCAAAGAAAAGTCTACTGTTATTATCCCTTTCTTTCAACCATAGGTTTCTAGATTTCTGTTTGAGTAGAATTTCTTCATGTTTGCTCATTGCAAGTAGTAACTCAAGTTGTGCCTTTTCCTTAGAACTTGTGGCAGGACAATGAGGATTAAGTTCTAATTTGTATTGCATTTGCTGTAAATTGTCTCTAGCAGTCTTTACCTTTTGATGTAGATCACCAAATTGAGTTGCTTTAAGTTTCTTGAGAGGAGACTTCAAAGCTTTTAATTTCTGCACTACCTGAAACATTTTTGAGCCTACTACTTCCTGTTGCCATACTAAATTAACTGTATCCATGAAATTTAAGCAATCAATCCAAAAGTTAGAGAATCTAAATGAAGCATTTTTTCTACATGTAGTATTACTAAACTTAACTAGGCATGGAGAATGATCTGATACACCAGGGAGCAAAAATTCAATAACAAAGCTTTCAAATTTGAGAATCCATTCCCCATTGGTAAGAGCTCTATCAATTTTACTAGCTCTAAGACCAATACCTGAACCTTTATTTGTCCATGTGAAAAGTGGACCTAAATAAGAAGGTTTAATCAAGGCCATAGTTTTAATCAATTCATTCAAATCCTCCATTCCTTGTGTCCATCTAACATTAGGGCCAATGTGCTCATTTGTATTCCGTATTTCATTGAAATCACCCATAATTAACCAAGGAACATCATGTACATTGAGATTAGAGAAACTATTAAAGTTAGCCCATAATTCTCTATGTTCAATCTCCAAGTTACTAGTATAGACAACAAACAAAAAAATATGGGTGCATACTTGACTTTTCAATTAAGCAATGGATGACTTGAGATGAAAACTCTTTGACTGTAAGTTGAAGATTAGAAGTTTTCCAAAGGATCCATATTCTACCAAGACTACTAAACCTATAATTATGGACATAGTTCCAACTTGCGAATCCATTTTTCACAATTACATCTGCATTTTCTTCTTTGACTCTATGTTCAATCAAAATAA
This sequence comes from Casuarina glauca, assembly GCA_028551395.1. NCBI lineage: Eukaryota > Viridiplantae > Streptophyta > Magnoliopsida > Fagales > Casuarinaceae > Casuarina > Casuarina glauca. The sequence goes on along the minus strand of CM052352.1, from coordinate 24,604,547 downwards.
TAACTTGAAGGGCATGGGTCATAACAAAATCAGCTACTTTCCATTTTTCTCAATCTAGCCTTTACCCTTCTCCTCTTCCTTGAACTTTCAATTTTACAAATCAATTTAGATAGCCATCCTTCCTACCATTGAACTTTCCAAGTGTCATTGTCCTTCTTTTTCATATAAAACATCTTGAGCCTTTCAAGAACTTTTTGGATTTAGAAGTGTATATATCTCAAAAAAGTCTCTTACTAAGCATAATGATGAATTGCTTCTCAACTTTGAAGCTAACTTTTGAGTTGAGTCTTTGACCTTTCTAACATAATATCAAAATTCAGATTGAATTTGCTTCATCCTATATGACTTATTTGGCATGCATAGCACTTGGCATGCAGAGTTGTGTGTGCAAAATGCAAGTTTCACACCAAAAGTGTCAACCTTTAAAGTAAATCTTAAATGAAAAAAGTATTTATAAACTTAAGTTTAACTTTTGTGTTGAGCTTTTGAGCCTTCTAAAACTATTCATAGATGTCCTTTTATTCATTAGTATGGACAAACGTTAGAGTTGAACTTTTCACTCATTTCCTAGGATTGTTGATGATCAAATTACTCTCATTCATGTGTCTCAAATTTTTTTTCGCATTTTGATGCCTTTTACATGTTCTGAATTTATTTGGTACACGTATTCTTTTCATGCCTAGAAAATATTATTGTAGTAATGGAGATCCTAATTGATATCTTAACCCATGATTGACACCTAAATTATTTTAATTCCTTCAACAGTACTTCACAACCGAAGAGGACGAAGGAAGAGTTTTTGGGCATCTGGACAATATTGGATAAAGACGATAGGATCCAAAGAAAAAGCTTAATTTGCTTGCTAAGACTTTATTCAAAGGTGATGAAGCAAAAACCGAATTTGCCATGATCTCATTGAGGAGGTATAGAAAAATTGTTGATCAACTTCGTTTAGTGGCAGTCTATTTGTCTGGTAGCAAACCCCATGAAAGATTCTTAACGCTATTGTTTTTTATTTACTGGACAATCCTTATTTAAAATTTAAATAATTATAAATTACGAGACTAAAAATAGCATTATGCTGGTGATAGAGTAAGTCCTTTACTTTAATTCATTCATGTCTTGCTTTTCCTAAGCGCAACAAATATTAAAGGTGGACTTTTCACTCATTTCCTAAGATTTTCGATGGTCAAATTACTCTCTCCCACGTCTCTACAATTGTCTTTCAGGTTTCCATGCCTTTAACAAAGTTGACAACGACAACATCATTTGTCTGTTAAAAAGTTTTCTACTTGCGTGTATTCTTTTCATGCCTAGAAAGATTATTGCAATAATGGAAATCATAATTGATATCTTAACCCATGATTCAAGCCTAAAGTTTTTAATTTGCTCAATGGTATTCCACAACAAAAGAGGACAAAATACGAGTTGTTAGGCATCTAGATAATATTTTCTAATGTGTGCATAAATCACACTCCAATTTGGTAAAGATGGTAGGACCCAAAGAAAAATTTTATTTTGCTTTTTTTTTTTTGGTGAAAGGTTAAGTTATATATCACCATAAAAATTTACAAGATTGTTTGGTTACAAAACATAATCATTTAAGCTTAAACATTGCACTTGGAAAATTCCAAAACTCTTATAAGAATTTATTACAATTTATAGGCTTAACTTCTCTGGTAGATGAAATCTTCCCTCTCACATCCTTCTTGATTTTAGCAATAATGTTTGAATTATCTAGACTTGTATCCCTGAATCTTCTTCTATTTCTTTTTCTCCAAACGTGATACAATACAACCTTGAAAAATATACTTAGCAAAGTTACTGCAAAACTCTTCCTCTTGACAACCTTAATCATCCAACATATTTCGGTTCTCCAATGTTCAATCCTTCGAGTTAATCCATTTATGTCTAACAGAGATAACAAATAAAAAATTTATTTTGCTTGCCTAAACTTTAATCAAAAGTGATGAAGCGAAAATTCGGAGTACTTCTAGTCCTCTGCCATGATCTCATCGAGAAGGTATAGAAAAGTGATTGGTTGGCTTTCATCAATGGCAGCCTCTATTATTGTTTTACGTTTATTGGACGATCCTCATTTAAAATACAGATTATTATAAGTTAGAGCTTAGAAATAGGTAAATGTAGTCTATCACATAAATCTAACATAATATTAGAAGGATAAAAAATATAACTCATCAATACCTCGAGGAATCATGTGGGAATGGAAGTGGAAGGCCTCAAATCAGTTGAATCAGCTGCTGTAATGTATTTTCGCTCCTAAGGAAGTGTCTCAACATCTTATTTACGTATACAGGTTCATTCAGATCTGACACATCACACTAAAAGGTGCCAAAGAAGGATAGGCATATTCCTTGATCCTGTCATTCAGCAACCCCAAAGAGCATTGGAGAACTCATATTTTTGCTTCAGAAAAACACCCAACAACAGTACATGCGAATGTAGTCTAACAATTATTTCAAAATTTTCATTAGATCAAGCAATTGGTGCTAGATTGTTTTCGGGATGCAAATTATCTGTGGAAGGAAGTCCGTTCGCGCTATTCCCAAAGGCAACACTTCTTCGATTCTTCATTTGCTTGGCCCTTGTCCTAACAGAAAACTTCATCTACCATGGCTTCAATCAAGCCTCTTTGCTCCTTGATGGAGTCGTAGAAATCTGTTCTAGTCAAAATTAGGGATAACATTAAAAGAAGAATTTTTTTTCAATCAAAATTTCTTCCAATTATCTATACGTTAAGAAATCTTATATATTTATGCGATGTGAATGAACTGTCACCGTGAAAAGAAGGCTACTAGAAGAGAAAAATTTTATGATGACTCTTAATAGTATGAAAGCCTAAAAAGTAAAAGTAAGTAAACTGATCCTCTATCAAACCACGGAATATTTTTTTTATATATTTTTTCGCATTTGTTATAGACGTATTTTTTATATCATCCGTGTTAATCTTCCAATACAATCCATCGAATTGTTCAATTAACACTAACCAACAATTAACAGCAAAGAATTGTTCATGCTTTCTTCCAATGAAACGCAACACAGCCTGATCACTTCCGCTTTCTATAAACTTTCTTCTTGCCATTGTTCATTAAACAAAAGATCTGTGATGTCAGCATTGAGTTCACCCTGAATGTCCCAAGGAACTTTCCCCTTTTTTCTAGCAAATCTACATTTGGCTCATGAAAATTGCATGTATATCTATTTTAATATAGCGACTTCTAGTGTTCTTTACTTGTTGAAGTCAATATACTTTTTAAAATAATACTGTAATCAGATTTTAAGTGAAATACCTTTTTGATTCTAAATTGAGTTCTTGTGCAATATAATTTCATATATACAATAAGAGAGAGTGTAGAAATTAGATAAATGTTATATTTTTATTGTTACAATGATATGTTGCATTTTTTTATGAATGGATGTATTCCTCATTTCTTAGAAGCAAATTTGAGGGAAGAAAGTTTCCTAACTTATAAAGACCCTTGATAACCCAGGTAATGGCCGTTCGCAGGCCACATCTTGGCCGTCATGCATGAAGCAACTCTTCAAAGATAATCATGCGGGAATGGAAGTGATAGGCCTCAGATCATATAAATCAACTCTTATAATAGGAATTTAGATTTTCTGTTTTTGGTTTCATTAAGCTTTTGATGCTTAAATGACAACTTTTATAGAACAAAAATATTTCAACTTTTACGACTTCAAAATTTTATAAACAAATTATTTTCAATCCTGAAACATTGACTTAAGAAAAAAAGTTTAATGGATTGCGTTGCCTTACAGGCAGGTCCAGGTATTTAAACTAAGAAAAGACTTCTGATGTAGAATAGAGAGTATTAGCATGTCGCTCGGGCCCACGTAAAGGTCTGCAGGCCGACGAGACATGTATAACAGTTTAGTTTAGTTTAGTTTATTTGCCTCTGTCGTAGTCGTTTCTGGCTGAGATTTAAAATAAGAATTTTGCTGGCTTTTTTGGGTCAGCGTTGAAAGGGCGGTAACATTAGGATCGACGTTGAAGGGAACGATTTGCTGGTTTTTTGGGTATGTTGCTCTTTCGGGGAAATTGAGGATATCAAGTTCCACGAAAGCCCCTGTCATTTAAGTTGGTATTTAAAGCAACGTCACATCGCTCTTTAAAACCAGGGTATTTCTAACCTAAAGGTGTTATTTCCAGTTTCAGAGGATCCAATCGAAAATAGTACTCCTGCCATAGTCTTCTCTGTTTACCCGATCGTTCGGCTTCTCCATCAACGAACCCTAGGGCAAAACCATCGTTGTTTAAGGAGAGAACCTTTTTCCCAATGGCCACAGTTCTTAGATCACTCCAGTTTCTCTTAGTTCTCTTTGTTTCCAATGTTCCCTTGGCCGTTCCAGAAGACGAAAACCATTTCATCTACAATGGGTTTCGTCAGGCCAAACTTCATCTTGATGGAATCGCACAAATCCATCACAGTGGTCTGTTGCAGCTAACTGATTTGTCACCAATGAAGAGTGGCCATGCTTTCTACCCATTTCCCATAAGATTCAAACCCTCGTCCAGTTTAAATTCATCTATTTCATTTTCTACAAACTTTGTGTTTGCCATAGTTCCTGAATATGCAAAGACTGGTGGTGACGGCATTGCCTTCACCATCGCTCCAACGTTGGATTTCTCCTCCGGTGATGCAGGCTCTTACATAGGACTCTTCAACGCTACTAATGACGGCCTTCTTACAAATCACATATTCGCTGTCGTGCTTGACACATATAAGAACATTGAACTAAGAGATCTAACAAATAATGACGTGGCAATCTATGTCAACAGCATCATTTGAGTTGAATCAATGCCCGCATTTTATGGGGATCAATTGGAAACAAGCTTGAAGCTCACCAGTGGGAATCCAATGAGTCTTTGGATAGACTACGATGGAGAAAAATGGCTGACTGTAACACTCGCTCCAGCTGGAATCCCAAAACCAGAACAACCTCTAATATCGAAGGCCATTGATCTGTCTGAAATTCTCTTGGAATATATGTATGTTGGCTTCTCCTCAGCCACGGGCCTCCTCAAAACTGATAACTACATCCTGGCATGGAGCTTTAATAGCACAAAGCCTTAACATTTCGAGCCTCCTTCCCCTTCCACCTCCACAAAACAGGGAAAAGGGAGAGAAACCACGAGTACAGATCATCGCTTCACTCATAGCAGCAGCAGTTGTGCTCATAACGATCCCGGGAGCTGTTTACATCTTAAGGCGGAAAAATTCTGAAGAAGTTCGTGAAGATTGGGACGAAGGTTATGGTCTTCACAGGTTCACCTATAAGGATCGTCACAATGCAACCCAAGGTTTTAGAGATACAGAACTTCTTGGAGCTGGAGGTTTTGGAAAGGTTTTTAAAGTGGACAACGAATCGTATCAAGCTTCTTAGATCGTTATTAAGTGTTGTTTGTTAGTGTGGCTAATTGCGTTCTAGTTCTATGCAGAAGTATTTATCCTTCTTTCTCTGTCAAAACAGAGAAAGCTACACAGATGTAAGGATTATCGTTTTTGAGAGAGTAAAAGCAGAGTATAAAGGGTTGTCAGAAGTGGGGAACCCAAGTAGCTTAAATAGCCGAACGGTGTCATTTTCCACCACCTATTTCATCTTTCTTCAAGCTGCAGAAATGGGCGCCGTCTACTACAAAACAGAGTACCGCTTCAAAAAATAAAAAAATAAAAGAAAAAGCTCCGTTTTTCTGCGGCCAACTTGTACCATTGGTTGGAGGAAAAGGTTTGCTCTTGTTTATGACTTGAGGAAACAGAGGAAGGCCATTCCGATTCTGTGAAGTAAAGGCTGAATTGGAGGAGACAAATTGTGAATTGCATTTAGATTTTTAATTTACGCATTATATTTCCTTTTTTATGTAGACATTAGGAAGAAAATATACAAATAATATTCTATGTAGAATGTAATCTGATTCATAGTGTATTCTAAATATATAGCCGGTATATTAATACTAAGAATTCTATGATTCTAAGGCATTGGTATAAAGAGCGCAACAGAAAAGTTTTGATTACAATACAAATTGCAAAATGAGGACTTTTTCACTTATTCTCTATTACTCCAACAATGTACCTCTCTTTCTTTCTCTTACACTATTATCAATCAATATCTCTCTTTTAACCTTTTTTTTTCCCTTCATTTCTTTAGGTCTAAAATTTCTTTGGGGGCATGGGCTTAATTCAAGTTGGGGCAAACTATAATTAAAAACTATCCATGAGTCTTGTTATGTTGATTCATGACATTTGTCTCTCTACTTTACCAAATAACATTTTGGATTGAAAAATTACCCCTTTCTTTATGTATTTCACTTTTATGCGCGCACTTAAACTTATACACCTGAGTACCAAACTTAGGATTAGGAAATCCTAAATGACTCTTGTTCTCAATTGAACTAGATGCTTATCGACTTGTTTATGTGGTTTAGTCACTATTTCTTAAGTCTTTGGTTATGCTTAAATTTTTTATTAAAGCATTCTTTGATCTTTCACCTCCAAAGTATTAGTTAGCATTTAAGTATGTTCTTGATTCATAGGTTTTTATTTCACCAAAATCAACAATAAAAGTGGATTTCTTGGAATTCAAAGATGTATGTATCTAACAAAGATCTTTTGCTAAGTAAAACAATATCAAAAACTTTATTCTCTTTGTTGGATTACAAAGAGGAAGGATATCCTCTTTTAATCTTACATTTGCATCCCAAACTTCTTGCTAACCATCTCTACTTAACTATTTCTAGGGTTAACACTACATCAACAGCTCACCATCTTTTTTTTTTTACAAAGATAAAAGAATTGGTTCATTTGTTACTTTTTATGATTTGATAACACAATTACTCAACAATGAACTCATTAGAGTCATTGAAGATTATTTATCCAACATTATGTTAATTAGATACTATCAAAGTTCCAAGGCCAACTCTATCTACAAACCATTTACCTTTTGAAAAAAAAATGTTGGAATAATTTACCCAATTTGAAAAAAAATGAAAAGAAAAAATTAACGGTCCAATTGAGACCAGCCCAACTGGCCGTGTTGGATCTTGGTGGCATTGATTCATTATCCTTCCATTGCTTCGAATGGGAGGTAGTCATTGCGTACCATTAGAGTATTGAACTTGAAACCAATAAATCCCATCCTAAAAAATTAATCTTAATGAGAGAAGTAGCTAGACTTCTTTATATAATTAGATCATTCCATTTATTTTTTTAATGTGGGAAAATGAAGTTTGTTACACTTACTACTCTTGAGCTAGGAGTTTGCTAGTTCAATAGCTCATAATAAGAGTCAATTTATGTCTTTCTCTAACAAATCCAATTCATAAGCACACCAGCCATAAAATGTGGACTTTCACCCATTTAATGGGATTTTCAACAACCAAATCAACCCTTTCACATATTTCCGTTGATTTTTCACGTTTTGATGCCTTTATCAATGTGGACAACGACAATCTCCGTCTGTCCTTGAATTATTTGGATGCATATATTGCGTTCATTATCTCTGCACAAGAAACAGTGGAAAATACCTTAAAAGAACTTTATTTGACAACTATGTTGAAAACCTCGACTTTGTAACGCATCTGATGACACAGTTTCACATACTGGAGCTGATAGACAGACAGTTTCCTCTCTCTCTCCCTTTGCCTCTCCCCCACTTCTTACGCGAGGACTCCGAAGAGAAGGTTTCACATACTCCAAACACGGTTCAATTTGGTACATGGGAATGGTCCCCTGGAGCGTCTCCCGGAAGCAAACGCGTAAAGGTGGTGGACAATGACAGGTAAAAATGACTTTGGCAACCGTGTCAAGGTCTAAAAACAAAATGGAACATACATTTTCAGCATTCTATTAGTTGTAATCACGCGGAACACATGTATGCAAGTTCGATCCTTGGACTACAAAGCAGGATTTAGTCGGCACCGAGAGTCATGGCGTAAGAAGGGGAGAGAGAAAGAGAGAGAGAGGAAAATGTCTGTCTATCAGCTCCAGTATTTGAAATCTTGTGACCGAAGTCTTATATAGTTGCCGTTGTCTCTACGGTTGTCCATGGTATTTACTAGACAGTTGCATGTATTAAGAATATACTATGAATTAGATTACATTCTATAGAGTATTATCTATATATTCTCTCTCTGAAAATCTCTATACACGTGGAAATGTAATGTATAAATTAAAAGGCTAAATACAATGCACAATCTTACTCTTTCAGCTTAACTTGTCTTCTAGGCCTTATTTCCTTGGAAAAAGCCTTTTCTTTGAACTTTCCACTTTTGAATTGCTGTTCATCTCCTTGTCATTCACTTTGTGACTTGGAAACAGACGTTAGCTACTAGCCTAAGTCAAACTGTCGAATTGTAGGTCGTTATTGAGTGTTGTTTATTAGAGTGGCTAATGGCGTTCAAGTTCTCTGTAGAAATTTTTCTTGTTCTTTCTCTGTCAAAACTATGTGATATTGAAATCGTTAATGTAGTCATTTTAAGCGACGCCAAGATTAACTAGAGTTCATTGAAGAAGCATGTAAGAAAGGTTTAGAAAAAGGTAAGAACAAAGGATGAGTAGACCATCAAATGGGATAGTTTAAACTTGATCTCCTAGTCACATTTTTAGTGGATCCTCACTCCTCCTTTTTTGCCTACATCAAAGTCTTTTGATAAAATTTAAGGAGAGAGTACATGGTTATCCTCACTCCTCCTTTTTTGCCTACATCAAAGTCTTTTGATAAAATTTAACGAGAGAGTACATGGTTATGTTTCACAAAGTGATTGATAGTGAGAAGGTAAAATGCCAATCCGAAAGAGAAGGATCAAAGAAAAGGATTTCCTTTAGGAAAGAAAACTTAGAAGAATTGTAAGAGGAAAATTATGAGTTGTGTTTAGCCTTTTAATTTACACATCACATCTCCATTTATATATAGATATTTGGAAAGAAAACATACACAGAATATTCTACGTAGAATTTAATCTAATTCATAGTCTATTCTAAATAAATATAATGCGAATATTAATACTAAGAATTCTCTGAGTTTTTTATGCAAAGAATCCTTTCTCCAAGGCATTTTTGTTTAGAGCAAAACACAAAAAGTTTTGAATACAATACTAATTGCCAAGAACTGACTTTCTTTCTCTTGTGCTATTATCAATCAATATATAGTTTCTTACTCTTCTTTTTTTCTTTTAGTAATTTCCTTTAATTTTTCATATAGAGGACTACAATTTCTCTAAAAAGGGGGCATGGGCTTAGTTCAAGTTAGGCCAAACTAGAGTTAAAAGACTATATATGAGACTACTTGTGTTGATTCATGACATTTGTCTTTCTATACATGAGACTACTTGGAATGAAAATTCACCCTCCCCCTTTATGTGGTTCGGTTATTATTTCTTAAGTCTTTGGTTCAATTCTAATTTTTTATTAAAAGACTCTCTAATCTTTCATCCTCCAAAGCTACTTTATTAGTCTGCATTTTAGTATATTTCTTCATTCATATGATTGTATTTTTTGTCCACCTTCCTTTTAGACAATGCCCTAAACTTTCACCCAAATTAGAATAACAGTGGATTTCTTGGTGATGACCTTAATTGGAAGGGTTTCTTTTTTTTTTTTCTTTTTTTTTTCAATCCACCCTTGAACAATCTTTAGCTCAAGCCAATATGGATGGTAATTGCTCTAACCACTAAACCTTCAAAATCTCTTGTGGTTCCTTTTTTAGATAAAGCATCTTGACCCTCTCACAAATTTTCAGAATTCAAAAGTGTATCCATCTAACAAAGATCTTTTGCCAAGCAAAAAAATATCAAAGAGTTTATTCTTTGTTTGATTACAAAGAGGAGGAGATCCTTTTTAAATCTTACATTTGTATTCAAAACACTAACCTTCACTAATTAATTATTTCTAAGCCCAACACTTCATCAGCATCTCACAATGGAAGTCTATTTATGTCTTTTCCAACAAATCCTGTTCATAAGCACCCTAGACATACAAGGTGAACTTTCATCCATTTAATGAGATTTTCAACAACCAAATCAATCCCTTTGACATATTTCCGTTGATTTTTCACATATTTTCCTTTCACCTGTTAGAGAAACTTTATGTATATTTTATGCTATACAATGCGTCAGTTATAGAACAAATTATGCATTTTTGATGTAATCTTGATAAATTAATGAGAATGATTGAAGCAAGATTTAGGCTAATGCTTTCTATCGTGATTCCTGAAGTTTTACCGACTAGTTGAGAAAGGAGAAAAACGAGGGTGAACAGAATGCATTTGCATGTTCACATGATGAACAGAAGGCATTTGGGCCACCACATGGAAAAGTTTTACAACTACCAATCACAATTCATACTAGAAAGTCGATTCTGTTGGTGGAATAGTTTCTTGGTTAAGATACTGATGTTTTAACACGACACATTGGCAAGGAAGAAAATTTCATTTCTTGGCAGGTTGACACAGAAAATTTATAAGCCCAAAACCACCCTAACCATTATACTACTACCCGTGCTCCAACTCCTTACCCTTTGCCCCCAGCCCAAGACCTTAACCTTCTACCATAGGGTCACTTCATTGCCTTACCTCTTCTTTCTACAATCTTTTATTCAGCATGATTTCTTGATTTGGCTGCCATGGATCACATCACCATTGATATCACTCAACTGTCCAACTCCAGCCCTTACCTTGGGTGATAGCGTAAGCCTTTTAATTACTCACATAGGTAACATTGTGACTTGTTTTAATTCCAAAAATCTATCATGTTTTGTTACTAAAATTTATTGTTTGTCTCAAAATTTGCTCTAGCTAATCATTGTGTTTTCTTTCTTTATACTAATCATTTCCTCTCACTCCTTGAAAGGGCTCAAGTTGAACTACAAGTGCAATCAATAAATTAACTAATGACTTGAGAAAACATATTACTTTTAACTAATGCTAGGATCCTACCATTCAAATTTCCAACAACTCAACCTTTTATAAAGTGAACACTCACCTTTTGACCTTTAAATGCGCACAACTCGCCTTTTGTACGTTTTAATGTGAACAACTCACCTTTTGTACGTTTTAATGTGAACAACTCACCTTTTGTACGTTTTAATGTGAACAACTCACGTCCTTTGTTATGTGCACAACTCACTTTTTGTCCTTTGTAATGTGCACGGAGTACGCGTTCCCATTCGGTGGAGATGACAGCAGTAAAACAAGTTTGTTACCACTGCTAATTTAGAAGACTATTTTACAGCCGATGTCAATATCACCTCCTATCTAACCGCACTCTTCAAAACTTGGAACAAGGATGACCACTGCTACCACAGACTTATTTAAATATAAAAGGTTCATTCATTTTTCAATACGTTAAATATAAAAGGTTCATTTATTTTGCAATACGTTAAATGGCAGGTACCAAAGAAGGATAGGCGTATTCCGTGACCCACCCACTCAATAAAGACGATACTGACAATGAGGAGATGCAAGAAATCGTTCTCCTAATTATGCTTTTTGGTCGATCTTTTCTCCAGCCAAATTTTACCACTGGTTGGAGGAAAGAGTTTGCTCTTGTCTATGATTTAAGGAGACCATTTTCTGAATTCTTGCTGTAAGCGCCGGAATATCCTTTACTTAAGTGGCCGCGTTTGTTCATGCGGAAGTAACGGAGAATTGCGGCCACCGAAAGGAATGAACCTCAGCACTCCATTGTGACATCTACTGCCACATCAAGTCTCCATGGTGGCTGACCGCCATGGCATTTGGTTGCCACGTCAAGACCACCTCTAACGTTCTCTTCTTCAAAACAAATAATTTGCTTAATTAGAAGCCACCCTTTTCCGGTCACATGTTTCAACCCCAGTGGGCATGAATTATTAAGTGGCATTTGGTTCCAAAAGAGCATAACGCTAACAAAAATAATCTTTCCAATTGTCATATAGCCTTAAGACTTAACTTAAAAATTAGGTTATAAATTAAAAAGTTATCTTATTTAAATTTATCTCTAAAATCTTAACATCTGATATGAGATTCTTGTTCAACACACATTCTCACCCATAGAAGAAAAACAGAGAAAGGTAGGATAACAGTGCGGAAAAGCTACTTGAATTGAGAGTAGATAAAGGATACTACAAGTAGAAAACAAAAGACTTGCTATTGTATGAAGCAAGTGAGCCCTTTAACGTCCACTTGTTTACTGCAAGGAAACTGCATCAAAGTATCCCTGTTGCCCCTAGTTACACTTAAAGTTGGTAACCCGGTCTTCACTCCTTGATTTCTTTCTTCCTCCTCCTTATTTCACGTTGGATGTACCACATTCAGCAACTTGCAGTGGTGCGGGGCAGAGTACAGCTTGAGGTTAAAGCCTTCAGGCGAGCTATTCTCGAAACTCTCAGCAGCACGCTTATACTTCGTGGAGGCTGTCTTCACGGTACCTATGGTATAGCAGCAGGTTGGGACTAACTTCCTGCTTTCAAACGACGCTACCAGGATTCATTCAGCTTGATTAGGAACCACGTGGGGTGCTCATGGTGGCATGTGTAGGACGTTGGTCCTTTAAACTTCTTTGTGTTGATGTAAAAATCTTTAGGGAGGTCTTCTATGCCATGTGTAAAAGCTCGCAACACTTGAGTTGGAATTCCATTATATAGCCAACGGTCAGCACGTAGCATGGTGGGCTGACTAGACATCGCAGTGGTTGTATGCAAAGCCTGAGATGCTATGCCATGGAACTGCGAGTTTGTGCCTTCTTCATCTTGTGAGTGAGGACGCAATGTACCAGGTCTTGTTCATGTATTAGGAACCGGAGAGCCATCCTTCACACCCATGTTAAGCATTAGTATGCTCAAGGTCACATGAGATAAAACAAATTTAATATGAGCCATGATACTATTTCAAGACTTGAAGGCTTAATTCAAAAACTAGCTTATAAATTAAAAAATCTTTCTTCCATTTAAATTTTTTCTTAATAATCCTAACTTTTAATGTGTGACTTTTGTCTTTTATACACCAATTTTGTATATGCATATTAAATTTTGTCAACATTGATGATATTGAAATCTTTAATCTAGTTTCAAGTAATGCCAAGATTACCAATATATCATTGAAAAAGTATGGAAACAAGATTCAAAGAAATGAAAGCAAAAAGGATGAGTGGACCATCGCAGGAGGTAGTTTAAATTGTTTTCCTCGCACTGGTTTTTAGTGGATCCTATATCCCCTTTTTTCTCCTGCACCAAATTCTTCTAATCAGACTTGAAGATAAAATACTGGGCTAAGTGTCACAAAGTGAATGATAAAAAGGAGATGAACGCCATTTCAAAAGAGAGAAGGTTGGAGAAAAGGCTTTTTCCATCTCCGAAATTATCCTATTGTATTTCAATTTAGTCTTCTCAGTCAAATGTTTTGTTCTCAATGAACAAAATAAATATTGATTCAGTTTCAATTAGGAACTTTGTCAGCAACTTGAAGTTTCTAACTTTCTCGGCAAGTTGAAACCACCTTTTGAAGGGTCAACAAAGGTGGCTGGAACTTCTCGGCAATGGTGGAAAAGTGAGCCATTAGTTGACAAGGTCCAGTAATTAAACAGAAAAGCCTTCTTATAAGGAAAGAAGAACCATTTTCCCAATGGCTACAGTTCTTAGATCACTCCATTTTCTCTTAGGTCTCTTTGTTTCTAATGTTGCCCTCACCTTTCCTGAAGATGAAAACCATTTCATCTACAACGGATTTCATCAGGCCAAACCACATCTTGGTGGAATCGCTAAAATCCACCCCTATGGTCTGTTGCAGCTAACCAATACTTTAGGCTACAAAATGGGCCATGCTTTCTACCAATTTCCCATAAGATTCAAACCCTCATCTAGTTAAATTCATCTGTCTCATTTTCCACTAACTTTGTGTTTGCCATGGTTCCTGGGCCAAATGGGGTGGTGACGGCATGGCCTTCACCATCGCTCCCTTGACAGATTTCACGAATGCTCTTGTAGGTCAATACCTGGGACAATTCAATAATTCCAATGACGGCCATTACAGAAACCACATCTTAGCCATCATGCTTGACACAGTTCAGAACCTCGATAACTTTTTTCAAGATCCTTCAAATAATTACGTGGGAATCGACATCAACAAGCTCATATCAATTGAATCAGCTCCTGCAAAGTATTATGACAATGGGACGATGACAGACTTGTACCTCGGAAGTGGGAATCCAATGAATCTTTCGATAGACTATGATGAAGCAGAAAAGTTGCTTAATGTAACATTTGCCCCGACCGGAATCCCAAAACCAAAGTAACTCTATTATATAAGAGAATTGATCTGTCTGAAATTCTCTTGGAATAATGTATGTTGGCTTCTCTGCAGCCACTGCTGTGGTCACAAGTGATCACTACATCCTGGAATGGAGCTTTGATACAAGTTGACCAGCGCAAGGCCATAACGTTTCGACCCTCCTTCCTCCTCCTCCTCCCCAGCACAGGAAAAAGAGAGAAACCACGAGTACGGATCGTTGTTTCACTCATAGCAGTAGTGGTTGTGCTGTTAAGGATCTGGGGAGTTGTTTACATCTTGAGGCAGAAGAAATCTGAAGAAATAAGTGAAGAATGGGAAGAGGGTTACGGTCCTCACAAGTTCACTTATAAGGATCTTCACAATGCAACGCGAGGTTTCAAACATACAAAACTCCTTGGAGTTGGAGGATTTGGTAAGGTTTATAGAGGAGCGCTTCCATCGTCCAATGTTCAAGTTGCAGTTAAGAAAGTCTCCTACGATTCCAAACAAGGGATGAAGGAATTTGTGGCTGAGACCGTAAGCATGGGAAGAATGAGGCATAGGAACCTAGTGCAGCTTCTGGGCTATTGCCGCTGAAAGCGGCAACTTTTGTTGGTCTATGATTATATGCCGAAAGGAAGTCTCGACAAGTTCTTGTATCGCAACATCAACCTAAGCCTTAACTGGCCTCAATGATTTGGAATCATTAGAGGGGTAGCATTTGGCCTTCGGTACCTTGATGAAGAGTGGGAACAGGTAGTTCTACACACAGATGTAAAAGCAAGCAACGTTCTATTGGATGCTGAACTAACTGCAAGGCTAGGAGTTTTTGGTCTTGCGAAATTACATGAACATGGTAACAATCCCCAAACCACCGTCTGGTTGGCACTATTGGCTATTTGGCTCCGGAGCTTACGAGAGCAGGGAGGGCAACCACTTGTATTGATGTTTATGCTTTTGGAACTTTCATGCTCGAGGTGGCTTGTGGAAGAAGACCTATTGAGCATCAGGGATCGCCAGAGTGGATGCTGCTAGTTGATTGGGTGTTCGAGTGCTGGAGAAATGAAGCTATTCTTGATGCATGTGATCCTAGATTGGAAGGCAATTGTGCGGAGGAAGAAGTGGTATTGATTTTGAAAGTAGGCTTATTGTGCTCTCACGCAATGTCATCAGCTAGGCCTAGCATGAGGCAAGTGATGGTTTTTGGATGACGATGTTGGTCTACCGGAATTAACGAACGAGAGAGCTTCCTTTTTTACACTTAGAATGGACGAATCATCTAATTTCTTACCATGCCAAACTTCTGTTCCTTCCATATGTGCCCTTGGATCATTCCTTAAAAGTGGTTGTTGAGTAATGTCATTCCTTATAATGAGATATAGAGTTTTCCTCACTATATCTAGACTTGCAAAAAGATGTAAGGCAAACTATCAAAATGTAGCAAGATTCTTGTTAAAGCATAATCTTACACCGGTGAGAAACAGCATAATTTTGGGCCTTAAAAGTGCAAGTTTGTCCCTCACCACTGCCTGAAGGTTTTGGTGGGTCAACTAAGTTATCAATTGCTTACTGCTATCAGAGCCAATAGTTGCCTTGCACATGTGTATGGACCCAATCCCATTGGTAAAGTTGATTGAGCTTGGACCGAGGTGGAGTCTCACACTGGTGAGAAACATTACAACTTTGGGCCTTATAAGTGCTGGTTTGCCTTTCATCAATGTCTTAAGATTTTGGTAAGAGGCAAACCAGTACTTGTAAGGCCCAAAGTTATGTTATTCCTCACTGGTGTGAGATTATGCTTTAACAATTCTTAGATCATTATTGAGTGTTAGTTGTTACAGTGGCTAATTGCGTTTTTAGTACCCTACAGAATTTTTTCTTCTTCTTTCTTTGTCATAACAAAAACAGCAACACGGAGATAATTTTTTTCCCTGTTCACTAATAAATCAAACAATTAAACTCATGTTTCTGCACAGAATCCCGCTTTTGAGGGAGTAAAAATAGAGTACAAAGCCTTGTCCCTTCGCTCTATTCCTTAAGGCAATAGTTCTTCGATTCTTCATTTCTCATTGTGCATGCCCCTTGTCTTGGTGAAAAACTTCATCCTCCATGGCTTCAATCAAGCCACATTGCGCCTTGATGGAGTCGTAGATATTTGTTGTAGCCCATGTTAAAATCGAATTCTTGCCATGTCACCCACATTAGGCATCCTGATTCTCAATCAAGTAAATATTCCAAGAATAGAGTTGACTACCAACTACGGAATTAATAAGATGATGCCACATTCAATATTCAAATCAATTTCCATACAATAGATTCAAAGTTGGAATATTATCCTAATATTTTCAAACTAGGATAACTCTAAATTTATATTTTCAAATGTCTTCCTGAATTGTAATAGTTTGTTATTATTTATGTAATTATTTTCTTTCTTAGGTTGGAGATCTTATTCATTATCATAAATAAGGTACAGTCCTATATATATATAATTATCAAATTCCAAACATTTGTTCCCATATTGTGCTGTTACTTTTGTCCAAGGATTTTACCTTGATTTAAGAGTTCTTCTGCGAAATTTAATTATTTCATAGCGTTAATTCTTTTAACTATCCAAATAAGGGATAAACATAAAATAAAAATTTTTTCAATCCGAATTTCTTCCAACTAGAAATCTTATATATTTATGTCATTTGAATGAGCTATCACGGTGAAAAGAAGACTATTAGAAGGAAAAAAAATTTGTGATGACTCTTAATAGTATGAAAGCCTAAAATAATAAACAAATGGATTTCTCATGGATAAAGTGACTACTTTATCAAACCAAGTAAAATTTTTTATTTTCTTATGTATTTTTTTTATATGCGTTTGTTATATGATCCATGTTAATCTTCCAACACAATCCATTGAATTGGTCAATTACCACTAACCAACACTTCGCAGCAAAGAGTTGATCGTGCTCTCTTCCAATGAAATTCAACACCATGTCATCACTTCCATCTTCTGCAGACTTTGTACTTGCCATGGTTCTTCGAACAAAAGAGCAAAGTGTTGTCAGCGGCGTGTTCACCATGAATCTTCCAAGGAACTTCCCCCTTGTTCTAGCAAAACAACATATAGGGGTCATTGAAATTTACTATCTTCTTATTCCTCTTATTTTTATTTTTATTTTTCATTTCAAGTGATAATAAGTTTATCATTGCAAGATACTATTCTTGTCATTTGCCAGTGCAAAGGGCACGGGAAGAATAATTTTTCTTGCTATATTTGAGAAAAAAGTACAAAGATAAAGTTGATATTGACATCAACGACGTCAAAAGGAAGATTAAAGGAGATAATTTTCTTATAAATTTTAATCAACAAAATGGATGTTTTTAGAAACAAAATTGTGCATTTTTAAATAATTCTGATGAATTTTAAGAACAATTCTGTGAATAAGATTCTTGTTGGAAATTAATTGTCTTTATTAATGATTCAATAATTATCCCCTGCAGATATTTAATGTTGATTTTAAGATTGCAAACATTAAGGAGCAGATCCAAGTCTTTTAAGAAACTTCAAAGATAAAGCTTTCTTTTAAGAAAAAAGCATAGAAGACGAGTCTAGATTTAAAGAGAGAAATTGTGTATTGTATTTAGCTTTGTAATTTATTCATTACATTCTCATTTACATATAGATATTATGACAAAGAATATTCTATGTAGAATGTAATTTAGTACATAATATATTCTTAAAAGATACAATTGTGTATGCAGGACTAAAAATTCTATAGTTTTCTTCTACAAGGAATTCTTTCTCAAAGACAATATTCAAATGTCATTGGCATAATGCTAAAGAAAAAAAACCTTCCTCCACTTGGATTGCCATATCTAGCAGCCTTTTCGTCACCAAACTCTTTATCTTTCGGAATTCAATGGAAAATATTCTACTACCCACTTGGCCTTGTCGGTACTAAAAGACTCTTAGTCACAATTCATTGATCCAACGAATTCTTTCTCAAAGACAATATTGTCAAATGTCATTGGCATAATACTCAAGAAAAAAGCCTTCCTCCACTTGGAT
This sequence comes from Casuarina glauca, assembly GCA_028551395.1. Taxonomy (NCBI): domain Eukaryota; kingdom Viridiplantae; phylum Streptophyta; class Magnoliopsida; order Fagales; family Casuarinaceae; genus Casuarina; species Casuarina glauca. The sequence goes on along the minus strand of CM052352.1, from coordinate 24,586,208 downwards.
TACTGTATCTCGTAACCTTTTCGTCACCAACTCTTCTTTATCTTTCGGAATTCAATGGAGCTACAAATTTTCTACTACCCACTTTGCCTTGTCGGTACTAAAAGACTCTTGGTCACAATTCATTGTTCCAAGGAATTCCTTCTCAAAGACAATATTGTCAAAATTCATTGGTATAATACTCAAGAAAAAAACTTTCCTCCACTTGGATTGCCGTATCTAGCAACCTTTTCGTCAACAAACTCTTTATCTTTCGGAATTGAATGAAGCTACAAATTTTCCACTACACACTTTGCCTTGTCGGTACTAAAAGACTCTTGGTCACAATTCTTTGTTCCAAGGAATTCCTTCTCAAAGACAATATTGTCAAAATTCATTGGTATAATACTTAAGAAAAAAACTTTCCTCCACTTGGATTGCCGTATCTAGCAACCTTTTCGTCACCAAACTCTTTATCTTTCGGAATTGAATGGAGCTACAAATTTTCCACTACCCACTTTGCCTTGTCGGTACTAAAAGACTTTGAGTCACAATTCATTCTTCCAAGTCTAATGAGAGCACTTTTTTATTTTTTTTAAATTTTCTCGGAAAACATTTTGGAAATTTCCTCCCACTCAATTAAATTGAGGTTACAAAAAAGACTAGGTCACATTTCCTATACAAGTCTAGCGCGTGCACTTTAAGATAACCCTAATGAATAAGAGAAAGAAAACCATAATGGAATATCATGAGGATATGAATTCTTTATTAGAGTACTACTTAGAAAGGTTAGAGAAGTAACTAGCTCAAATATCTTTTAATTTTAATGTATTACAATCTATTCATGGTTGAAGAAGAAGAAGAAAATCTAAATGAATGTTGTTTCATGACCATAATCAAAAGGTAGGAGAAGAAATATGAGGTAAGTGACTATTTTGATTTTGAATGTGATGAAATACATGATATAAAAACAAAGAATTGTTTGAGTATGCGAAAAAAAAAAAGTGTAAATTGTTCAAGAAGGAATTTGATTCAATAGAATCTGAAAAATTAGCATGACGTACGGATCCTAAAGAATGAAAAGAAGGGTAGTAAAGATTGAAAATGAATCTAAAATGGATAATAGCGTATCTGCATGTTCTACAGTAAAAGAAAAGCATGATGTCATGCAAAAACAAATTGATTCCTTTAGCAGAAATCTATAAAGCATAGTAGTGGTCGTTGAGTCATATCATTCCTAATCACGATGTATAGAGTTTTCCTCATAAATCTAGACTTGGAAACAGATATTAGCTACCAGTGTAAGTCAAACCGTCGAGATGTAGCAAGATTCTTAGATCGTTATTAACTATTGCTTGTTAGAGTAGCTAAGTGCATTTTTAGTGCCCTAAAGAAAGCTTTCTTTTTCTTTCTCTGTCATAACAAACCAGCAACACGAATACACGGAATCCCATTTTTTAGAGAGTAAAGACATAGTACAAAGGCTTGTCAATGTAGGGGAACCCAAGTCTCTTAAATAAGCCAAAATGTCTTCTTCTTCAACTACCTACTTCTTCAAGCTTCATAAGCCGGTGCTGTTTGCTATAAAAATAAAGCACCGCTTCAACAAAAGAAACCGTGTTTTTCACCAACCAAATTTTACCATTGATTGGTGGAAAGAGTTTGCTCTTGTCTATGATTTAAGGAAGCAAAGGTAGGCCATTTTGATTCTACAAAGTAGGGGTGGTGCCAATTTGAGTGAAACCACCGTCACTGTCGCAAGGTATGGTTAAAGGAAGACATAAAGTTGAGAAGCTTTTGCATATTGTTGTCTTGAAGAGAATTGTACATTGGTTGTCTTTTTATAAGCATAATGAGTAACCATAAAGGAAATTATACAATGAAATGAATAGAATATATCCTATTATACATAAAAATAACTTTCTAAATAACCTATGCCATATGGGAATATAATATGAAATATACAGATGTATCTTTAACACTTTCTCTCAAGCTGGTGGTTTTGGCAGTTTATAAATGTCAAACACACCAAGTTTGTTTATTAGATATATGTGTTATCATTGAAAACGTGAAAATGTCTTAGTGAAAATGTCTACAGGTTGTTTTGTAGTTCTTGTCTCTTTTGTCTCGATAACTCCTTCTAGAATCTTGTTCCTTGTAAAATGGAAGTCTACTTCAATGTGCTTTGTCCTTTCATGAATTAGAGGATTCGCTACAAGTTTCAAGGCTGCATCATTGTCACAAAACAATAAGGTGGGGCCTCTTATTCAAACTCCAAGATCATGTAGTAGTCCTCTTAACCAAATGATTTCACAAGTAGTATTTGTCATGGCTTGACACTCGAATTCAGTAGATGATAAGGAGACAATAGATTGTTTCTTTGTTTTCTAAGACAGGAGAGAATCTCTTAATTTAATGCAAAAACATGTTATTGATTGTTGGCTCATAAGGCATGTGGTGTAGTTAGTGTTGCAATATATTGTCATCTCCATGTTGTAATTTTTAGACAACATAATCCCAAGACCTAGCATCCCTTTAAATACTTCACAACATTCAAAGCTACATTCATATGGGATTGTTTTACAGTATGCATGAATTGATTGAGGACTTGGATAACACAACAAATGTCTAGTCTTCTTATGGTGAGATAAATGAATTTTCTAACTAATTGTGATAGTTGGAAGGAGTTAAAATAATAATTTCTACAATATATTGTAGAAATTATTATAAAAATATGAAGAACAATATGAAGAACAATAAGAAAGTAGTAATTTGTATTACTTGAATGAATCCTTGAGTACACTCCAACTACCTTTTTACAGTTGTTGGAAAAACAAACGTAAATCATCTCTTAATGATGATGATCAATACAATTAATTATGAAAAACTGAAGATGTGAAGAACCCTAAGACCTTTTAGATTTTGAGCGGAAAATTTCATCAATAGAGCTGATGATTATTTTTATTTTTTATTGAAATAAAGAGATCATTTTCCTTTGATTAAAACACCTGTTATTTCACCTTCAACCGTTTTGTATAATTGTCAAACGAAGGAGACGAATCTTTGTTCTCTCACGAGCGTAAGGAAGAAGATGACGCGCATGAGTTACACGCGCGTGTCTTTATGTTGTCTGTAAGTTGCCTTGGTAGAATGGCGCGTGTGGTACACACGCTTACTTTATCTTCAATAATTGTCGCTTCTTCTTCAAATATCGCCAACGTAATGATTTTCAAAATTTGATTTTTTGTTTTTGATTTAGAAGTGGTTCTCGCCAGTTCTGTTTCTGTTTTTAATTCTGGCAAGATTTTCGGCAGTTCTGTTTTTATTTGTAATTCTAACAGAAGGATCCTTCAATAAAGGGTCTTTTTCTGAAGGTGATACTCCCCACATCATATTCAAGGGTTGTGAGACTCAATTTTTGCTTAAAATGAATGACTATGAGTTTACAACCCAATATACCTGCTTTAGAAATAATTTCTAAGATAAACTTGCACTGCCTGAGACAAATTCCCTTTCCTAAGTCCAAGTCCTTAATATGGACAGTTAGTATTTGGACAGTTCCAATTCCTTAATATGAAATGTGAAATGAAGATAAGCCTTAAAACAATCACTAATGGAAACATTGTTACCTATTATTAAACTATCATCCACATAAATGAGTAAATAGATGAAGTACCCTATCACCAAGTAAATAAGGCATATTCATAATGAGACTATCTAAACTTTGCAAAGAAGAGGGTTGAGGTGAACTTCATATACCACTATTGAGGGGCTTGCTTCAAATTATAGAGGGATTTACGGAGACAACAAACTCAAGACTCCCCCTGTCTATGTAATCCTAGAGGAAGATCCATGTAGATTTCCTCATCTAAATCACCATGAAGAAAAACATTATTAACATTCATTTAAGGAAAAGACTAATCACGAAAAATAACAACAATGAGAAAAGAGAAAATAGCGCCTTCTTTAGCAACAAGAGAAAAAGTATCTTGATAATCAAAACCTTCCTACTGAGTGTAACTTTTAGCCACAAGACGGGCCTTGTAACGCTCAACAGAACCATTAGCCTAATACTTAATCTTATAAACCTATTGCAACCGATAGGTCGACAAAGGAAAGGTTAAGGAACTTCATCCCATGTGTGATTATTGGCAAGTGCATGGAGTTTGGCCTTCATGGCTTGTTGTTAATGAGGATCAAAGGTAGCCTCAGTATAAGAAGAGGGTTCCACTTCAGCAGAGATCTAACAAATGCAACAAAGATATCCAGAGAGAGATAAGCAAAGCTGACATAAGATATGATCAAATAATAAGACCTAAAAGAGGCAACAGTAGAACAAATGTAATCCTTAGCCCAGGTAGGTGGCTAAGTGGCATGACCAAAATGAGGAGGAGCTAGAGCAAGAGTAGGATTGGGGGTTGCAGGAGGTGCCACATAAGGAACAATAGCCAGAGAATTATCAAAGCATGAATAATGGGATTTGGTGAATCTGCCAGGGTAGGAAGACTGCAGTTCAAAGAAGGAGACACATGCATGGGTGGCACTGAGACATCCAAAGAGGAAGGTAGAGATTGTGGAGGAGAAACCAAAGGTTGGAGAAGAACCACAAGCAATGGTAACGAGGTAGGCTCATTAAATAAAAATTGCCAAGAGTGCAAGGGCAAAATAGTGAGAGCATTCGATGCTAGATCAATTTAAAATGGGAATACATCCTCATGAGAAATAACATCATGGCTTATGAAAAAATTACATGTTGTGGGATTATAAATAGAGTACCTTTTCTAAAAGGAAGGATAACCTATGAAGATATAGTGAGTGGTACAGGGGGCTAACTTGTCTTGATGGCCTATGGTGGTGGTAAAGTAGAGGCAACCAAATACCCTGAGATTATTGATGTTAGGGCATTTTCTAAAACATATCTCAAAGGGGGTCTTCCTGACAAGGACCCGATATGGCATTCTATTAATTAGGTAAGCGGCAGTGACCACACAATCGCCCCAAAATTTTTTAGGAATAGAAACCTAATACTTAGAAGCTCTAGAAACTTCTAAAAGATGATGGTGTTTACACTCAACAACCCCATTTTGTTAAAGCGTGTAAGTGCAAGAACTCTTATGGAGAATGTTGTGAGAATAGAAGAAAAAGGAACATTCATGATTGAAGAAATCATGGGCATTGTGTTCGGTGAAATTTATATGCAAGTGAACATGTCGAACAAGTAATATAATGATGAGAAAGATATTGTCCCACAGAGATTGGTGATTACTAGACCAACTAATTACTAACGGTGAACAACTCCTAGAATTTATCTAGCAAATCAAATTGATAGATGATAAACTAACCAACTAAATTTAATAAAACTAAATACGCAAAATATGTTAGAGTGTCCGATTTCACCAGAACTATAAGGTACTAATGTAGATTATGTATGCTTACAAGAGGGATAATATCTATGTGATGGCAGAATCTCCTAATTTATTTACTATCCTATGTCTAGGTATAGCAAACCTACTTAGTTCATTAACTCACTATATCTCTATATGTGAATTGAAACAAACCAAATGCAATAGGATCTGTGAATATTCCTGGTTTACAATAAATCTTTCGATCATCTTATCACCAAAAGCCACACAAATAACATGGTATATGTCTATCTACATTTAATTTATGGTTGCATATTACAAGAAGCAACTGCATATCATCTCCTATCAGTCTCAAACATGCAAATCAAGTCATTCAAGTGGTAGCTAATCACTTAAAAGCATTAAACACAGTAATATGTAACTTCACATAAACAAAATATTTTGCAAAACATAATAATCATAAGATTCATACCATCATAATTAGGTTACATCGTAGCTCTAACAAAAATAAACTAAAACATAAAGAAATAATGAGGAAGAATAGTAATAAGAAACAAAGAAGGCATCTTGAATCCAAGAACAAGAAGTTTGTCACCCTTTTTGTCTTCTCTTCAAGAAAACCTTGAATTCTTGGCCTCTTTCTTGAGTTGTGCTCAATTTCCTCCTCCCCTTCTTTTGCCTCTTCTCTTCTCTTAAATAGGGTTTGGGTTTAGACCTATCTCCTATCCTAGTAGAATTGGGTTTTAGAGACCTAAAACAATTGAGTTTTGAACTCCTAAATTAATTGAGACTTGAATTCCTAACATGACTGGGTTTTCTATTTATTTAGAAAACCTAACAACAATAGAAAATCTAATAACAATCATCCAAAGCCCAAGCCCATCTTTACTTTCTTGATCTTGATATTACGATTTTGCCACACAATAAGCATCAGGTTCTCCATGTTCATTCCTTTTCTCCTTGCCTCCTTGTGCTACATAAACAAGATAAATTTAGGTAAATAAATAGGAGTTCAAATGTTTTCTCACAATTATTAAAGTTATTTATTGCCTAAAATAGATAAAATAACTCTATAAAAATAGAGTTATCACATTGTCATTATGAACATGCTAGGTAGACTTATGGAATTGATTGCGAATGAAGATGAAAAAATGAGTGAGGTGAGAAAGGACCTGGGATTTGGATTGCATTAAGAAGACCCAAATGCCACAAGAGTGATCATCAACGAGGATAAGAAAAAAGCAAGACCTATCACAATGTGGTGCGTGGTAAGGTCCCCATATATTGATGTGAAGAAGAGAAGAAAGGGAAAAAGCAAAAGAAGAGCTGGTGGGAACAGAAAGTGAGGCTGTTTTGCTAGGGAACGAACAAGGCATTTAGGATGGGGAAAAGAAGCACTATGGCCCAAATGTTAGTGCAAAAGTAAAATATTATTATTAATGTTGGCATTACTAAAGAGGGCCAAATTGGGAATAGTACATGAAGAGGAATCCAAAAATAAAAGCCTTGTTGAGCTCTACCCAAGCCCATCAATTTGGTAGTCAAATGAGCCTAAAAGAAATAGAAATTAGAATCCAAAATGGTTCAACAATTATTGTTGGCATAAGCTTTGGAAACAAAAATAAGATTAAGTTTGAATTTAGGAACATAGAGAACAATTTTGAGAATAAAGTGAGAGTTGCGGTGGACATCACCAATATGGGTGACATAGGTGATGTTTCTAGTGGGGAGACACACAAATGTGGAGGGGTGAAAATTATGAATCATGGAAAAAAAAATTCAATCATAAATAATGTGGTCACTCGCACCTAAATCACTAATCTAATCAATGGATGAGATAAAACTCATAAAGCAAAAGGAAATACCTACAAAGTTGCCAACTGTGTTGGGTTAGCCCATCTAGTTGAAGGCCTAGATTAGCTATTGAAGTTGGGCCTTAATGAACATGATGAGCTTGTCTTTAGACATCATAGCATTTAAGGAGGCTTCCTTATCCTTGTAATTTCCAATAATTATCTATAGTATGGTTGGTGTGCTTGCAATGATCATAAAATAAGTGATTAGAATGGCCTTAGGATGAATTGGAGCTGTTAGATCAATGTAAGCATAGTCTATTGGAGCTTTTCTATGTGGGTGTAGTGACAGCTTGATTAAAGCTATCAATCTGAACAATTTTTATGCATGCACAAGGACTGTTGGATGAAGGCATGCCTATGAGTGAGTAAAAGCTATTAGATTGATGGAGGGTTTGAGAGTCATTGAATCTAAAGAAAATATGCAAGTTTCTCTAGGAAACCTTAAGGAACCCACATAAACCACCAAGTTGCCACCATTTTCAGCACCACCACCACGAGCGACAAGGGCTTTTTAAGTAGAGGTAGCATGGGTGGCGAGGATGATAGAGTCACCTATGTGGAGGTACTTAACAGAGGCTAGAGGATGATTTTTCCCTTGCATAACCAAGAAGAGAAGACAGTGAAGCGATGACAAAGGGTCCATGGCCAAAATCTAAGAGAGAAAGGACAAGAATGACTTGTTTAGGATTAAATGAAACCGTGTAATTCGTTGTTCTTCCTTTAGGCAATGATGTTGGCAGAGATTTGAATGATGACCTTTGAAGGGTTCCATTTTCTAATTGAGTTAATGATAGAGAGCCATGAATCAATTATAAATAATGGCAATTGTGAGATTGCCTTGTTTTAATTCCAAAAGCTTTTATTCAATCTAAAAGAGACAAACACAATCGAATCAACTGTATTATTCTAAGAGAGAGTCCTAAAGTATTTTTGCATTGTCAGTGGGGGGAAGGGTGGTGGTGTCGCTAGGGTGCATTGTGTTCATAATTGACATATAGACCAATTGAGAGCACTTGCGCCATTGTCATGCGAGGCGCTTAGTGTTTGGAATCGAGATATTACTATCAAGGAAACCTTCCTTGCCCTTTATGACAAGGGTGCATCATAGCTCGTGGGACCAAATGAAGAAATTTTCTGCTCTAGTGAAAGTGTGGGTGATGAGACGGAGCTCAAGCCCGTTAAAGGGGATTGTGTAAAAAGGTCACAAGGCTCAGGGTGGCCAGCAACGAGTAGGTCAAAAGGAAATGAGTTGAATGTGGGTACACACCTAATTCAAGAGTCGGGTTATCAGTTGGGTAAGGATCTGAACCCAAACTTAAAAAACTCAAAGGAGTGGATCCATCTATAAGTTGCATACTTGAGGTAGAAGCAATGAGGAGCCCTGTGACATTTGGGTCAGGAGAGAGGAGTAGATGGGCTAAAACTAGAGGCTTGAGAAGGAATAAGGCCGACATTACTAGGAAAAAGATAAAGGGCCCAAGTCATGGCCTAGGTCAGTAAAGGCATCCATAGGTAGGAGTGGGGCTAGACATAGGAGCTTGATAAGGGGTGATGTGATGTGGTTGGGCCTAAGGCTATTGGATGCTAAGGAGGTAATTAGGAAATAATACTTGAAGATCTAAAGTTAGAGAGAGGGCACTAGCACTAGAGATCACAGGCAGGGTGGGTGCACGAGGGGAATTTAAGTTGTTAGTGATATCCTTAATAATAGGCACATCAAGATCAGCATGAGGGTTTGACATGGTTAGAAAAAAAGGAAGTGATATCTATTGGGAGGTTGGAAAATTGGTGATTTGCAAGGCATAAAAAAGCAACGTGAGAGAGAAAACTTTAGGGCAGGATAGAACTTTAGGTTCATGATACCCAATTACAAGGTATGGTTGAAGGAAGACAAAAAGTTAGGAAGCTTTTATGTATTATTGTCTTAAAGAGAATTGTACATTGGTTATCCTTTTATAAGCATAAGGAGTAATTGTAAAAGGAAATTACGCAGAGAAATAAATAGAATATATCCTACTATACACAAAAATGACTTCCTAGATAACTTACGCTATATGGAAAGAATAAGGGCTTTAATTAGGAAATATAATATGAAATATACACACATATCTCTAATAGTTACTCCCAACAGGTGAATCCAATCAAGGAGTGTGGTGCCATTGGCCGAGAAAAGGAGCCCATTTTTTTGAATTCTTGTAGTAGCTGCTCGAATATCCTTTTCTCAAGTTGTCGTTTTTGTGCATGCAGAAGTAACAGAGAATTGCAGCCACTGAAAGGAATGAACCTCCGCACTCCATCGTGACATCTATTGCCACATCAAGGCTCCATGGTGGCTGCCCACCATGGCCGTTGTTTGCCACGTCAAGACCACCTTAAACATTCTCTTCTTCGAAACAAATAATTTGCTTAATTAGAAGCCATCCTTTCCACTCATATGTTTCAACTTGAGGGGGCATGAATTATTTAGAATGGGAACTGGTTCCAAAAGAGCATAACATAAACAAAAATAATCTTTCCAATTGTCATATAGCTTTAAGGCTAAACTTAGAAGTTAAGTTACGGATTGGAAAGTATTTAAACTTTATCTAAAAAATCTTAACATCTAATATGAAACTTTTGCTCAACATACACTTCCACCCAAATTGAGCATTAGTACGCTCAAGATCACATGAGGTAAAACAAATTTAATGTGAACCCTAATATTATTTCAAATGATTTAAAAGATCAATCCAAAAGCTAATTATAAATTAAAAAATATTTCTTTCTTTTAACTTTCACCTTAAGAATCTTCACTATCAATATAGGATTTTTGACTCTTACACATTAATTTTCTATATGCATGTAAAATTTTTGTCCACATTGATGACTTAAAATCTTTAATCTAGGTTCAAGTAATGCTAGGATTACCAAGGTATCATTGAAAAGTATTAAGAAAAGATTCGAAGAAATGTAATAATAAAGGATGAGTAGACCATCACATGAGGAAGTTTGAATTCTTTTCCTGGCTATGGTTTTGAGTGGATCCTCAATCCCCTTTTTTCTCCTTCATCAAAATCTTTTGGTCAGACTTGGAGAGGGCTATAGGCTAAGTTTCACAAAGTGAATGATATGGAGGAGATGAACGCTAGTTCAAAGGAAAGAAGGTTAGAGAAAAGGCTTTTTCCAAGGAAACAAAGCCTAGAAAAGAGGTGGACTAACTAATAGAGAAAGATTGTGTGTTGTCTTTTATTCTAATTTACACATTGTATTTATATGTATATATAGATTTTAGGGGAGAGAATACACAAAGAATGCTTTATATAACATGTATAATTCATATTATGTTCTTAATATATAAAATCATGTATTTAGTATTAAGAATTTTATGATTTTCTTATGTAAGGAATTCTTTCTCAAAGACATTGTTGTTAAGAACACAAAAAAAAAAAAAAAAGGTTTTGATTATAGTACTAATTGCCAAACAAGGACTTCCTCCTCCTTTCTCTTTTACTTAAGCATGTGTGTTCTTTCTTTTATTATTATTACTATCTAGGAGATTTGTTAGGGTTGATTTAGGATGCCTATCTCTTTACTTGATAATAAAATATGTATTACAATCAAGATATCACCCTTTTTTAAATGTAATTTAGCTATTATTTCTTTAATCTTGGATTCCACTTGAATTTTATGTTAAAGCATTCTTTACTGTTATTCATTTAAGTATTCATTTTCCATCTTTGTAATTATCTTATTAGTTTGCATATTTCAATTCAATCTTCTCACTAGATTGTTTTGTACATCTTCTTTTTAATCAATGTTCTAGCCTTTCACTTGGATTGACAATAGATGTTGGTTTCTTGGGCATGGTCTTACTTCAAAGGGTTTTGTTTTTCTCAATCTAGCCTTTACCCTTCTCCTCTTCTTTGAACTTTCAATTTTATAGGTCAATATAGATAGCCATCTTTCCTACCATTGAACTTTCCAAGTGTCTTTGTCCTTCTTTTTCATATAAAACATCTTGAGTTGCTCACAAACTTTTGGGTTTAGAAGTGTATATATCTCAAAAAAGTCTCTTGCTAAGCATAATGATGAAATGCTTCTCAACTTTGAAGCTAGTTTTTGAGTTGAGTCTTTGACCTTTCTAACATAATATCAAAATTCAAGTTAAATATGCTCCATCATGTATGACTTATTTCGTACGCATAGCACTTGACATGTGGGATTGTGTGTGCAAAATGAAAGTTTCACACCAAAAGTGTCAACCTTTGAAGTAAATCTTAAATGAGGAAAATATTTATAAACATTAAGTTTAACTTTTGTGTTGAGCGTTTGAGCCTTCTAATACTATTCATAGATGTCCTTTTATTCATTAGTATGGACAAACTTTAGAGTTGAACTTTTCACTCATTTCCTAGTATTGTTGATGATCAAATTACTTTGATTCATGTGTTTCAAATTGTTTTTCACATTTTGATGCCTTTGACATGTTTTGAAATTATTTGGTACATGTATTCTTCTCATGCCTAGAAAATATTATTGTAGTAAAGGAGATCCTAATTGATATCTTAACCCATGATTGAGACCTAAATTATTTTAATTCCCTCAACAGTACTTCACAACCGAAGATGACAAAGGAAGAATTCTTGGGCATCTGGGTAATATTGGATAAAGACGATGGGACCTAAAGAAAAAGCTTCATTTGCTTGCCAAGAATTTATTCAAAGGTGATGAACCAAAACCGAGTTTGCCATGATCTCATCGAGGAGGTATAGAAAGATGGTTGATCAGCTTCGTTCAATGGCAGTCTTTTTGCCTGGTAGCAAACCCCATGAAAGATTCTTAACACTATTGTTTTTTATTTACTGGACGATCCTTATTTAAAATATAAAATATTATAAATTACTAGACTAAAAATAGTGTTATGCTGGTGATAATGTAAGTCCTTTACTTTAATTCATTCATGTCTTGCTTTTCCTAAGTGCAACAAATATTAAAGGTGGACTTTTCACTCATTTCCTGAGATTTACGATGGTCAAATTACTCTTTTCTACGTCTCTCCAATTGTCTTTCAGGTTTCTATGCCTTTAACAAAGTTGACAACGACAACATCCTTTGTCTGTTCCAAAATTTTCTACTTGCGTGTATTCTTTTCATGAGTAGAAAAGATTATTGCAATAATGGGGATCATAATTGATATCTTAACCCATGATTCAAGCCTGAAGTTTTTAATTTTCTCAATGGTATTCCACAACAGAAGAGGACAAAATACAAATTGTTGGGCATCTAGATAATATTTTCTAATGTGTGCATAAATCACACTCCAATTAGATAAAGATGGTAGGACCCAAAGAAAAAGTTTATTTGCTTGCCAAAACTTTATTCAAAAGTGGTGGGTTCAAATGCCACTTCTGACATTTACAACATTTTTATTCATCAAAAAAAAAAAAAAAAACTTTATTCAAAAGTGATGAAGCGAAAATTCGGAGTACTTCTAGTCCTCTGCCAGATCTCATCGAGAAAGTATAGAAAAGTGATTGGTTGGCTTCCATCGATGGCAGCCTCTATTTTTGGCAACAAACCTCATGAAAGATTTTTAACATTATTGTTTTACGTTTATTGGACGATCCTTATTTAAAATATAGATTATTATAAGTTAGAGACTAGCAATAGGTACATGTAGTCTATCACGTAAATCTAAAACAATATTAAAAAGATAAAAAAAAATATAACTCACCAGTACCTCAAGGAACCATGTGGGAATGGAAGTGGAAGGCCTCAAATCAGTTGAATCAGCTCCTGTAATGTATTTTCCTGACTAAGGAAGTGTCTCAACATCCTATTTACGTATACAGGTTCATTCAGATCTGACACATCATCTAAAAGGTGCCAAAGAAGGACAGACATATTCCTTGATCCTGTCATTCACCAACGCCAAAGAGGATTGGAGGACTCATATTTTTTCTTTGCTTCAGAAAAACGCCCAACAAGAGTACATGCGAATGTAGTCTAACAATTATTACAAAATTTTCATTAGATCAAGCCATTGATGGTAGATTGTTTTCGGGATGTAAATTTGTCTGTGGAAGGAAGTGCCATCGCCCTATTCCCAAAGGCAACACTTCTTCGATTCCTCATTTTCTAATAATGCTTGGCCCATGTCCTAACAGAAAACTTCATCTACCATGCTTCAATCAAGCCTCTTTGCGCCTTGGTGGAGTTGTAGAAATCTGTTGTAGACAAAATTAGGGATAAACATAAAAAAAGAGTTTTTTTCAATCAAAATTTCTTCCAATTATCTATGCGTTAAGAAATCTATTACATTTATGTCATTTGAAAAGAAGGCTATTAGAAGAGAAACTTTTTACGATGACTCTTAATAGTAGGAAAGCCTAAAAAATAAGTAAACTGATCCTCTATCAAACCAAGTAATATTTTTTTTTATTTTTTAGCATTTGTTATATATGTATTTTTTATATCATCCATGTTAATCTTCCAACACAATCCATTGAATTGGGCAATTACCACTAACCAACAATTAACAGCAAAGAATTGGTCGTGCTTTCTTCCAATGAAACGCAACACAGCCTGATCACTTCCGCTTTCTATAGACTTTCTGCTTGCCATTGTTCATTAAACAAAAGATATCTGTGATGTCAGCATTGAGTTCACCATGAATGCCCCAGGGAACTTTCCCCTTTTTTCGAGCAAATCTACATTGGGCTCATGAAAATTGCATGTATATCTATTGTAATATAGCGACTTCTAGTGTTCTTTACTTGTTGAAGTCAATATACTTTCTAAAATAATATTGTAATCAGATTTTAAGTGAAATACCTTTTTGAATGTAAATTGAGTTCTTGTGCAATATATTTTCATATATACAATAAGAGAGAGTGTAGAAATTAGATAAATGTTATATTTTTATTTTTACTCTGATATGTTGCATTTTTTATGAATGAATGTATTCCTCATTTCTTAGAAGCTAATTTGAAGGAAGAAATTTTCCTAACTTATAAAGACCCTTGATAACCCAGGTAATGGCCGTTCGCAGGCCACATCTTGGCCGTCATGCATGAAGCAACTCTTCAAAGATAATCATGCGGGAATGGAAGTGATAGACCTCAAATCATATAATAGGAATTTAGGTTTTCAGTTTTTGGTTTCATTAAGCTTTTCATGCTCAAATGACAACTTTTATAGAACAAAAATATTCTAACTTTTACGTCTTCAAAATTTTATAAACAAATTGTTTTCAATCCCGAAACTTAGACTTAAGAAAAAAGGTTTAATGGATGGCACTGCTTTACAGGCAAGTCCAGGTATTTAAACTAAGAAAAGACTTCTGATGTAGAAAAGAGAGTATTAGCATGTTGCACGGGCCCACGTAAAGGTCTGCAAGCCAACGACACATGTGCAACAGTTTAGTTTAGTTTAGTTTATTTTATTTGCCTCTGTCGTAGTGGTCTCTGGTTGAGATTTAAAATAAGCATTTTGAAGGTTTTTTGTAATAGCGTTGAAAGGGCGGTAGCTTTAGGATCGACGTTGAAGGGAACGATTTGCTGGTTTTTTTGGGTATGTTGCTCTTTCGGGTAAATTGAGGATATCAAGTAACACGAAAGCCCCTGTCATTTAAGTTGGTATTTAAAGCAACGTCACATCGCTCTTTAAAACCAAGGGTATTTCTAACCTAAACGTGTTATTTCGAGTTTCAGTGAATCCAATCGATGATAGTACCCCGACAATAGTCTTCTCCGTTGAGCCGATCGTTCGCCTTCTCCATCGACGAACCCTAGAGCAAAACCATCGTTGTTTAAGGAGAACCTTTTTCCTAATGGCCACAGTTCTTAGATCACTCCACTTTCTCTTAGTTCTCTTTGTTTCCAATGTTCCCTTGGCCGTTCCTGAAGATGCAAACCATTTCATCTATAATGGATTTCATCAGGCCAATCTTCATCTTGATGGAATCGCACAAATCCAACACAGTGGTCTGTTACAGCTAACTGATTTGTCGCCAATGAAGAGTGGCCATGCTTTCTACCCATTTCCCATAAAATTCAAACCCTCATCCAATTCAAATTCATCTGTTTCATTTTCAACGAACTTTGTGTTTGCCATGGTTCCTGAACATGCAAAGCGTGGTGCTGACGGCATTGCCTTCGTCATCGCTTCCTCGACGGATTTCACCCAAGCTTCTGCTGGCGCTTACTTGGGACTCTTCAACGAATCCAATATCGGCCTTCCTACAAACCACATCTTGGCCATAGAGCTTGACTGTTATCGTAACGCTGAATGGGGAGAGAGTTGGGCGAATCATGTGGGTATCGATGTCAACAGCATCAGGTCAGTTGAATCAGTTCCACCAATGTATGGGGAAACAACATTGAATCTCACCAGTGGGAAGCCAATGAGTCTTTGGATAGACTATGATGAAGCGCAAACGTTACTGAGCGTACGACTCGCTCCAACTGAAACACCAAAACCAGAAAAAGCTCTATTATCGAATACCATTGATCTGTCTGAATTTCTCTTGGAACATATGTATGTTGGCTTCTCCTCAGCCACAGGTTCCTTCTTATGTGATCACTACATCCTGGGATGGAGCTTTAATACAAGTGGACCAGCGCACAGCCTTGACGTTCCGAGCCTCCCTTCTCTTCCCCTTTACCATCGCAGGAAACCACAAGTACGCATCGTCACTTCAGTTATAGCAGCAGCGGTTGTGCTGATAGCGATCCCAGGAGCTGTTTACATCTTAAGGCGGAAGAACTCAAAAAATGTACGTGAAGAATGGGAAAATGGTTATGGTCTTCACAGGTTCACCTATAAGGAACTTCACAATGCAACCAAAGGTTTCAGAGATACAGAACTTCTCGGAGCTGGAGGTTTTGGAAAGGTTTATAGCGGAACGCTTCCATCATCTAATGTTCAAGTTGCTATCAAGAAAGTCTCCCACGATTCCAAACAAGGGATGAAGGAATTTGTGGCTGAGATCCTTAGCATGGGAAGAATGAGGCATAGGAACTTAGTGCAGCTCCTGGGCTATTGCCGACAAAAGCGGGAACTACTGTTGGTCTATGATTATATGCCTAATGGAAGTCTCGACAAGTTCTTATATCACAACATAAACCTAAGCCTTAATTGGCCTCAACGGTTTCAAATTCTCAGAGGGGTAGCATCTGGCCTTCTTTACCTCCATGAAGAATGGGAACAAGTAGTTCTACACAGAGATGTAAAAGCAAGCAACGTTCTATTAGATGCTGAACTAAATGCAAGGCTAGGAGATTTTGGGCTTGCGAAATTATACAACCACGGTACCAATCCCCAAACCACCCGTGTGGTTGGCACTATTGGCTATTTAGCTCCGGAGCTTATGAGAGCAGGGTGGGCAGCCACTTGTACTGATGTTTATGCTTTTGGAACTGTTGTGCTCGAGGTGGCTTGTGGAAGAAGACCTATTGAGAATCAGGGACGACTAGAACGGATGATGCTGGTTGATTGGGTATTCGAGTGCTGGAGAAATGGAGCTATTCTTGAAGCATGTGATCCTAGATTGGAAGGAAATTATGCGGAGGAAGAAATGGTATTGATTTTGAAAGTAGGCTTGCTGTGCTCTCACGCAATGCCATCCGCTAGGCCTAGCATGAGGCAAGTGATGCAGTTTTTGGATGGCGATGCTGATGTGCCAGAATTAACAAAAGAGAGAGCTTCCTTTTCTACATTTAAAATGGACGAATCATCTGATTTCTTACGAAGGCAGACTTCTGTTCCTTCCATATCTACCCTTGGATCATTCTTTAATACTGGTCGTTGAGTCAGATCATTCCTGATAATGATGTATAGAGTTTCCAACACCAAATCTAGACTTGAAAACAAATGTTAGATACCAGTCTAAGTGAAATTGTCGAAATGTAGCAAGATTCTTAGATCGTTATTGAGTGTTGCTTGTTAGAGTGGCTTATTGCGATTTTAGTAATCTGCAGAAAATTTTCTTCTTTCACCGTCGTAACAAAACAGCTACACGGATGTACGGAATCCCGATTTTTGGGAGACTAAAAACAGAGTACAAAGGCTTGTCAAAGAAGGGGAACCCTAGTCTCTTAAACAGCCGCAATGTCTTCTTCTTCCACCGCTTATTTGCTCCTCGTGCACGTGATTGGTGAGGGAATGGTCGCTATTTCTTCATGCTTCAGAAATGAGCGCCGTCTCTACAAAAACAGAGCACTGCTTGAACTGTGGTGCGGCTGGCCAAGAAGAGGAGATCGTTTTTCTGATTTCTTGCTGTATGCGCCGGAATATCCTTTACTCAAGTGGCCGTGTTTGTTCATGGGGAAGTAACAGAGAATCGGGGGCACCGAAAGGAATGAACCTCAGCACTCCGTGACATCTACTGCCAAATGGTGGCTGCCCATCGTGGCATTTGGTTGCCACGTCAAGACTGAAAGAGAAACAGACTATGGGGTGGTAAACATCCCATTGATCCGATCAGACCCAGCTGACACGCACGTTGGAAGTCCTAAGCGGAAGGCACCAATATATCCAGTAAGGCCTATCTCAGTTAATGCACCAAGGGCTCTGCATGTCCTAGATTGTATTGCTCAGAATGCCCATGCACGTATGATGAGCAAAGGGATAAAAGAGACAGCACCTAACTCTGCCTTCACGCCATGTCGGTATGGTGCTAGTTTCATCCCAACCCTGCCAACTAAGAGAAGCCGTCATATGTTTGCGTTAGCAAGTGAGGTGTACCCATCATGGGTCCTAGCAAGCACACCGACCAGGAGAAGCTTCGTGGAACCAAAGGGGAAGGAGCCAATGACTTTCGTGCATGCTCAAGGTCCATGGTTGGGACCGACCTACTACGACTTTGGTCACTAAGTAGAAATTACGTAGGAAGCTCAAGAAGAGGCACAGTGCCTATAAAATGTAATGGACTCGGCCACCATTTGATGTAGTGGTGATAGCCGCTTTTGTATTAGAGTTCCATATTAATATAAGCTCTCACTTATATATTTGTTGTACATGAATTATTTAGAGTGGCATTTGGTTCCAAAAGAGCATGATGCATACAAAAATAATCTTTCTAATTTTTATATAGCTTAAAAGCTTAACTCAAAAGTTAAGTTTTGCATTGAAAAGTCATACACACCAATTTCTTATATGCATATAAAAATTTTGTCCACTTTGATGATATTGAAATGTTTAATAGAGTTTCAAGTTATGCCAAAAGTATCAAGATATCTTTAAAAAAGTATGGAAAAAAGATTCAAAAAAATGTAAAGATTTGAAGAGGGAATACAGGGCTAAGTGTCACAAAGTAAGTGAAAAGAAGGAGATGAACGCCAATTCAAATGAGAGAAGGTTAGAGAAAAGGCTTTTTCCAAGGAAAGAGAGCTTAGAAGAAAGGTGGACTAAAAGAGAAAGATTGTGTGCTTTGTTTCCTTTTAATTTATACATTGTATTTCTTATGTATATAGAGATTTTAGGAGAACGAATATGCAAAGAATACTCTGTATAGAATGTATAATTCATATTATATTCCTAATATATACAATCA
Source organism: Casuarina glauca (assembly GCA_028551395.1). Lineage (NCBI taxonomy): Eukaryota > Viridiplantae > Streptophyta > Magnoliopsida > Fagales > Casuarinaceae > Casuarina > Casuarina glauca. The sequence continues at coordinate 24,567,480 of CM052352.1, read as the reverse complement.
TATGTTTGATATTAAGAATTTTATGATTTTCTTATGTAAGGAATTCTTTCTCAAAGACATTGTTATTAAGAACAAAGTAATTAAGGTTGAAGCCTCTGTGGGATTAATAATGGATTCGATGATGATTGAGTTTTTAATCATTCTCCATATCATGCTTCGTAGTGGATCTTTTAAGCCTATCCAAGGATAGTTGATGGTTATCTATTAAAATAGGAATTGAATAGATGATGAAGAAGCAGAAAAGTTACTCAATGTAACTCTCGCTCCAACTGGAATCCCAAAACCAGAACGGCCTTTATTATCGAACACCATAGATTTGTCTGAAGTTCTCTTGGAATATATGTACGTTGGATTCTCCTCTTCCACTGGCCTCCTTCTAAGTGATCAATACATCCTGGGTTGGAGCTTTAATACAAGTGGACCAGCGCAAAGCCCTAACTTTTCGAGCCACCTTCCCCTTTCTGATCCCCAACAACACAGGGAAAAGAGAGAGACACCACGAGTATTGATCGTCACTTCAGTTATAGCAGCAGCGGTTGTGCTGATAATGATCCGGGGAGCTTTTTACATCTTAAGGCGGAAGAATTCTGAAGAAGTTCGTGAAGAATGGAAAGAGGCTTATGGTTTTCACAAGTTCACCTATAAGGATCTTCACAACGCAACCCAAGGTTTCGGAAATACAAAACTTCTTGGAGCTGGGGGTTTTGGAAAGGTTTATAAAGGAATGCTTCCATCATCAAATGTTCAAGTTGCAGTCAAGAAAGTCTCCCATGATTCCAAGCAAGGGATGAAGGAATTTGTGGTTGAGATCGTTAGCATGGGGAGGATGAGGCACAGGAACTTGGTGGAGCTCCTGGGATATTGCCGATGAAAGCGGGAACTTCTATTGGTCTATGATTATATGCCTAACGGAAGTCTCGACAAATTCTTGTATGGTAAGATAAACCAAAGCCTTAACTGGCCCCAAAGATTTCAAATAATCAAAGGCATAGCGTCTGGCCTTCTTTACCTCCATGAAGAGTGGGAATAAGTTGTTCTAGACAGAGATGTAAAAGCAAGCAATGTTGCAATAGATGCCAAACTAAATGCAAAGCTAGGAGACTTTGGCCTTGCAAAATTATACTACCTATGGTAGCGATCCCCAAACCACCCGTCTGGTTGGCACTATTGGCTATTTGGCTCCGGAGCTTACCAGAGCAAGGAGGGCAACAATTTGTACTCATTTTTATGCTTTTGGGACTTTAATGCTCGAGGTGGCTTGTGGAAGGAGACCTATAATGCATCAGGGACCACCAAAACGGGTGATTCTGATTGATTGGGTGTTTGAGTGCTGGGGAAATGGAGTTATTCTCAATTCTTGTGATCCTATGTTGGATGGAAATTACGTGGATGAAGACATGGTATTGGTGTTGAAAGCAGGCTTGCTTTGCTCTCACGCAATGCCATCGGCTAGGCCTAGCATGAGGGAAGTGATGCAGTTTTTGGATGGTGATGTTAATCTGCCAGAATTGATGAAAGAGAGAGCTTCCTTTTTTACATTTAAAATAGATGAATCATCTGATTTCTTACCAAGCCAGACTTCTACTCCTCCCATATCTGTCCTTGGATCATTCCTGAATAGCGGTCGTTGAACTAGGTCTATCATGCCATTGGTAGACTGTAATCGAGAGAAGATGGAAGAAACTTTTGGTGGTAATGTATATTGTTTTGCTCACTATATCTAAATCGTCAAATTGTAGGTCGTTATTAAGTGTTGTTTGTTAGAGTGGCTAATGGCGTTCTAGTTCTTTGTAGAAATTTTTCTTATTCTTTCTCTGTCAAAACTATGTGATATTGAAATCGTTAATGTGGTCATTTTAAACGACGCCAAGATTAACTAGAGTTCATTGAAGAAGTATGTAAAAAAGGTTTAGAAAAAGGTAAGAACAAAGGATGAGTAGACCATCAAATGGGATAGTTTAAAGTTGTTCTCCTAGTCATATTTTAGTGGATCCTCAATCCCCTTTTTTTGCCTACATCAAAAGTATTTTGATTAAATTTAAGGAGAGAATACATGGTTAAGTTTTCAAAGTGATTGATAGTGAGAGGGTAAAATGCCAATCTGAAAGAGAAAGATCAAAGAAAAGGATTTCATTTTCGTTCAAAGGAAATGGCATTTGGTTGCCACGTCAAGACCACCTCTAATGTTCTCTTCTTCAAAACAAATAATTTGCTTAATTAAAAGCCACCCTTTTCCAGTCACAATTTTCAACCACAGTGAGGGGCATTTGGTTCCAAAAGAGCAAAATACTAACAAAAATAATCTTTCGAATTGTCATATAGCCTTAAGACTTAACTCAAAAGTTTAAGTTATAAATTAAAAAGTTATCTTACTTAAATTTTATCTTAAAAATCTTAACATCTGATATGAAATTCTTATTCAACATACATTCTCACCCATTGAAGAAAAACAGAGAAAGGTAGGATAACAGTGCGGAAAAGCTATTTGAATTGAGAGTAGATAAAGGATACTACAAGTAGAAAACAAAAAACTTGCTATTGTATGAAGCAAGTGAGCCCTTTATATAGGCTACGTAGTCCGCTTGTTCACGGTACCTATGGTATAGGAGCAGGTTGGGACTGACTTCCTGGTTTCAAATGCCGCTAGGAGGATTCATTCAGCTTGATAAGGAACCAGGTGGAGTGCTCATGGCGACATGTGGAGGCTAAGATTTCTTCCTTGGTACGTTGGGCTAGGATGTTGGCTTTTCAGACAGAATATCTTTGAACTTCTTTGTGTTGATGTCAAAATCCTTTTTTTTTTTTTTTTCTATTACATCTCTCACACATGGGAAAGGAGGAGAGAATTCAAACCCCTAACCAGGTAGACTCGCTGGTAAGGGATCTTGACTTTGTTACCATTGGGTTAGGGGGAATCCCCATTGATGTCAAAATCTTTAGGGAGGTCTTCTATACCATGTGTAAAAGCTTGCAATGCTTAAGGTGGCACTCCATTATATAGCCAACGGTCAGCACATATCATGGTGGCTGACTAAACATTGTAGTGGTTGTATGCAAAGCTTGGGATGTTATGTCATCGAACTGCAAGTTTGTGCCTTCTTTGTCTTGTGAGTGAGGATGCAATGTACTAGGTCTTATTGATGTATCAGGAACCGGACAGCTATCTTTCACACCTATATTAAGCATTAGTATGCCCAAGCTCATATGACATAAAGCAAATTTTATTTGAGCCATGATACTATTTCAAAAGACTTAAAGGCCTAACTTAAAAACTAACTTATAAATTAAAAAAAATTTCTTTCATTTAAATTTTATCTTAATAATCTTAACATTTAATGTGAGATTTTCGTCTTCTACACACCAATTTCCTATATGCATATTAAAATTTGTCAACATTTTGAAATCTTTAATCTTGTTTCAAGTAATGCCAAGATTACCAATATATCATTGAAAACGTATGGAGACAAGATTTAAAGAAATGAAGCCATAAAGGATGAGTAGACCGTTACAGAAGGTAGTTTAAATTGTTTTTAACGGATCCTGTATGCCCTTTTTTATCCTGCATTAAATTCTTGTGATCAGACTCGAAGAGAAAATACTGGGCTAAGTGTCACAAAGTGAATGATAAAAAGGAGATGAACGCCATTTCAAAAGAGAAAAAGGTTGGAGAAAATGCTTTTTCCATCTCTGAAATTATCATATTAGTTTGAATATTTCAATTTAGTCTTCTCACTCAAATGTTTTGTTCTCAATGAACAAAATAAATACTGAATTCTGTTTCAATTAGGAATTTTGTCAGAAACTTCAAGTTTCTAACTTTTTCGGCAAGTTGAAACCACCTTTTGAAGGGTCAACAAAGGTGGCTGGAACTTCTCCGCAATGGGGGAAAAGTAAGCCATCAGTTGACAAGGTCCAGTAATTAAACAGAGAAATCCTTCTGATACGGAAAGAAGAACCATTTTCCCAATGGTTACAGTTCTTAGATCACTCCATTTTCTCTTAGTTCTCTTTGTTTCCAATGTTGCCCTCGCTTTTGCTGTAGATGAAAACCATTTCATCTACAATGGATTTCATCAGGCCAAACTGCATCTTGATGGAAACGCTAAAATCCTCCCCAATGGTCTGTTGCAGCTAACCAATACTTCAGGCTACGAAATGGGCCATGTTTTCTACCAATTTCCCATAAGATTCAAACCCTCATCTAGCTCAAATTCATCTGTCTCATTTTCCACTAACTTTGTGTTTGCCATGGTTCCTGTGCCAAATGATGGTGGTGACGACAAGGCCTTCACTATCGCTCCCTCGATGGATTTCACGAATGCTCTTCCTGGTTAATACCTGGGACTATTTAATAATTCCAATGACAGCCATTATACAAACCACATCTTAGCCATCAAGCTTGACACAGTTCAAAACCTCGATAACTTTTTTCAAGGATCCTTCAAATAATTACGTGGGAATCGACGTCAACAAGCTCATATCAATTGAATCAGCTCCTGCAAAGTATTATGACAATGGGACAATGACAAACTTGTACCTCGGAAGTGGGAATCCAATGAATCTTTGGATAGACTATGATGAAGCAGAAAAGTCGCTCAATGTAACACTTGCCCCAACCGGAATCCCAAAACCAAAATTAACTCTATCATCTAAAAGAATTCATATGTCTGAAATTCTCTTGGACTATATGTATGTTGGCTTTTCTGCAGCCACTGCTGTGCTCACAAGTGATTACTACATCCTGGAATGGAGCTTTAATACAAGTGGACCAGCACAAAGCCATAACGTTTCAACCCTCCTTCCCCTTCCTTCTCCCCAGCATAGGAAAGAGAGAGAGAAACCACGAGAACGGATCGTTGTCTCACTCATAGCAGTAGCGGTTGTGCTGCTAATGATCTGGGGAGCTGTTTACATCTCAAGGCAGAAGAAATCTGAGGAAGTAAGTGAAGAATGGGAAGAGGATTACGGTCCTCACAAGTTCACTTATAAGGATCTTCACAATGCAATGCAAGGTTTCAAAGATACAGAACTCCTTGGAGTTGGAGGATTTGGTAAGGTTTATAGAGGAGCGCTTCCATCGTCCAATGTTCAAGTTGCAGTTAAGAAAGTCTCCCACGATTCCAAACAAGGGATGAAGGAATTTGTGGCTGAGATTGTAAGCATGGGAAGAATGAGGCATAGGAACCTAGTGCAGCTTCTAGGCTATTGCCGAGAAAAGCAGGAACTTCTGTTGGTCTATGATTATATGCCGAACGGAAGTCTCGACAAGTTCTTGTATCGCAACATAAACCTAAGCCTTAACTGGCCTCAACGATTTGGAAACATCAGAGGGTACCATCTGGCCTTCTGTACCTCCATGAAGAGTGGGAACAGGTAGTTCTACACAGAGATGTAAAAGCAAGCAACGTTCTATTGGATGCTGAACTAAATGAAAGGCTAGGAGATTTTGGCCTTGCAAAATTATATGAACACGGTACCAATCCCCAAACCACCCGTCTGGTTGGCACTATTGGCTATTTGGCTCCGGAGCTTACGAGAGTAGGGAGGGCAACCACTTGTACTGATGTTTATGCTTTTGGAACTATCATGCTCGAGGTGGCTTGTGGAAGAAGACCTATTGAGCATCAGGGACCGCCAGAGCGGATGCTGCTAGTTGATTGGTTGTTCGAGTGCTGGAGAAATGAAGCTATTCTTGATGCATGTGGTCCTAGATTGGAAGGCAATTATGCGGAGGAAGAAATGGCATTGATTTTGAAAGTAGGCTTGCTGTGCTCTCACGCAATGCCATCAGCTAGGCCTAGCATGAGTCAAGTGATGCGGTTTTTGGATGGCGATGTTGGTCTACCGGAATTAACGAACGAGAGAGCTTCCTTTTTTACACTTGAATGGATGAATCATCTGATTTTTTACCATGCTAGACTTCTGTTCCTTCCATATCTGCCCTTGGATCATTCCTGAATAGTGGTCGTTGAGTCGTATCATTCCTAATAATGAGGTATAGAGTTTCCCTTACTATATCTAGACTTGGAAACAGATATTAGCTACCAGTGTAAGGAAAACTATCGAAATGTAGCAAGATTCTTAGATCGTTATTGAGTGTTGCTTGTTAGAGTGGCTAATTGCGTTTTTAGTACCCCACAAAAAATTTTCTTCTTCTTTCTTTGTCATAACAAAAACAGCAACACAGAGATAATATTTTTCCATTTTCACTAATAAATCGAACAATTAAAGTCATGTTTCTGCACAGAATCCCGCTTTTGAGAGAGTAAAAATAGAATACAAAGCCTTGTCCCTTTGCTCTATTCCTTAAGGCAACAGTTCTTCCATTCTTCATTTCTCACTGTGCTTGCCCCTTGTCTTGGTGAAAAACTTCATCCACCATGGCTTCAATCAAGTCACTCTGCGCCTTAATAGAGTCATGGATATTTGTTGTAGCCCATGTTAAAATCGAATTCTTGCCATGTCACCCACATTGGATATCCTGATTCTCCATCAAGTAAACATTCAAAGAATAGAGTTGACCACCAACTACAGAATTAATAAGATGATGCCACGTTCAAAATGCAAATCAATTTCCATACAATAGATTCAAAGTTGGAATATTATCCTAATATTTCCAAACTAGGATAACTCTAAATTTATATTTTCAAATGTCTTCCTGAATTGTAATAGTCTACTATTATTTATGTAATTATTTTCTTTCTTAGGTTGGAAATCTTATTCATCATCATAAATAAGGTATAGTCCTGTACATATAATTATCAAATTCCAAACATCTGTTCCCATATTGTGCTGTTACTTTTGTCCAAGGATTTTACCTTGATTTAAGAGTTCTTCTATGAAATTTAATTATTTCGTAGCATTAATTCTTTTAACTATCCAAACAAGGGATAAACATAAAATAAGATTTTTTTCAATCAGAAGTTCTTCCAACTAGAAATCTTATATATTTATGTCATTTGAATGAGCTATCACGGTGAAAAGAAAACTATTAGAAGGAATTTTTTTTTTATGATGACTCTTAATAGTATGAAAGCCTAAAATAATAAACAAATGGATTGCTTATGAATAAAGTGACTACTTTATCAAACCAAGTAAAATTTTTGATATTATTTTGTATTTGTTTTATACGCGTTTGTTATCTGATCCATGTTAATCTTCCAACACAATCCATTGAATTGGTCAATTACTACTAACCAACACTTCGCAGCAAAGAGTTGATCGTCCTCTCTTCCAATGAAATTCAACATCACCTCATCACTTCCATCTTCTGCAGACTTTGTACTTGCCATGGTTCTTCGAACAAAAGAGCTAGGTGTTGTCAGCGGCGCGTTCACCATGAATCTTCCAAGGAACCTCCCCCTTGTTATAGCAAAACAACATCTAGGGTTGTTGAAATTTACTATCTTCTTATTCGTTTTACTTTTATTTTTTATTTTTCATTTCAAGTGATGATAAGTTTATCATTGCAATATACTATTCGTGTCATTTGCCAGTGCAAAGGGCACGGGAAGAAATTTTTCTTTCTATATTTGAAAAAAAAGTACAAAGATAAAGTTGATATTGACATCAACAACGTCGAAAGGAAGATTAAAGGAGATCGTTTTTCTAGAAAATTTCTTATAAATTTTAATTAAAAAAATGGACTTTTTAGAAACAAAATTGTGCATTTTTAAATAATTGTGATGAATTTTAAGAACAATTTTGTGAATAAGATTCTTGTTGGAAATTAAATGTCTTTATGAATGGTTCAATTACTATCCCCTGCAGCTATTTAATGTTGATTTTAAGATTTCAAACATTAAGGAGCAGATCCAAGTCTCTTAAGAAACTTCAAAGATAAAGCCTAGAAGACGAGTCTAGATTTAAAGAGAGAAATTGTGTGTTGTATTTAGCTTTGTAATTTATTCATTACATTCTCATTTACATATAGATATTATGACAAAGAATATTCTATGTAGAATGTAATTTAGTACATAATATATTCTTAAAACATACAATTGTGTATGTAGTACTAAAAACTCTATAGTTTTCTTCTACAAAGAATTCTTTCTCAAAGACAATATTGTCAAATTTCATTGGCATAATAATCAAGAAAAAAACCCTCCTCCACTTGGATTGCCATATCTAGCAACCTTTTCGTCACCAAACTCTTTATCTTTTGGAATTCAATGGAGCTACAAATTTTCTACTACCCACTTTGCCTTGTCGGTACTAAAAGACTCTTAGTCACAATTCATTGTTCCAAGGAATTCTTTCTCAAAGACAATATTGTCAAGTGTCATTGGTATAATATTCAAGAAAAAAAACTTCCTCCACTTGAATTGCCGTATCTAGCAACCTTTTCGTCACCAACCTCTTTATCTTTTGGAATCAATGGAGCTACAAATTTTCTACTACCCACTTCGCCTTGTCGGTACTAGAAGACTCTTAGTCACAATTCATTGTTCCAAGTCTAATCAGAGCACTTTTTTATTTTTTTGCAAGTTTTCTCGGAAAGTATTTTGGAAATTTCCTCCCACTCACTTAAATTGAGGTTACAAAAAAGACTCGGTCACATTTCCTGTACAAGTCTAGCGCACACACTTTAAGATAACCCTAATGAATAAGAGAAAGAAAACCATAATGGAATATCATGACAATATGAATATTTTATTAGAGTACTACTTGGAAAGATTAGAGAAGTAACTAGCTCAAATATTTTTTAATTTTAATGTATTGAAATCTGTTCACGGTTGAAGAAGAAGAAGAAAATCTAAATGAAAGTTGTTTCATGGCCAAAACCAAAAAGCAGAAGAAGAAATATGAGGTAAGTAACTATTTTGATTTCTAATGCGATGAAATACATGATACAAAAACAAAGAATTGTTTGAGTATGCAAAAAAAAAAGAGTATAAATTGTTCAAAAAGGAATTTGATTCAATAGAATCTGAAAAATTAGCATGACGTACAAATCCTAAAGAATGAAAAGAAAGGTAGCAAAGATTGAAAATGAATCTAAAATGAATAATAGCATATCTGCATGTTCTAAAATAAAAGAAAAGCATGGTTTTATGCAAAAAAAAAATTGATTCCTTTAGCAAAAATCTATAAAGCATAGTAGTGGTCTTTGAGTCGGATCATTCCTAATAATGATGTATAGAGTTTTCCTCACTAAATCTAGACTTGGAAATAGATATTAGCTACCAGTGTAAGTCAAACTGTCAAAATGTAGCAAGATTCTTAGATCGTTATTGACTATTGGTTGTTAGAGTAGCGAAGTGCATTTTTAGTGCCCTGGAGAAAGCTTTCTTCTTCTTTCTCCATCATAACAAAATAGCAACACGGATGCACGGAATCCCATTTTTGAGAGACTAAAGACAGAGGACAAAGGCTTGTCAAAGTAAGGGAACCCAAGTCCCTTAAATAAGCCAAAATGTCTTTTTCTTCCACTGCCTATTTCTTCAAGCTTCATAAGCCAGTGTTGTTTGCTACAAAAATAAAGCATCGCTTCAACAAAAGAAACTGTGTTTTTCTCCAACCAAATTTTACCATTGATTGGTGGAAAGAGTCTACTCTTGTCTATGATTTAAGGAAGAAACAGAAGGCCACTTCATTTTACCACGTATTGTTGTCTTGAAGAGAATTATACATTGGTTGTCCTTTTATAAGCATAAGGAGAAACCATAAAGGAAATTATACAAAGAAATAAATAGAATATATCCTATTATACATAAAAATAACTTCCTAAATAACCTATGCCGTATGGAAATATAATGCGAAATATACACATGTATTTCTAACACTCTCCCTTAAGCTGGTGGTTTTGGCAGTTTATAAATGTCAAACACGCCAAGCTTATTTAATAGATATGTGTGTTGCCATTGAAAATGTGAAAATGTCTATTGGTTGTTCCGTAGTTCTCATCTCCTTTGTCTTGATAACTCCTTTTAGAATCTTGTCCCTTGTAAAATGGAAGTCTACTTCAATGTGCTTTGTCCTTTCATGAACTAAATGATTTGCTACAAGTTTCAAGGTTGCATCATTCTCACTAAACAACAAGGTGGGGCCTCTTAACTAAACTCCAAGATCATGTAGCAATCCTCTTAACCAAATGATTTCACAAGTAGTCTTTGCCATGGTTTGATACTTGAATTCAATAGATGATAGGAAGATAGTAGATTGTTTCTTTGTTTTCCAAGACAGGAGAGAATCTCCTAATATAACGCAAAAACCTATTATTGATCATTGGCTGATAAGGCACGTAGCATACTCAGTGTTGCAATATGTTATCATCTCCATTTAATTTTTAGACAACAGAATCCCAAGACTTAGGCATCCTTTCAAATACTTTACAACTTTCAAAGTTGCATTCATATGGGATTGTTTCACAACATGTATGAATTGATTGAGGACTTGGACAACATAGCAAATTTATGGTCTCATCATGGTGAGATAAATGAATTTTTCAACTAACTATGATAGCTAGAAAGATCCTTCAATACAGGGTCCTTTTCTAATGGCGATACTCCCACATCATATTCAAGGGTCATAAGACTCAAGTTTTGCTAAAAAGAAATGACAGTGGGGTTATAGCCTAATAAACCTACTTTAGAAATGATCTCTAAGATAAACTTGCACTAGTTAAGATAGATTCCCTTTTCTGGGTGTGCAATTTCAATTCCCAAGTAGTATTTAGGTAGTTCCAGGTCCTTAATATGAAATATGGAATGTAAATAAGCCTTGAAGTGATCAATAATGGAAACATCATTACCCATGATTAAAATATCATTCACGTAAATGAGTAAATAAATGGAGGAAGTACCTTGTCACTAAGTGAAAAGGACATAGTCATGATGAGACTATTTGAACTTTGCAAAGATGAGGGTTGAGGTGAACTTGGTATACCACTGTTGAAGGGCTTGCTTCAAATGATAGAGGGATTTACGAAGATGAAAAACTCAAAACTACCCTTGTTTGTGTATTCTCAAAGGAAGATCCATGTAGATTTCTTCATTTAAATCACCATGAAGAAAAACATTATTGACATCCATTTAAGGAAGAGACCAATCATGAAAAGTAGCAACGAGAAAATAACAAACATTGCCTTCCTTAGCCATAGGGGAGAAAGTATCCTGATAATCAAAACCTTCTTACTTAGTAACCTTTAGTCACAAGACAAGCCTTGTAATGTTGAACGAAACCATTAGCTCGATACCTAATCTTATAGACCCATTTGCAACTGATAGGTCAATGATGGAAAGGTTAAGGAACTTCATCTCATATGTGATTATTGGCAAAAGCATGGAGTTTGGTCTTTATGGCTTGTTGCTAATGAGGATCAAAGACAGCCTTAGCATAAGAGGAGGGTTCCACTTTAGCAGAGATCCAACTAATGCAGCAAAGATGATCCAAAGATAGATAAGCAAAGATGACATAAGATATGATCGGATAGTGAGACCCAAGAGAGTTAGCAATAGAACAAATGTAGTCCTTAGCCTAGGTAGGTGGCCAAGTGGCATGACCAAAGCAACGAGGAGCTAAAGCAAGAGCAGAAGCAAGAGTGAGGGGTACAAGAGGTTCCACATAGGGAACAATAGCTAGAGAATCATCAAAGCATGAACAATTGGATATGGTGAATCGACCATGATAGGAAGGTTGCAATTTGAAGAAGGAGCCACATGCATGGGTGGCACTGAGACATCCAAAAAGGAAGGCAAATACTATGGAGAAGAACCACAGGCAATGGTAGCGAGGCAAGCTCATCAGATAAAAATTGTCGAGAGCACTAAGGTGGAGTAGTGAGAGCATCCAATGTTGGGTCAGTCTAAAATAGGAATACATCTTCATGGGAAATAACATCACAACTGATGAAAAAATTACCTATAGTGGGATAAAAAGTAAAGTGACTTTTCTAAAGGGAAAGGTAACGCATGAAGATATAGTGAGTGGCACGAAGGGCCAACTTGTCTTAATGGCCTACAATGGTAGCAAAGTAGAGGCAGCCAAATACCTTAAGATGATTAATGTTAGGGCGTTTCCTAAAAAGGAGCTTGAAGGAGGTCTTCCTAGCAAGGAGCTGAGATGATATTCTATTAATTAGGTAAGCGATAATGACCACATAATTGCCCTAAAAAATTTCAGGACTAAAAGCATAATACTTAAGAACCCTAGCAACTTCTAAAAGGTTAAGGTGTTTGTGCTTAACAACCTTATTTTGTTAAAGGGTGTAAGTGTTAGAACTCTTATGGAAAATTCCGTGAGAAGAGAAGAAAAAGGAACATTTGTGATTGAAGAAATCACGGGCATTGCCAATGCAAACATGTTGGATAGACTTATGGAATTGATTCCAAATAAGGGTGAAGAAACAAATGAGATGAGAAAAGACGTGAGATTTGGATTGTATCAAGAAGACCTAAGTGCCATAAGAGTGATCATCACTGAGGGTAAGAAAGAAGTGGGACCCATCACAATGTGGTGTATGATAGGGTCCCCATATGTCAATGTGAAGAAGAGAAAAAATGGAAGAACCATGAGAAGAATTGGTGGGGAATGGAGAGCAAGATTGTTTTGTTAAGGGGCAAGCAAGGCATTTAGGATGGGGAAAAGAAGCATTGTGAGCCAAACATTGGTGCAAAAGTATAATATTATTATTAATGTTGGCATTACAAAAGGGGGCCAAATTGGGAATAGTACATGAAGAGAAATTGGAATTAAAATTTGCAAGAAAAGGAATCCAAAAATAAAAGCCTTGTTAAGCCTTACCTAAGCCCATCAATTTTCCAATTGAACAAGTATGAAAGAAATAGAAATTAAAATCCAAAATGGTCTGACAGTTATTGTTAACATAAGCTTTGAAAATTGAAATAAGATTAAATTTGAATCTAGGAACATAAAGAACATTTTTGAAAATAAATCGAGAGTTGAGGTGGACATCACCAATATGGGTGACAAAGGTGATGCATCCAATAGGGAGATAAATAGATGTGGAGGGATGAAAATTATGAATTTTTGAAAAAAAAATTCAGTCACAAATAATGTGGTCACTCACACCTAAATGAATAATCCAATCAATGGATGAGATGGAACTCATAAAGTAAATGGATATACCTAGAAAGCTAGTAACTATGTCAGGTTGGCCCATCTAGTTGAAGGCCTGGACTAGCTATTGAAGTTGGACCTCAGTGAATATCTAGGTGGGCTTGTCTTTGGACATCATAGCACTTGAGGTGGCTTCCTTATCCTTGGGATGGAACTCATAAAGCAAAAGAAAATACTTACAAAGCTAGCAATGATGTGGGGTTGGCCCATCTAATTAAAGGCCTAGACTAGCTATTGAAGTTGGGCCTCAGTGAACATCTAGGTAGGCTTGTCTTTAGACATCATAGCATTTGAGGTGGCTTCTTTATCCTTGGGATCGCAATCAATGACCTTGCCATGTAATTTCCAAGAATTATCTATAGTATGGTTGGTGCGCTTGCAATGATCATCAAATAAGTGATTAAAACAGCCTCAAGATGATTTAGAGTCGTTAGATCAATGTGAGTGCAATCCATTGGAGCTTTTTTATGTGGATGCAATGATAGCTTGATTAGTGCCGTTGATCTGAATGATTTCTATGTGGGCATAAGGACTATTGGATGAGGGCGCAATTGTGAGTGAGTAGGAGCTATCATATTAATGAAGGGTGTAAAAGCCATCAAATTTAGAGAAAAGATGCAAGTCTCCTCCAAGAAACCTTAGGGAACCCACATGAGCCACTAAGTTGCCAGCCGCGATTGCTAGCACCATGGTTGTGAACAGCAAGGGCTTTTTCAATAGGGGTAACATGGGTGGTGAGGATGATAGAGTCACCTATGTAGAGGTACTAAACAAAGGCTAGAGGATGATTTTCCTCTTACATAGCAAGGGGCCCATGGCCAAAATCTAAGAGCAGAAGGATGAGAATGACTCGTTCAGGATCAAGTGAAACTGTGTAATCAGTTGTTCTTCCTTCATGCAGTGATATTGGTAAAGAGTTTAACCAAGACCTTTGAGGGGTTCCACTATCTAACTGAGTTCATGGTAGAGAGCCATGAACCAATTATAAACAATGGCAATTGTGAGATTGCCTTATTTTAATTCTAAAATCTTTTGTTTAATCTAAAAAAGACAAACACGGTCAAATCAACCGTATTATTCCTAGAAAGAGTATTAGGGTATTTTTGCATCGTTAATGGGGGGAAGGGTGGTGGCGATGCTGAGGTGCAGTGTGTTTGTAATCCATATATAGACCAACTGTGAGCACTTATACCACCGTCACGTGAGGTGCTCAATGGCTAGAATTAGGATAATACTATCGAGGAAACCATCTTGGTCCTTCATGACAAGGGTGCATCACAGCGCGCGGGACCAAATGGAGAAAGTTTCTACTTTGGTGATAGTGTGGGTGATGAGACGGAGCTCAAGCGCATTGAAGGTGACTGTGTAAAGGGGGTTGCCATGCTTAGTATGCCCGGTGGCAGAGTAGGGCAAAAGGAAAGGAGCTGAATGTGGGTACACACTCGATTCGAGAGTCGGGTTGTCTGTCAGGTAGGGATTCGAACCTAGAGAAAGAGGCAGGTAGGGATTTGAACCTACACCAAAAGGTGGGTAGGGATCCAAACCTAGACTCCAAAAACCCAAAGTAGCGGATCCATCTACGAGTTGCATACTTAAGGTAAAAGCAAATATAGGTTAGGTAGGGAGTGAGAAGCCTAGTGACCATTGGGTCGAGAAAGAGAGAGTAGATAGGTTGAAAGTAGAGGCCTGAGAAGGAACAAGGCGGACACCACAAGGAAAAAGATAAGGGGACCAAGTCACAGCTTGGGCCGATAAAGGTATCCATGGGTAGGAGTGGGGCTGGGCATAGGAGCTCAATAAGGAGTGATGTGATGTGATGTGATGTGGTTGGGCCTAAGGCTCTTGAAGGTTGAGGAGGTAATTGGGAAATAATACTTGAAGATCTAGAGTTATAGAAAGAGGCACTAGCATTAGAGATCATAGGTAGGGTAAGTGCATGAAGGGAATTTAGGTTGTTGGTGATATCTTTAGTAGTAGGCACATCAGGATTAGCATGAGGGTTTAACATGGTTAAAAAAATAGGAAGTGATGCCTACGGGGAGATTGGAAAATTGGTGTTTTGCAAGGCACAAAAAACCAACATGAGAGAAACAGCGAAAGCTTCAAGGCAGGATAGGACCTTAGGGTTGCGATACCTAATCACAAGGTATGGTTAAAGGATAAAGTTAGGAAGCTTTTATGTATTATTGTCTTAAAGAGAATTGTACATTGGTTGTCCTTTTATAAGCATAAGGAGTAACTGTAAAGGAAATTATACAGATAAATAAATAGAATATATGCCTACTATACACAAACATAACTTCCTAAATAACCTACACCATGTGGAAAGAATAAGGGCCTTAATTAGGAAATATATTATGAAATATACACATGTATCTCTAACAATGACTCCCAATAGGTGAATCCAATCAAGGAGTATGGTGCCATTGGCTAAGAAAAGGAGACCATTTTTTTGAATTTTTGCAGTAGGCCCTGAAATATCTTTTTCTTAAGTTGTTGTGTTTGTTTATGCAGAAGTAACAAAGAATCGTGGCCACTAAAAGGGATGAACCTTTACACTCCACCATGACATCTACTACCACATCAAGGCTCTATAGTGGCTGCCCACCATGGCCTTTGTTTGCCAGGTCAAGACCACCTCTAACATTCTTTTCTTTAAAACAAATAATTTGCTTAATTAGAAGCCATCCTTTTTCAATCGAGGGGGCAAGAATTATTTAGAATGGGATTTGGTTCCAAAAAAGCATAACGTGAACAAAAATAATCTTTCCAACCATCATATAGCTTTAAGGCTAAACTTAAAAGTTAAGTTATGGATTAGAAAGTCATCTTATTTAAACTTTATCTCAAAAATCTTAACATCCAATATGAAACCCTTGCTCAACATATACTTTCACCCATATTGAGCATTAGTATGCTCAAGATCACATGAGGTAAAACAAATTTAATATGAACCCTAATATTATTTCAAATGATCTGAAAGCTCAATCCAAAAGCTAACTTATAAATTAAAAAATATTTCTTTCATTTAAATTTCACCTTAAGAATCTTAGCTATCAGTATGAGATTTTTGACTTGTACACATTAATTTTCTATATGCATATAAAAAAATTTTCCACATCAATGACTTAAAATCTTTAATCTAGGTTCAAGTAATGCCAAGATTACCAAGATATCATTGAAAAGTATTGAGAAAAGATTCAAAGAAATGGAATAATAAAGGATGAGTAAACGATCACATAAGGTAGTTTAAATTGTTTTCCTTGCGATGGTTTTTAATGGATCCTTGATCCCTTTTTTTCTTCTTCATCAAAATCTTTTGGTGAGACTTGGAGAGGTCATATAGGACTAAGTTTCACAAAGTGAATGATATGGAGGAGATGAATGCCAGTTCAAAGGAAAGAAGGTTAGAGAAAAGGCTTTTTCCATGGAAACAAAGCCTCAAAAAGAGGTGGACTAACTAAAAGAGAAAGATTGTGTGTTGTCTTTTATTCTAATTTATACATTGTATTTATATGTATATAGATTTTAGGAGAGAGAATACACAAAGAATGCTTTATATAACATGTATAATTCATATTATGTTCTTAATATATAAAATCATGTATTCAGTATTAAGAAGTTTATAATTTTCTTATGTAAGGAATTCTTTCTCAAAGACATTGTTGTTAAGAACACAAAAAAGAAAAAAATAAAAAGGTTTTGGTTATAGTACTAATTGTCAAACAAGGACTTCCTCCTCCTTTCTCGTTTACTTAAACATGTGTGTTCTTTCTTTTACTATTATTATTACTATCCAAGAGATTTGTTAACGTTGATTTAGGATGTCTATATCTCTGCTTGATAACAAAATACGTATTACAATCAAGATATCACCCTTTTTTAAATGTAATTTAGCTACTATTTCTTTAATCTTGGATTCCACTCGAATTTTTTGTCAAAGCATTCTTTACTATTATTCATTTAAGTAATCATTTTCCATCTTTGTAATTATCTTATTAGTTTTCATATTTCAATTCAATCTTCTCACTAGATTTTTTTGTACATCTTCTTTTTAATCAATGTTCTATCCTTTCACTGGGATCAACAATAGATGTTGGTTTCTTGGGCATGGTCTTACTTCAATGGGTTTTGTTTTTCTCAATCTAGCCTTTACCCTTTTCCTCTTCCTTGAACTTTCAATTTTACAAGTCAATATAGATAGCCATCTCTCCTACCATTGAACTTTCCAAGTGTCTCTGTCCTTTTTTTTTGTATAAAACATCTTGAGCCACTCATATACTTTTGGGTTTAGAAGTGTATATATCTCAAAAAAGTATGTTGCTAAGCATAATGATGAAATGCTTCTCAACTTTGAAGCGAGCTTTTGAGTTGAGTCTTTGACCTTTCCAACATAATACCAAAATTTAGATTGAATCTGTTCCATCATGTATGACTTATTTGGTACGCATAGCACTTGGCAAGCAGAGTTGTGTGTGCAAAACTAAAGTTTCACACCAAAAGTATCAACCTTTGAAGTAAATCTTAAATGAAGAAAGTATTTATAAACCTTAAGTTTAACTTTGTGTTGAGTCTTTGAGCCTTCTAATACTATTCATAGATGTCCTTTTATTCATTAGTATGGACAAACTTTAGAGTTGAACTTTTCACTCATTTCCTAGGACTGTTGATGATCAAATTACTCTCATTCATGTGTCTTAAATTTTTTTTCGCATTTTGATGCCTTTGACATGTTCTGAAATTATTTGGTACATGTATTCTTTTCATGCCTAGAAAATATTATTGTAGTAAAGGAGATCCTAATTGATATCTTAACCCATGATTGATACCTAAATTATTTTAATTCTCTCAACAGTACTTCACAACCGAAGAGGAAGAGTTCTTGGGCATCTGGCTAATATTGCATAAAGACGATAGGACCCAAAGAAAAATCTTAATTTGCTTTCCAAGACTTTATTCAAAGGTGATGAAGCAAAACCGAGTTTGCCATGATCTCATCGAGGAGGTATAGAAAAATGGTTGATCAGCTTCGTTCAATGGCAGTCTTTTTGTCTGGTAGCAAACCCCATGAAAAATTCTTAACACTATTTTTTTTTATTTACTGGACGATCATTATTTAAAATATAAAATATTATAAATTACGAGACTAAAAATAGAGTTATGCTGGTGATAAAGTAAGTCCGTTACTTTAATTCATTCATGTCTTTTCTTTTCCTAAACGCAACAAATATTAAAGGTGGACTTTTCATTCATTTCCCGAGATTTTCGATGGTCAAATTACTCTCTTCTACGTCTCTACAATTGTCTTTCAGATTTCCATGCCTTTAACAAAGTTGACAACGACAACATCGTTTGTCTGTTGAAAAGTTTTCTACTTGCGTGTATTCTTTTCATGCCTAGAAAAGATTATTGCAATAATGGGGATCATAATTGTTATCTTAACCCATGATTCAAGGCTAAAGTTTTCGATTTGCTCAATGGTATTCCACAACAGAAGAGGACAAAATACAAGTTGTTGGGCATCTAGATAATATTTTCTAATGTGTGCATAAATCACACTCCAATTAGATAAAGATGGTAGGACCCAAAGAAAAAGTTTATTTTGCTTTCCAAAACTTTATTCAAAAGTGATGAAGCGAAAATTCGGAGTACTTCTAGTCCTCTGCCCTGATCTCATCGAGAAGGTATAGAAAAGTGATTGGTTGGCTTTCATCAATGGCAGCCTCTATTTTTGGCAACAAACCTCATGAAAGATTTTTAACATTATTGTTTTACGTTTATTGGACGATCCTCATTTAAAATACAGATTATTATAAGTTAGAGACTAGCAATAGGTACATGTAGTCTATCACGTAAATCTAAAATAATATTAAAAAGATAAAAAACTATAACTCACCAATACCTCAAGGAATCATGTAGGAATGCAAGTGGAAGGCCTCAAATCAGTTGAATCAACTCATGTAATGTATTTTTCCGCCTAAGGAAGTGTCTCAACATCCTATTTACGTATACAGGTTCATTCATATATGACACATCATCTAAAAGGTGCCAAAGAAGGATAGGCATATTCCTTGATCCTGTCATTCACCAAAGCCAAAGAGCATTGGAGAACTCATATTTTTGCTCTACTTCAGAAAAACGCCCAACAACAGTACATGCGAATGTAGTCTAACAATTATTACAAAGTTTTCATTAGATCATGAGTCTTTGGATAGACTATGATGAAGCACAAACGTTATTGAGTGTACGACTCGCTCCAACTGAAACACCAAAACCAGAAAAAGCTCTATTATCGAATACCATTTATCTGTCTGAATTTCTCTTGGAACATATGTATGTTGGCTTCTCCTCAGCCACAGGTTCCTTCTTATGTGATCACTACATCCTGGGATGGAGCTTTAATACAAGTGGACCAGCGCACAGCCTTGACGTTCCGAGCCTCCCTTCTCTTCCCCTTTACCATCGCAGGAAACCACGAGTACGGATGGTCACTTCAGTCATAGCAGCAGCGGTTGGGCTGATAGCGATCCCGGGAGCTGTTTACATCTTAAACCGGAAGAATTCTAAAAAAGTACGTGAAGAATGGGAAGAGGGTTATGGTCTTCACAGGTTCACCTATAAGGAACTTCACAATGCAACCCAAGGTTTCAAAGATACAGAACTTCTCGGAGCTGGAGGTTTTGGAAAGGTATATATCGGAATGCTTCCATCATCTAATCTTCAAGTTGCAATCAAGAAAGTCTCCCACGATTCCAAACAAGGGGTGAAGGAATTTGTGGCTGAGATCATTAGCATGGGAAAAATGAGGCATAGGAACTTAGTGCAGCTCCTGGGCTATTGCCGACAAAAGTGGGAACTACTGTTGGTCTATGATTATATGCCTAACGGAAGTCTCGACAAGTTCCTGTATCGAAACATAAACGAAAGCCTTAATTGGCCTCAACGGTTTCAAATTCTCAGAGGGGTAGCATCTGGCCTTCTTTACCTCCATGAAGAATGGGAACAAGTGGTACTACACAGAGATGTTAAAGCAAGCAACGTTTTATTAGATGCTAAACTAAATGCAAGGCTAGGAGATTTTGGGCTTGCGAAATTATACAACCATGGTACCAATCCCCAAACCACCCGTGTGGTTGGCACTATCGGCTATTTATCTCCGGAGCTTATGAGAGCAGGGTGGGCAGCCACTTGTACTGATGTTTATGCTGTTGGAACTTTTGTGCTCGAGGTGGCTTGTGGAAGAAGACCTATTGAGAATCAGGGACTCCTAGAACGGATGATGCTGGTTGATTGGGTATTCGAGTGCTGGAGAAATGGAGTTATTCTTGATGCATGTGATCCAAGATTGGAAGGAAATTATGTGGAGGAAGAAATGGTATTGATTTTGAAAGTAGGCTTGCTGTGCTCTCACGCAATGCCATCATCTAGGCCTAGCATGAGGCAAGTGATGCAGTTTTTGGATGGCGATGCTGAGCTGCCAGAATTAACAAAAGAGAGCGCTTCCTTTTCTACATTTAAAATGGACGAATCATCTGATTTCTTACGAAGGCAGACTTCTGTTCCTTCCATATCTACCCTTGGATCATTGAATACTGGTCATTGAGTTAGATCATTCCTGAATATGATGTATAGAGTTTCCAACGCCAAATCTAGACTTGGAAACAGATGTTAGATACCAGTCGAAGTGAAATTTTCGAAATGTAGCAAGATTCTTAGATCGTTATTGAGTGTTGCTTGTTAGAGTGGCTAATTGCGTTTTTAGTAATCTGCAGAAGTTTTTCTTCTTTCACTGTCGTAACAAAACAGCTACACGGATGTACGGAATCCCCTTTTTGGGAGACTAAAAACAAAGTACAAAGGCTTGTCAAAGAAGGGGAACCCTAGTCTCTTAAACAGCTGAAATGTCTTATTTTTGCACGGCTTATTTGCTCTTCCTGCAAGTGACTGGTGATGGAATGGTCGCTATTTCTTCATGCTTCAAAAATCGGCGCCGTCTCTACAAAGACAGAGCACTGCTTGAACTGTGGTGCCACTGGCCAAGAAAAGGAGATCATTTTTCTGAATTCTTGGTGTAAGCGCCGGAATATCCTTTACTCAAGTGGCCGTGTTTGTTCATGCGGAAGTAACAGAGAATCGCGGGCACCGAAAGGAATGAACCTCAGCACTCCGTGACATCTACTGCCACATCATGGCTTCATGGTGGCTGCCACATCAAGACGACCTCTTCAAAACAAATAATTGCTTAACCCCGGTGGACTTGAATTACTTACAGTGGCATTTGGTTCCAAAAGAGCATAATGCATACAAAAATAATCTTTCTAATTGTTAGATAGCTTAAAAGCTTAACTCAAAAGTTAAGTTGTGGATTGAAAAGTCATATACACCAATTTCTTATATGCATATAAAACTTTTGTCCACTTTGATGATATTGAAATCTTTAATGGAGTTTCAAGTAATGCCAAGAGTACCAGGATATGTTTAAAAAAGTATGGAAGAAAGATTGAAAAAAATGTAACTATAAAGGATGAATAGATCATCACATGACATAGTTTAAACTATTTTCCTTGCAATGGTTTTTAGTGGATCCTCTATCCCGTTTTTTCTCCTGCATCAAAATCTTTTGATCAGACTTGAAGAGGGAATAAGAAGGAGATGAACGCCAATTCAAAAGAGAGATGGTTAGAGAAAAGGCTTTTTCCGAGGAAAGAGAGCTTAGAAGAAAGGTGGACTAAAAGAGAAAGATTGTGTGTGTTGTTTCCTTTTAATTTACACGTTGTATTTCTTATGTATATATAGATTTTAGGAGAAAGAATATGCAAAGAATACTCTGTGTAGAATGTGTAATTCATATTATATTCCTACTATATACAATCATATATCTAATATTAAGAATTTTATGATTTTCTTATGTAAGGAATTATTTCTCAAAGACATTATTATTAAGAACAAAACAATAAAAAAAGGTTTTGACTACAATACTAATTGCCAAACAAAGACTTCCTCATGCCTTCCCTTTTTCTTTATTTCTTTCAATTAGTTATAGAGAAGATTACAATTTTTCTAAAGTGGCCTTGAGCTTAGTTTGAGTAAGACTATCCATGAGACTTGTTAGTGTTAATTTAGGATGTTTGTCACTTTACTTTATAACAAAATACAACTTAGAATCAAGATATCACCTTTTTTTTTTCCTTTAATGCAATTCAGTTATTATTTCTTTAATCTTTGACCACTTCAATTTTAGATTAAAGCATACTTTACTATTATTCATTTAATTAATCATTTTCATCTCTAAGATTATCTTATTAGTTTGCGTATTTCTAGTTAGTCTTCTAACTTGATTGTTTTGTACATCTTGTTTTTAAGTAGTGTCCTAGCCTTTCACTTGGATTGACAATAGATGTTGGTTTCTTGGTCCTGGCCTTCCTTCAAAGGGTTTTTTTTTTCTCAATCTAGCCTTCTCCTCTTCCTTGAACTTTCATTTTTACAAGTCAATATAGATAGTCATCCCTCTTACCATTGAACTTTCCAAATCTCTTTGTCCTTCTTTTTCATATAAAACATCTTGAACCTCTCACAAACTTTTGGATTCAAAAGTGTATGTATCTCACTAAAGTCTCTTGCTAAGCATAAAGATTAGGTGCTCCCCAACCTTCAAGCTTGTTTTTGGATTGGGTGTTTTTGATCCTTTAGACATAGCACTCGAAAGAAAAAATAGACATAGCACTCAGCATGTATATGTAGGTTGAAAGTTCCATACTGAAAGCATCATCCCTAATGGTAAAACTTAAATTTAAAAAGTATTTGTAAACCTTAAGATTAACTTTTGTCTTGGACCTTTAAGCATTCTACACTATTTGTAAGCATGAACAAACATTAGAGTTAGACTTTTCACTCGTTTCCTAAACTTTTGATAATCAAATTACTCTTGTTGATGTGTCTTCAATTGTTTTTCACGTTTTGATGCCTTTAACATGTTATGAAGTTATTTGGTACATGTATTCTTTCCATGCCTAGGAAATGTTATTGTAGTAATGGAGACCCCAATTGACATCTTAACCCATGATTGACACCTAAATTATTTCAATTCCCTCAACAATACTTCACAACGGAAGAGGACAAAGGAAGAGTTGTTGGGCATCTGGATAATATTTCCTAGTGGCACATAAATCACACTCCAACTGGATAGAGACGATAGGACCCAAATAAAAAGCTTAATTTGCTTGCCAAGACTTTATTCCAAGGTGATGAAGCAAATATCGAACTTTCCATGATCTCATCGAGGAGGTATAGAAAAATTGTTGGTCAGCTTCGATCAATGGCAGTCTCTTTGTCTGGTAGCAAATCCCTTGAAAGATTTTTAACACTATTGTCTTTCGTTTACTGGACAATCCTTGGCTCGTCAAACATGGGCTAATTCATAGCTCTTTATTCCGCCTATTATAAATTAAGTGACTAAAAATAGATAAATGGATTCTGATATCACGTAAATGTAACTTAATAAATAAAATTAAGAAAGGCAAAAAAAAAAAAGCCTTCGGTACCTTGAAGAATCATGTGGGAACGGAAGTAGAAAGCCTCAAATCAGTGGAATAAGCTCCTAGAGTTTATTTGCCGCCTCAGAAAGCCTTTCAACATTCTATTTACATATAAAGGGTTCATTCATTCACATGCGACACGTTATCTAAAAGGTACCAAAGAAGGATAGGAGTATTCCTTGTTCGTCCCATTTATCATGAAGAAAGAGCATTGTAAGACTCATATTTTTGCTTTACTTTAGAAGAAATTGAAAGAAAGCTTTTTCAAAGTGATGCGTTTTTGTGGATCTTTTGTCCTTGTTGAAGAAAAATCAAGGTTTTCTGTAATAATAAGAATGCCGAATTTCAGTTTTTGTTTGCAATAAGCTTTTGAAGCTAAAAGAGTACTTGAGCGTAACAAATTATGATATTTGTTAGGACTTTGATATTTATAAACAAATAATTTCCAATTCCAAAATTTTTAATTTAAGAATAAGCAAAAAGGTTTGACAGCATGTTGTCTAAAGGGGTATAACTAAGTCATTTCCTCACCATGATATTTGCGACTAATAATTCAGATTAATAATTGTATGCATAATTTACTTATAATTTTATCTCTATTATAGAGATTCCTCATATAAATTTTCATGCTTTTTGAAAAATAAAGTTTTCGATTTTCAAATTATTATGATGAATTATCAGAACAATTCGTTACATAGTTTTCTTGCTAAAAAGTAATGTCTTAACTAGTCGTTCAATGATTATCCTTAATGGCTACTAATCTTGACTTCGGATTGCAATCATTGATGGCAGGACCATGTTCTTAAACAGAGAAGACCTTGTGATACCAAAAAAGGATACGAGGAAGTGGTACTGGCTTTGAGAGTAGGTTTGCTTGGCTCTCAGGCAATGCTATCAGCTAGGCTCAACATCAGGCAAGTAAAGCAGTTTTTGGATGGTGATTCTGGTTTGTCGGAATTAACAAAAGACAACGTTTGTGCGTTTAAAACGGAAGAATTATCTGATTTCTTACCAAGCTATATTTATTTTCCCTCCGTATCTACCCGTAGATCATTCCTGAATAGTGGTCGTTGAGTCTGGTCTGTTATGCCAGCCATAGATTATTGCCAAAAGAGGCAGAAGAAAGTTCTGATGCTGATGATGCATAGAGTTCCCCCACTAAATTTAGAATTACAAACAGATGTTAGCTACTAGCCGAAGTCAAACTATTGAAGTGTAGTAAGCTTCTTAAATCGCCATTGAGTGTTGTTTGTTTAATCCAAATAGAGTGCTGTGTAGATGTTTTTCTTCTTCTTTCTCTTAATTCAAAGCCACTGTCTACACAAGCATATTTCAAACCCAGCTGGTTGGAATTATTAAGAATGACATTCAATTATAGAAGAGCCAAAATATGAACAAAAATAATCTTCCCATATCTTGTATGTACGTACAACTTTCAACAAAATTGATGATAATGAAATCTTTTGTGTAGTTATTTTCAAGTAATGCCAAGATTACCAGGACATCATTGAAAAAATACATCGAAATGATTAGGACAAAGTACCAAGAAAGAATGAGTAGACCATCTATCAGAATAATTTCAAATTGTTTTCCCCTTTTTCTCCGGCATCAGAATCTTTTGATAAGATTTCAGGTGAGAATACATTGTACACGAGACTTCTTGGTCAACTTCTGGACTTAACTCCCTTTATAAGTCAAGCACTGCATCTACAGCTCATAAAGGGAGTCTATTTATGTCCTTGTATTACAAATCGTGCTTTTTATGGGTGGACCAGCCATACAAAGTGCACTTCCACTTATTTAATGAGACTTTACGAGATTGCTCCCTTTCACCTGTTTCCATTGACCATTGCATGAAAGTATTTGAACACTGTTACTTTTAGTTTTATGGATACAATCAACTTTTAGGAATTTATAATAATTAGTGAAGGTGAATGACCTTCCTACCCTAGGGATATTTGGATTAGAATAAGTGAAGAAGGGAAATATTGTAAATACCTTTCTTAGGTGATTAAAAGGTTAGGATTAGGAGAGAGAATGTCAAGTTGGCCATGAGATTGTGTAGAGAGATAAACCCCACGTAGCAATAGCATGCTATTGCACGGGTACTGTAGCAATCTAGCTAGCTCCCTGGTGAGCTTATTTTGTACTCTAGATGTTCCTAATGAGAAAGAGAAGGGGCCGGCAATAGTAATAGTGGATGTAGGCATGCTTGGTCGAACCACTCTAAAATCTGTGTCTTCCTCTTTGTGTGTGTGTGCCTAAATTTCTATATTCCACATAAAATCATGTGATGTGTGTTCTTGTTGGTGTGTTTGCCTAGATCCTAGCTCCCAGAGCTTTTAACAAGAACTTAACATCAACTACTTAGTGCAAAACTAGGCTGTGCAACCCAGTTTGGGACCCGAATAGAGGAGTGCGGATTCAGGTCTGGAGTGAACGGTTTGGGCGCATAGGTGATCTAGTATGAAAATGTATTAGGTGTGTGACCACACATGCGGAGCACCGAATCGGTGTGATCGGATCGAGTGCGTCACTACACGCGTGGAGCAAGCTGCAGGTTAGAGTAAGTCCATGGATTCAAGTATGGATTGAGTCAAGTCAATGGGTCAAAAGGATCCAATATGAGCTTGAGTTATGGATCTGAATTGGGTCAAGAGAACCCTAGTTATGAGTTGGGTTGAGCCCAAATTGTAACAAGCCAAAGAGTTGGGCCTTGAGCAAGCCCATGGTATACAACCTAGGCCTAATGTGCATAAGGCCAAGCCTACTGAAGATAAGCCAAGATAGTAAGGTAGGAAGCGGGCCAGGATGTTGGGGCAAGTATAGGCCTAACTCCGTTGAGTTAGGCCGAGAACTGGGCTAAGCTACCAAATGGGATGGGTGTGACCCAAATTCTTGAATCCATTGGATCACAAATGAACGACTAAGATTATTTTGGTGGATTTGAGGTGATTTATTGCCTAAGATAGTAAGGTGAGGGTGGTCGGATGATTTGTGCAAGATTCCGGTTCCATCCCTAGTGACAGATCAATGAATGGCATCAACGTGTGGCCGAAAATTCCAAGTTGGGTTATAGATGTCACAATGGTGGCAAAAATCCAGTAACCGGTAGCAGATATGAAAATCCAAGGTGTAGAGATGATGCAGCGGCCAAGTAGGAGGTGATTGGTAGTGGAAAGCAACTAGAAAAGCGACTAAGAATGGCAGAATCAGTGCTAGGTGGCAAAGCAGGTAAGCCTGTGGTACAGCATCGGCCGCGTGAGATGCACGCGCACGACTGTGCAAGGTGCGTGAAGCCCACATGTGGATAGAGAATTTGGTCCGTGAATCCCATTCGCGGGCCAAAAAATTCTCAAGTATTTTTAGCTAGTCTTGGAGATGATTTTGAGCAGTGATTAGTGGTATAATTGGATTGTGATTTTGAGGTTTAGGGAAATTCAAAAATACAATTTTTTAGAGAACCCATGTTTCAATGTGGCTAGGTTCTGATTAGTTTGGCATTGAGTGGTTGGTTTGGTAGGCCATCAAGGATGACAAAGATGGAGTTTAGAGCATGGTATTGCTTAGTGCCTTTGTCTTGATTTTTTTAATGTTAATTATAGTCACATGATTAAGAATGTCTTTGCTAGTTTATTAGTGGACTTCTTTGAATTAGATTGCTCTAGTTTATTATATATTTTGTTGGATATATGTGATCTATTGGTCATGCGTTTGGTCAGGGGATGATTCCAAAGGTGAAAGTTAATTTTTAGGGGGTTGAGGACTACACTCATTAATGGGGATGTAAGAGTTGTTCTTCATCCATTGCCTTTGATGTTGTCTTTTGATAAGAGTAAAGAGAATATAGTTTGTTTATTCTGTAGTTCTTTAGGATCTTATTGGCTATGGGTTTAGCTATAAGATTTTAAGGTGGAGGTTGATATAGGATTTGAGAGGGAGAGTGCTTTTCATTTGGAGCTTTCGAATACATTGTTGGTTGGACAGTGGCAGATAGAATTAGAGAAGGGCTATGTAAGATTAGAGGTAAGATGTAGAAGAAGGAAATCTCTAATGATGCTTTCACATTATTGAGATTGAGAGATAGCAAGACATTAAGAAATCACTAATGGACTCATGATTGGAGTCATTTTCTTAGAGAATGTTAGATTCTCTTTGAGAGGTTACACTACATATGTGGAGAAAGTAAAGATTTGTTTTTCTCTGGTTTGGATTTTGCATGATTGGATTGGCTGTTTGACTTAAGTTGGGTGAGACTCAAAGGATTCGGGGTGTGCTAGACCCCAAGGCCTATGTGATGCTAGATATTGCACATGGAGCAAACATGACTCGCAAGAGCAGACATGAGTTAGCTATAAATTCTTATAGGTACAATAAAAGAGTGTGTCTCTGATATGTTGCATTTTTTTATGAATGGATGTATTCCTTCTCTTTTAGAAGCTAATTTAAGGAAATAATGAATTAGCTTTTAGGTTAGGTCTTTAAGCCTTCTAATAGAATATTAAAGCTTAGTTGAATCTACTCCATCTTGTATGACTTAGTTGGTATACATAGTACTTGGCACGTGGACATGTGTGTACTAGATGACAATTCTACACCAAAAGCATAAGTCCTCATAGTAAAACTTAAATGAAAAACAAATATATAAATCTTAAATTTAACTTTTGTATTGGGCCTTTGAGCCTTGTAATACTATTCATAGATGTCTTACTACTCATTAGCATAGAAAAACATTAGAGTTGGACTTTTCACTAATTTCCTAAACTTTTAATGAGCAAATTACTTTCATGCCTATGTTTCCAGTCGTTTTTAACGTTTTGATGCCTTTAACATGTCTAGAATTTATTTGGCACATGTATTCTTTTCATGTCTAGAAAAAATGTTATTGTAGTAATGGAGATCCTAATTGATATCTTAACCCACAACCGAAGAGGACAATGGAGGAGTTGTTGGGCATCTGGATAATATTTACTAATGTGTACATAAGTGACACTCCAATTGGATAAAGATTAGGACCCGAAGAAAAAGCTTGATTTGCTTGCCAAGACTTTATTCAAAGTTGATGAAGCAAAAACGAATTTGCCACCGTCTCATCGAGAAGGCATAGAAAAATGGTTGGTCAGCTTCGATCAATGGCCATCTGTTTGTCTGCTAGCAAAACCCATGAAAGATTCTTAACGCTATAGTTTTTTATTTACCGGACGATACTTATTTAAAATATATATTATTATAAATTACAAGACTAAAAATAATAAATGGATTCTGATATCACGTGAATGTAAGTAACTTAATAAATAAAATGAAGAAAAGTCGAAAAAGAACCCATCGGTACCTTGAGGAATCACGTGGGAAAGGAAGTGGAAAGCCTCGAATCAGTGGAATAAGCTCCTGCAGTTTGTTTTTTTTGCCTAAGAAAGCGTTTCAACATCCTATTTACATACAAACGGTTGATTCACATGTGACACGTTATCTATAAGATATTAAAGAAGGATAGAAGTATTCCTTGATTCTCCCATTCATCAACATGAAAGAGCATTGGAAGACTCATAGTTTTGCTTTACTTTAGAAGAAAGTGAAAGAAATGTTTTTCAAAGTTATGCTTTTTATTGGATCTTTTGTACTCTCAGGCTATGCCATCAATTATGCCTATCATCAGGCAAGTAAAGCAATTTTTGTATGGTGATCTTGGTTTGCTGGAATTAACAAAAGACAACTTCCGTTGTACAATTAAAACGGAAGAATTTTCTGATTTGTTACCAAGCTAGACTTATATTACTTCCATATCTACCTTTGGATCATCCCTAAATAGCCGTCGTTAAGTCCGGTCTGTCGTGCCACCCATAGATTGTTGTCGAGAAGAGGAAGAAGAAACTTCTGATGCTGATGATGCATAGAGTTTCCCTCACTAAATTTAGACTTACAGACAGATGTTAGCTACTGGCCGAAGTCAAATTATTGAAGTGTAGCAAGCTTTTTAAACCGTTAAGAGTGTTGTTTGTTTAATCCAAATAGACTGCTCTGTAGACGTTTTTCTTCTTCTTTCTCTTATTTCAAAACCACTGTCTGCACAAGCATATTTCAGGCCCAGCTGGTCTGAATCATTAAGAATGACATTCGGTTATAGAAGAGCGAAGTATGAACAAAAATAATCTTCCCAATATTTTTTATGTACATAAAACTTTCGACAATATTGATGATAATGAAATATTTAGTCTAATTTAAAGTAATGCCAAGATTAACAAAACATCATTGAAGAAATACATAGAAACGATTAGGAGAAAGTACCAAGAAAGAACGAGTAGACCTTCAATGAAATAATTTAAAATTTGAGGTGCGAATACATTGTACCCGAGACTTCTTGGTCAACTTCTGGACTTAGCTATTTCTAATAGGTCCAGCACTGCATCTGCAGCTCAAAAAGGGAATCCATTTATGTCTTTCCATTACAAATCCAGCTTTTCATGGGTGGACCAGCCATGAAAGATCGACTTTCACTCATTTAATGAGATTTTCCGCAACCAAATCACTCCCTTTCATCTGTTTTCATTGACTTTCACGTTTTGATGCTGTACCAAAGTCGACAACGATATTATCAGCCTGTTCTGAATTTATTTGGTTGCATGGATTGCATCTCTTACCTTTGCCCTAGAGATCCTGATCTGTAGCATCATTTTCATGACTAATTCATATCTTTAACCGGTGTTCGAGGCATTAATTACTGTAGCTCTCTATGGTACTCCACAAAAGTACTGAAGAAAGTAATCGGTCCCTCAGCCATGAATCTCACGAGGAAGGTACGGCAAAATTATTGGTGAGCTTTGATCAATGACGGCTTCTTTGTTAACATGCCTTGGTTCAACAGTCTGGGGTTAATGAGGTCCCAAGACCCTTTGTCTACCGGAAAAAGAGGAAAAAGAAAAAGACAATGGCGGCTTCTTTATTTCGCTGCCACCCCGTGAAAGTTTTTGAACGCTGTTACTTTTGGTTTAGTGGATAGAATCAACTACTCAGTGCATGTTTCTTTCCGACAAGGAGAAATTTTCAATATCCTGTTTACATTGCAAGTAGAATCATCCGAAACTTCCGTCTTGTTTCTTTTATTTTTATTTGATATTTAATTCGTGGTAAGTTTGTCATTGGAGTACACTATTCTTGTTTTGCCGGCCCAGAAGGCAAGTGTCATTTTTCTGGTTATACTTAAGAAAAAGTGCAAAGATAAAGTTGATGGCCTTTCTGGCCATGCCCAGCACTGCATCTTCGGCCTACAAGGAAGTCTATTTATATCCTCCATAGCGAATCTTGCTTTTCATCAGCACGCCGGCCATATAAGGTGGACTTGCACTCATTTAATGAGATTTTCAACCACCAAATCATCCCCTTTCACATGTTCCCATTGATTTTCGCATTTTGATGGCTTTGAGCTGAAAGAGAGTCGCTTTTCTGTGGTATTGTCTTGCTGGTCATCAGAAGTATTGAAGGCGAGCTTTATCCACCTGTCTTTGTCGGTCTGCTTTTCTTCATCGGACTGCACGAAAACCTCTACACTTCCAGATGTAACTTTCGGGTTGGTAAACCGTGTGCTAACCTTCTTTAAACTGCTGCCCACGATGGCTGAGATTGGGGCCAAAACTCCAGAAACAGAGACGTTCAAGTTTAACTGCGTCACAGATAATATTCTTTAGGATCAACAAAGCTCACAACTCGACATAATACCAGACCTCAGCTGATTGTATACGATCAAAATTGAAGCTATTTCCACGATTTTTATTTTCTAATGTTATCTATTCTTTTCTGTTGCTATGTTAAAGTAATTTTAGAACAAAAAAGACTACGGTTTCATCCTTGACAAAGATAGAATACAAAGACTATTGAAAATTTATTAGTTTGTGATTTCTTTTTTCTTCTCATTCACTTCCAAACTCACCCAGCTGCAAGATATCAAGTAATAAATCAATAGCATTTTGGAACGAAAACAAAAACAGGGGCAGGAAAACATGATTGCGGAGTCAAAATAAACTTGGAAGAAAGGAAAAGTTACAAAAAGATACATAGGAATATAAGCGAAACAGGGGTGCGCCGTCGGGAGAGTGAACAGAGGAACGCAGAGAGATACAGCGCCGGCACGTGGCGGCTTGTACCGGCGAGTGGCGGCGAGTGGTGGCAGGGCCAGGGGCAGGGGCAGACGGGTCGGATCTTTCTCACCCACTGTTGAATGCCCTCTAAGTCGGGATTCCCATCTCGTGCCTGTTTTTGAATTTTTTTATTTGGATTGGTTGGGTGTGACGAATAAAAACGGAGAGGAGAGGTGAGCGGCAGCAAGTTTGGGATTTTCGATTCTTGCTTGGTTTGCCGAATTGCTTTTTCTTGGGATTTGGTGTGACGAAGGAAAAATAACAAGGGAGATGAAGGCGTGAAGGAGTATTTCGAAATTGCCAAAAACACCATTGGAGGTCTTGTATCGGGAAAAGGTGGAGGCAGAGTTTTTGCTCTCAAACATCAATTAGTCTCCCTAAAACCTGCCTATGGTAAAGTTGGTAGAGAGAATTAATCTTGAAGTTCTTTCTGTCAATCGAAGGCGAAACTTACGAACGATAGAGTCAATAACATCTGAACTGATGGCACGTACTCGAAGTGGGACACTGACAACTATTGCTAAAGCCTCAAGTACTTCAAACTCTAAAATTGCAGCTGGAATTGCAGCATCACTTTTCAAGTCAAGTTTGGAAGCTTCAGGTAAAACTATGACCACTAAAACTATGGATATTGTTGATGAATTTGCAACTGGTAAAGAAATATTTCAACCAGAAACTGTTAGTGTAGAAGGAAAAGTTCAAGAGAATAGCTCATTGACTGAAGTAGTTGGCCAAAAGCTCAATTCATCTATTGGAAACTCTGGGTTGTCTTGGAAACATATTGCAATGGATAATCTTATGAAGACGGTTAAGTTAGACTATCATCCCCCTTCCAAGGAAGGAAACAAGCTTGTTGTTAAACCGCCGCTAGAGGCTATTGAGGAAGGTAAAAGTCATTTTGCGAATTGTCTTGTGGGATATTTTTTAACTGAAAATATTTCATATTATTTAGTGAAGGGTGTTGTGGAAAAATTGTGGGGAAAAGAGAATTTATCCGAGGTGTTAGCTACTGATGAAGGGTTTTTTTTCTTTCGCTTTTCGAATATGAAGAAAATTGATAACTCTATTTTTATAGAGTTATTTGACCTATTTTTTAGGCAATAAGCAATGCAATTCTTATGAGAAAATATTTGAATTCCTCTTTATTTACCTAAATTTATCTTGTTTATGTAGCACAAGAAGGCAAGGAGAAAAGGAATGAACATGGAGAACCTGATGCTTATTGTGTGGCAAAATCGTAATATCAAGATCAAGAGAGTCAAGATGGGCTTGGGCTTTCGATGATTGTTATTAGATTTTCTATTGTTATTGGGTTTTCTATTTATTTAGAAAACCCAGTCATGTTAGAAATTCAAATCCTAATTAATTTAGAAGTTCAAAACCCAATTGTTTTAGATCTCTAAAACCCAATTGTTTTAGATCTCTAAAACCCAATTGTTTTAGATCTCTAAAACCCAATTGTTTTAGATCTCTAAAACCCAATTCTATTAGGATAGGAAGTAGGTCTAAACCTAAACCTTATTTAAGAGAAGAGAAGTGGCAAAAGAAGAGAGGGGAGAAGGAAATTGAGCACAACTCAAGAAAGAGGCCAAGAATTCAAGGTTTTCTTGAAGAAAAGACAAAAAGGGTGACAAACTTCTTGTTCTTGGATTCAAGATGCCTTCTTTATTTCTTATTACTATTCTTCCTCATTATTTCTTTATGTTTTAGTTTATTTTTGTTAGAGCTACGATGTAACCTAATTATGATGGTATGAATCTTATGATTATTATGTTCTGCAAGATATTTTGTTTATGTGAAGTTACATATTACTGTGTTTAATGCTTTTAGGTGATTAACTACCACTTAGATGACTTGATTTGCATGTTAGAGACCGACAGGAAATAGCATGCAGTTGCTTCTTGTAATATGCAACCATAAATTAAATATGGATAGACATATACCATATTGTTTGTGTGGCTTTCGGTGTAAACTGGGAATGTTCATAGATCCTAATGCATTTGGTTTGTTTCAATTCACATATAGAGATATAGTGAATTAATGAACTAAGTAGGTTTGCTATACCTAGACATAGGATAGTAAATAAATTAGGAAATTCTGCCATCACATAGATATTATCTCTCTTGCAAGCATAAATAATCAATATTAATACCTAGTAATTATGGTGAAGTCATATGCTCTAACATATTTCTTTTATTAAGTTTTCTTAAATTTAATTAATTAATCTGCCATCTATCATTGGATTTGCTAGATAAATTCTAGGAGTTATTCACTGTTAGTAATTAGTTGGTCTAGTAATCACCAATCTCTGTGGGACGATATCTTTCTTATCATTATATTACTTGTTCGACATGTTCACTTGCATTTAAAATTCACCGAACAAAAATGGAGGAGGTTATGGAAGTTGGAATATGGGATATTACTGGCAGGCCACTTTTCATTCAGAAATGGCACCCTTTCATTCGATTGGAAAAAACAAAAATCTCTGCAGTTCCCATTTGGGTGCGTTTATATAATGTCCCACATGTGCTTTGGACTAATAAAGGTATGAGCTATGTGAGTAATGTGTTGGGCAAACCTCTATACATGGATAAGGCTACTGAACAAAAACTTAGGTTATCATATGCTAAAGTATGTATTCTGATGGATATTAATAGTAAATTCCCTGAGAAGTTTGATATCGATATGGGAGGAGAAGAACTATATGAAGTACATGTTGAATATTGTTGGATTCCTAAGAAATGTAAGGTGTGCAATAGCTTTGGACACAAAGAATGTAGCTCCTTTAACCCAGAACCCTCAGCTTGATGAAGATAGTCAGATTTTGATTCTTGCAAAGGATCCTCCTGTCCAGATCATTCAAACCAAACCTTGTCATACTTAAGCAATAGGGCCAATTCCAAATCCAATTAAGATAGAAGATGTTCTTGTTCCGACTAAGGGTATAGTTACAAATACTAAATCTTCTTCGGGCACCAAAAAGAATCGATCAACTGGGGGAAAAAAGGATAATGTGCAAAATGTCATATCTCATAATAAATTTGCATTATTAGAGGAGGACACATTGACTAAGCCTATTGTAAAGATTGGGATAATGGAGGAAGAGGATAAACCTCCCAATATATGAAAGTACTATCATGGAATGTAAGGAGCTTAAATAAAAGCCCTAGATTACGGAAGGTAGCTGATTTTGTTATGACCTATGCCCCTCAAGTTATTATTTTGATTGAACATAAAGTCAAAGAAGAAAATGCAGATGTAATTGTGAAGAATGGATTCACAGGTTGGAACTATGCCTATAATTACAGGTTTAGTAGTCTTGGTAAAATATAGGTCCTTTGGAAAACTTCTGATCTTCAACTTACAATCAAAGAGTCTTCATCTCAAGTCATCCATTGCTTAATTGAAAAGCCAGGTATGCACCCATATTTTTTGTTTGCTATCTATGCTAGTAACTTGGAGATTGAACGTAGCGAATTATGGGCTAACCTTAATAGTTTCTCTAATCTCAATGTAGATGATGTTCCTTGGTTAATTATGGGTGATTTCAATGAAATACGGAATACAAGTGAGCGCATTGGCCCTAATGTTCGATGGACACAAGGAATGGAGGATTTAAATGAATTGATTGAAACTATGGCCTTGATTGAACCTTCTTATTCAGATCCACTTTTCACATGGACAAATAAAGGTTCAGGTATTGGTCTTAGAGCTAGTAAAATTGATAGAGCTCTTACCAATGGGGAATGGATTCTCAAATTTGAAAGCTTTCATATTGAATTTTTGCTCCCTAGTGTATCAAATCATTCTCCATGCCCAGTTAAGTTTAGTAATACTACATGCAGAAAGAATACTTCATTCAGATTCTTTAACTTTTGGATTGATTGCTCAGATTTCATGGATACAGTTAATTCAGTATGGCAGCAGGAAGTAGTAGGCTAAAAAATGTTTCAGGTAGTGCAAAAATTAAAAGCTTTGAAGTCTCCTCTTAAGAAACTTAATGCAACTCAATTTGGTGATCTACATCAGAAGGTAAAGACTGCTAGAGACAATTTACAGCAAGTGCAACGCAGATTAGAACTTAATCCTCATTGTCCTGATACATGTTCTAAGGAAAAGGCAAAACTTGAGTTACTACTTGCAATGAGCAAACATGAAGAAATTATACTCAAACAGAAATCTAGAAACCTATGGTTGAAAGAAGGGGATAATAATAATAGACTTTTCTTTGCATCATTAATGCGAAGGAGGGCGCAAAATAGGATCAATAAACTAGTATTGGAAGATGGATCAGTTATCACAGAAGAAGAGGACTTGAGAATTGCTATTATTTCATATTATAAGTCTATTCTCGGTAATGCTAGAAGTATCTTCACTTACTTTGAGAGGTACACATCCTTGTTCCATGATGATGTAAGTGCACTTCTTACTCCAATAAGTTTTGAGCGTTCAAATGTCATTAAAGCTCTTTGGGGAATTCATAATTTTAAAGTGCCTAAACCAGATGGATATAATAGCTTATTTTATAAAAAAGCTTGGCCTATCATTGGAAGAGATGTAGAGGATGCTATACTAGAGTTTTTCTCATCTAGAAAGTTGTTGAAGGTTATCAATTCTACATTGTTATCTTTAGTCCCTAAGGTGCCCAATCCCAATTGTAATAAAGATTACTGACCCATCGCATGTTGCAATGTTATATACAAAATTATATCCAAGATGTTAGTTGAAAAGTTGAGTGTCATTCTCCCTACAGTGGTAAGCCAAAACCAAATTGCCTTCATTAAGGGACGCCAGATTTCTGAGAATATTATGCTTTGTCAGGAACTACTTCATAATTATCACCAGAGTGACAAAGGTAAGCGTGTGGCCATGAAAATTGATCTTATGAAAGCATATGATATGGTTAAGTGGGAAGCGATATTAGGAGTGTTGAAAGCTATTAATACTCCCCAGTACTTAGTTGATCTTATCGGTGAGTGTATTACTACAACAAGATTTTCAGTAAATTTCAATGGAGAACATGTAGGTTACTTTGAAGGTACCAATGGATTAAGACAAGGGGACCCATTATCCCCATATTTATTTGTACTGGTTATGGAGATACTTAACAGGATTATTATTGCAAAGACCTCTACATCAGCTTTTAAGTTTCATTGGCGATGCAAACATGAAAGAATCACTCATTTGTGCTTTGCTGATGATTTATTCTTTTTCTGCCATGGAAATATAGAGTCAATGCTTTGTCTTGTAGAAGCTTTGGAGGAATTTGCTAAACTCACTGGTTTACATTACAATCCAAGTAAATGCCAAATGTACTTCTCAGGGTTATCAAAACAAGAGCAACTTCTTATCCTAGATCACACACCTTTCCTTATGGGTACACTCCCTATTCGATATCTTGGTGTTCCTTTGATTACGAAAAGACTCACTCATGCTGATTGTAAAGGTCTAACAGATAAAATATTTGGAAGAATAGAAGGTTGGGGACTGAAACACCTTAGCTTTGCAGGAAGGTTACAATTGGCAAAATTGGTCCTAATTTCCACATGTACATTTTGGATGCAAGTTTTCTTACTACCGAAGCAAACAATTTATGAGATTGAGAAAAGGATTAGGAACTTTCTATGGGCAGGTACTATAGATACACAACACTCTCACAAAGTTGTTTAGCAAACAGTTTGCTCACCAAAGAAGGAAGGGGGATTAAGGTTACCAAATCTGAAACTTTGGAATAAAGTCCTTTTGGGACGTTTGCTTTGGAAACTCATCTATCTTCTAGACGCTTCATTATGGAGTAAGTGGATCCATAATACAAAATGTAAAAGAACTTCAATAATGCAGCTTGATATCAAAGGCACCATGGCATGGAGTTGGAGAGGCCTTCTCAAACTAAGGCCTACACTTACTCAAGTTCTTTATACGTCTACCTATTGCTGCAAACAAATTTATCAGGACCTTTAACCAGTTACTGAAAAAGTGGATTGGTATGATTTAATTTGGATAGGGGGCATTTGCAAACATAATTTTATTGGATGGCTAGTTTGTCAAGATCGACTCTCTACAGCCGAAAGAATGGTACGATGGCTTCCTTTAGTTAACTTATATTGTGACTTTTGTCAGTCCCATGTTGAAAATAGGAGTCATCTTTTTTTTGAATGTCCATGGACAATGATGGTTTGGAAGACTATCCTTGCTCAGAATGGAATTCGACGTCATATTGGAGGATGGAATGAAGAACTGCAATGGATGATTAGAGCAACTAAAGGAAAGGATTTGGCTGCAAAGCTTCTTAAAATATCCTTTTTAGCTTGTATTTATTGCATATGGACAGAACGAAATAGAAGACGATTTCAAAATATAATAGTCGACATTCCCATCCTCTTGGCTAAAGTAAGGAAAACTATACGAGGGAGAGTTCTTTGTTTCAAAATGTAAAATCCTCACAGGGAAATGTCATTTTGAGTGAGATTTGGAGGCTTCCAACCTCAATCTTTTCATAGTTGTTAAAAATTGTAATGTTGGGGTATGCCCCTTTGCTTTCGTACACTACTTTATATTAATACAAACTTACATTTCAACCAAAAAAAAAACAAAAAACATGATTGCGAAGTTGTGTTGGTAGTTCCTACGGTTGAAAACGTTGCAGCCTTCGGTGCCGTGGTTATAATCAAAGAAATTAAGATTAGAGCCATTATAATGAACTCGATGATGATTGAGTTGTTAAAAGAGCGTTTTAATTTTCAAGAGATTGCAAAGGTTGTAGTGGTATTTTTTGAATTCCTAATGTTCAAGCTGAGAACTCAACTCTATAAGTTGCTCAGTTTAAGTTTTAAAGCGTTAATTTTATGCAATATTCTTGGTATTCTTACAAAGTATAATTATCATACTTAATATTATTTTTATTAAGTAAAATGTATCAAAGCACCTCCCTGTTTAATAAAATAAAAAAGGGTAGAAATTTAGGATTAGCTGAGTGCAACGGTGGCAGTCTTTGTGGCAATCGATGGTCGGTTACGGACGAAATAGGATATCCCATTTCACAGACCATTTGGTCAAGGATGCTGTTGTCTTCACCACTCAAACTTGGGATTTTGCCTGTTGAGTCTGAAAAATTATATAATAAACTAATATGGAGAGAAATATGTAAAAAAATGTTTAAATTTTAACTTAAAATACATTTATATTAAAATATTATTTTATCTTTTAGACTTAACAAAAGATAATTGAATGGTTATATGTTATTTCTAATTCCAAAACTAGTGATTTAAGAAAGAAAAAAAAGGTCTAATAACATGCTGTTTGAAGGGGCATAACTAAGTTGTTTCCTTAATACGAAACTTGCTCCTTACAATTCGGATTAATTGGTATGAATGAGTTGCTAGTAATTTGTGTCAATTGTCCAATTATTAATCTTAATGGCTATTTAATCTTGATTTTTAGTGCAGCTTGGATTTAAGATATTTGAAACATTAAGTAAGACAATAAAATTCGATAAAAGGAAAAATTTTTGTTGAGTCAATTTCAAGTCCTCTTCCATAGTAGCCAAAGGAAGAACTTTATTGGTGTGCAACGTCGAAGTATAATAGTGTTTCTCTCAAATTCATATCTCAAATATACTCTTTGCATTCCACTGCAATTATTTTCACTTTTCTTAGATTTTCTAATAGTACACTTTATATTTTTTTTTTATTTCTACCATTTCTTAAGCTTTTACAAACAAGAATAATTTCCTTATTTGAAGAGATTTAAATAATGGAGATTGCCAATTCAAATACTTCGACGGTTAATAATTGGAAGGCCCCTTTCTTCTCCGTTAATAAAACAAAATGCTGTTTCTTGTTTAATTAGGAACTTGATAGGCAAGTTGAAACCACATTCTAAAGGGTCAACAAAGGTGGCTGCTGCGCATGCAGAAGAAGAGTCTTATTCAAAATCAATTAAGAATCTTAATATATGTTTCAGTAATATGGGATTTATTGTTTACATCTTAGTATGCTTCCTCTATAAGAATTGGTAGAAGGCTAGAGAATGGAGGAATTTCGTATATTTCATCTATCTAATGTCTATACAAGATTATTTACAAATGATATGAAGCATATTATCAGAATATGCTGATGTCTAAAATGGCAACATGGTAGGTGTATCTTTCGGTCATTAACAGTCCCCCTTAAGCTGGAGATTTGAACAAGTCAAATACTCCAATCTTGGAAAGGAGATGCCAATGTTGCTTGCTACTCAACGCCTTTGTCAACAAATATGCCAGTTGCTCTTTGGTTGAAATATGACATGTTGTGATGATGCCTTGTTGTAGCTTCTCTCTTACATAGTGACATTCAACCTCAATATGTTTGGTGCGTTCATGAAAAATTGGATTTGCAGCAATCTTCTCTGCAACTTCATTGTCACAATAAAGTAGAGCTGGATGTCGCATGTGGAAACCAAAATCTTTGAGAAGCCCTATGATCCATACTATCTCGCAAGTAGTTACTTGCATAGCTCGATACTCTACTTCAGCTGAGGATAATGAAACTGTTGGTTGTTTTTTTTATCTCCAAGATATTAGTGAATCTCCTAGTCTTCTGCAAAAGCCAGTGGTGGATCATTGTGTCATGGGACATGTGCTATAATCTGAGTCACAGAAAGCCTTTAACTCAAATTTTGAGGAAGATGGGAACATCAGACCAAGAGTTGGGCAACCCTTGAGGTATTTTATCACCTTGAGTGCTGCCTCCATGTGAGAACGTTTATGATCATGCATGAATTGACTCAACAATTGAATTGGAAAAGTGATGTCTGGCCTAGTAAGAGTCAAGTATATGAGTCGACCCATTAATCTTTGGTAGATAGAGGGATCTTTAAGGGGAGGATCATCAATCTTTTCTGGTGAACTGGCATCATACTTTGTGCTAGTGAATTTTTTGTTCTGTTCTATGGGAATAGTTGAAGGTTTAGAACTAGCAAGCCTTGCTTCAGAGATTAATTCCAGGGTGTACTTGCGTTGATTCAAGGAAATGCCTTCTAGAGATAGAGCAATTTCAAGACCAACGAAGAACTTTGAGGGACCAAGATCTTTCATGAAGAATGTGGCATTAAGAAACTACTTGAGATCCACAATTCCAGCTTGGCTATTTCCTGTGATTAGTATATCATCGACATAAATGAACAATGCCACAAAAGAAGTACCTTGGGTCTTGGTGAACAATGAGTAGTCATGATGAGATTGATGAAAACCATGCTGAATCAAAGCACCAGCAAATTTGGCATCCACTGACGAGAGGCTTGCTTCAAACCATATAAGGACTTTCGCAGTCGACATACCATATGCTCTTCCTAAGTGCAAAATCCAGGGGAAAGCTCTATATAGACCTCCTCAGAAAGATCGCCATGTAAAAAGGCATTCTGAACATCCCTCTGATAAAGGGGCCAGCCATGAATTGCAGCAATGGTGATGACGAGACGAACAGTGACATGTTTAGTAGTGGGAGAAAAGGTGTCCTAATAATCAATTCCCTCATGTTAATTGAAGCCTTTAGCAACCAGGCGAGCTTTGTACCATTCGATGGAGCCATCAGCATTGTACTTCACCTTGTAAACTCATTTACAGCCAATGAGACGATGACTAGGAGGCAAGGGAACAACATCCCAAGTGTGATTAGCCGCAAGGGCATTAAGTTCATGTTCCATGACAGTGACCCAATGAGAATCAAGAACAGCTTCCTAATAGGTGGCGGGTTCTTAGGTGGCAGAAATTGAGGCGATGAAGTGTTGATAGTGAGGATGGCAATGGTCAAGGGAAATGTAATCGAAAATGGGATAAAGGGAAGTGCATGAGGAGGAAGGCATGGCAGGGAAAATATAGTTAGAGCTTTAGATAGGAGGACGAGAAGGTTGGCTAGAACGACGCAAGGTGCTATCTGAGGTGGAATCTAAGGTGGTAGTTAGGGGATGAGGGTCCACAGTTGCAGGGATAGGTTGTGCAAGATCAGAAGGTAAGGGATGTGGTGATGTAATGGGTAAGGAATCAATGGGAATGGGGGAAGGATCCAAAGAGGAAGGTGGTAGGCCAGGTATATCCACGGGTAGTGATGAAGATGAGTATGTATCATCAAACCATAGTACCAAGGATGATTGAGCAGGCAGAGGATTCGGAAAGCATGAGGATGTAGACAAGGAAAAAGGGAAACAATTTTCTTGAAAAACGACATCGGGACTAACAAAGAACTTGTCAGAAGTAGGATCATAGACTTGGTAGCCCTTTTAGGAAGAAGGGTAGCCCATGAAGATGCACGAAGTGGCACGAGGACTGAACTTGTCGCGAGCAGCAAGAGTGATGACAAAGTAGCAACAACCGAATACACGTAAGTGATCAATAATGGGAGGTTTGCCAAATAATTTTTCAAAATGAGTGATACCTTTTAAGGAGGAAGAAGGTAAACAGTTAGTTAAATAGGTGGCAGTAAGGATACATTCACCCTAAAAACGAGAGGGAATGTGTGATTGAAATCTCAGGGCTTGAGCCACATCAAGCAAGTGGCGATGTTTGCATTCAACAATCCCATTTTGTTGGGGAGTGTGAATGCAAGAGGTTTCATGGAGAATACCATGATGTGTGAGAAATGATCGACATTCAGTGGTAAGAAATTTGGAACCATTGTTAGAACGAATGCGTTTGACAGGAAAACCGAATTGGGTGGACACCATGGAAAGGAAAGATTGAATTTTTTGAAAAACTTGGCTTTTGAAATGAAGTAAAAAAGTCCATGTTGCATGAGAGTAATTATCAATGATGGTTAAAAAATAGCATGCACCATCATGTGTAAGGGTTCGATGAGGGCCCCATACATCCATATGGACTAGTTTAAAAATGTGAGTGGTGGCTGTGTGACTATGAGGAAAAGTGATGCGTGTTTGTTTAGCCAAGGGGCAAATCGGGCATAAAAAATTGTCAGGACAAGAAATCGATTTGTCAAGTGTAGGGTAAGAACGTAGAGATGAATGACCAAAAGGAAGGTGCCAAAGTTGATAATTATTATTGCCAGAAATGGAATTACAAAGTGCAAATTGTTATGGAATACAAACAGTATTCTTTAGGGAATATAAATATTTGGAAAAAACAGAATGAAAATTTACGGGAATGGAATGACATAAAAAATATAATCCTCACTCAGCCTTGCCTAGCCCGATCAGAGCCCCAGTCGTACGGTCCTGAAAAAAACAGAAATCGTCGAAAAAAGTAGCTACACAATTATTATCATGGGTGAGTTTACGGATGGATAATAAATTGTGTCAAAAATGAGGGGCATATAAAACATTTTTTAGAGATAATTGAGGGTAAGGCTGGTAATGACCAATATGTGAGATAGGACTACGTGATTGATCAGGTAATGTAATAAAGAGTGGGGCTGCACATGGATAATATGTGTTCAAAATAGTGAAATCACATGTGATGTGATCGCTTGCCCCGGAGTCAATAATCCACATGGATGATAATGGAGTACGAGGTGAACGAATAACTAAGAAATTGGCTGAAGCAAAGGAATCAGAAGGCCTTAGTTGAGACTGACCAATTGTTGTTGTTGATCGGCCGATAGAGTGAGTCTAGGAGGTCCACCATAGATGCTACCAGGACTAGGAGCGGAGTGGCCCAATATACCTACACTAGGATAAGGCGGCAAAGAAGGGTTAGTTGCATAATAAAGAGGCCCTCCAAAGGAGTCTAGGGACGGGTTCTGTGGCCCATAGCCCAAGGGGTTCAAGGAACTAAATGGGTCATGCTTGGAAGGCCCATGGATGTGGGTGGTGTGAGCATTGGGCCCCCCATTGGTGGACCTTCTCTTGGTCTGGCCTTGCTGCTTGGGCTTCCAACCTGGTGGGTAGCCCACTAGAAGGGAGCAGGCCTCCCTCACGTGGTTAGGCTTTTTGCAATTAATGAAAAAAGGCCATTGGCCTATGGATCTGTGCCCTGGGCCATGTGCAAAGAAAGCACTGTTGGTGTCAAGCCCAAGGGAGGTTTGATTAATGATGAGACCTGGAGACTCGCGTGGGCCGTGTAGCTCCTAGGGTTCAGTCTGGTCAAAAGTGCGGTTGCCCGACCCAAGAATGGATCCAGAGTTCCAGTGCGCAAAAGCAGAGTCATCGCCGACGGTGGAGTGGCTGGCCAAGGAGGACCTCTGATGAAGGTCTTGTTTAGCCACAACATATAACTTCTCCAAAGATGGAAAAGTTTCTCGGGAAAGAACATTGGAGTAAAGGGTCTGAAAATCGTTGGGGAGGGCGAGGAGAAATCGCATTGCATGATTCTCTTCTTCGTACGACCAGAGTTGTTCATTGACCCTACACGAGCAGAGGCCACATTTGCATCTAATCGGGGGCTTCTGAGAATCAAGAGCATTCCATAAATCTTTCAACTGGACATAAAAGGCGGTCAGATCGGGTCCAGTAGCGCCAGCATGAAGCTTGCGTTCGTTGATTGCTTACTGGATCGAAAATTTTTGGGTCCCAACCACGTGAGCAAAACTGTCTTGGAGAGTTTGCCATATCTTGGCGACAGTCAGAATTTGAGAAACCATAGGTTCGAGATTTAAAGCTATGGAGTGAGTAAGCCAAGTTTTGGTTGCGGCGTGGCAATGGTCCCATTTGAGGACTTCGTCGCCAGGGCCAATGGGGCGGGGAA
The DNA here is from genome assembly GCA_028551395.1 of Casuarina glauca. Taxonomy (NCBI): domain Eukaryota; kingdom Viridiplantae; phylum Streptophyta; class Magnoliopsida; order Fagales; family Casuarinaceae; genus Casuarina; species Casuarina glauca. The sequence continues at coordinate 24,523,060 of CM052352.1, read as the reverse complement.
GGCTTTCAATGAAAAATCCTAGCTTGTTGCGGGCTAGAAAAACCATTTGGACCTAACTGGACCAAATGTTCCAGTTTGATTCTTCGACAAGCTTTTAGGAAACGATGCTGTTGGTTTGTAAATCGGCGGTAGATAGTTTATAAGCGGCGACTTGCGAGGACGATGAGGCACCAGAAGTCGAATTCGGGGCGGCCATGGCAAGCGGTAGTGATGGAGGTAATTTGGAATTGGGGATTTAAGGTTAGGGTTCGAGATTGGGAAATTGGGTCAAATTAGGGTTGGGTTTTGCCTAATTTGGGGAAATTGAATAAATCAGGGCAAATTTCGGGTTCGAGTTGAGATGGGGTTAAGGTTTATGGGAAAGTGAGGTAATTGCGAGATTTGGAAAAAAAAAAAGGGTGAGATTTGAAAAAGGGAGGAAAGTGAAAGGGTTTGGGAGGGAATTGCGCAAAAATTCAGAGGTTAAACTAAAAAACCCAAAAAATTGTGTGTGGGTAGAATTTTGAGAAGAATTTGAAAAAGCTGAATTCCTTCACAAACACATGAATGAAGGCCGGAAAAAAAATGTTACGGAAGCGGTAGGTCTTAGAAAAGGAAAGGCTCGGGTACCATGTAAGAATTGGTAGAAGGCTAGAGAATGGAGGAATTTCGTATATTTCAGCTATCTAATGTTTATACAATTGTGTACAGTTTATAGGACTTAAGACTATGCCTAATAAGGAATAATAATAAATACAAGATTATTTACAAATGATATCAAGCATATTATCAAGATATGCTGATGTCTAGAATGGCAACATGGTAGGTGTATCTTTCGGTCATTAACCATAAGAGAGATCATTATGGTGCTCAATTATGTAGGTAATGTGTTGACTCAAATAAATTGGTCCTTAGGAGTAGTAATGGATATTTTGTCTAATATTATGTTAAAAAAATTTAACCTAAAAGCTAGTTCATGAGTTAGAAAAATCTTTTTTCTTTACGCATTTCCTTTGGTATAGGACTCTCGTATATACACTACTTACATACCAAGTTTCATTAGACTCTAAGTCACATGTGATGGAGTAAATTCAACATGATACAACCCATTTTCTCTCTAATAACCAAATGAATCTGATTGACTGCGAGTCACAAAGCCTTCTCATTGATATTAATGGCTAACTTTTTAGCTCACTGTGATCAGACCTTGAAACAATCAATTGTTCCTACCTCAAAGTTTCACCTTTTGATCAATTGACCTTTGTGCTTTCCACCTACCGTAGATTTATGGAATTTTGACATGCATCTTCTAATGAAGTCTCTTGCTAAACACAAAAATAATGAAGGGAGCCTTTTTAAATCTGATAGCACAATCGAAACTTCTTAGCAATGTTTTTTACTTCAATTGATTTAGGCTTACCACAGTAAGGTACTTAAAAAGTGAAGTCCATTCATTACAGGTCCTACTTTTCATGACCACGGCAGACATAAAAGGTGGACCTGCCACTCATTTTGTTGGACTTTTGATGAACCGATTACGCTTCAGTGATTTCATGTTTCGATCCCTTTAAAAAAGCTAACAATAACAATATCATCTTTGTTATGAAATTGATATCTTAACGCATGATTGTAATCTAAATTATTCTAATTCTCTTAATAGTACTTCCTCACAAAGGAGCAAAAAAGAAGACTTATGGCCACCTGAATAATATTCTCTATTGTGTGCGTAAAATATCCTTCAATTGGGTAAAGATGATCAGATTCAAAGAAAAAGCTTCCTTAACTTGCCAAAACTTTATTCAAAAGTTAAAGCAAGAACTGACACTATTTTCGATCCTCTGCCATGAACCTCACCAAGAAGGTATAGAGAAATTATTGGTTGCCTTCGATCAATGGCAGCCTCTTTGGTTTAAGGCAAACCCAATGAAAGATTCATAACCCATTTGTTTTATGTTTGAGGGATGATTTTCATTTTAAACACAGATTTCTATCTATGACTTACAAGACTAAAAATAGTTAAATAGATGAGGTATCTCGTCAATATAAATTAATTAATAAATAAACGGCTCAACAACAATATATGCGAATGTGGTCTAATAATTACTACAAAATTTTAATTAGATGAAGCCATTAATAGTAGATTGTTTTCGGGATGTAACTTTGTCTATGGAAGGAAGCCCCTTTGCTTTATTCCCAATCTCAACAACTCTTCGATTCTTTATTTTCTCCTATATTTTAAGAAATCTTATATATTTATGTCATTTGAATGAACGGTGAAAAGAGATTGGCAAGTGCTTGCTTAGTTGGTCCCAGGTTGGACAAACAACCCTTCCTTTTCCTTTACTAATCAAAACAAAAAAAAAAACAATTATTTATATGTTGAAGTCAATATACGTTTTATCATGATATCATAGTCAGACATGAAGGATCAACAAAGGTGGCCGGAACTTCTCGGCAATGTTGGAACAAGTGAGCCATTACTTAACAAGGTCCCGACAATTCAACAAAGAAAAGCCTTCTGACACAGAAAGGAGAACCTTTTCCCCAATGGCTACTGGTCTTAGATCACTTCATTTTCTCTTAGTTCTCTTTGTTTCCAACATTCACTCGGCCGTTCCTGAAGATGAAAACCATTTCATCTACAATGGATTTCGTCAAGCCAAACTGCATCTTAATGGAATCGCATAAATCCACTCTAATGGTTTACTGCAGCTCACAAATTTATCGAAAATGAATAGTGGCCATGCTTTTTACCCATTTCCCATAAGATTTAAACCTTCATCCAGTTTAAATTCATCTGTTTCATTTTCAACAAACTTTGTGTTTGCCATGGTTCCTGAATATGAAAACCTTGGTGGTGATGGCATTTCCTTCACCATTGCTCATTTGACAGATTTCACACTCTCTTCTCCAGGTAGTTTCTTCGGACTCTTCAACGCTTCCAATGACGGCCGTACTACAAACCATATCTTGGCCATAGAGCTTGACACCGTTAGAAATTAGGAATCGAATGACACAAATGACAATCATGTGGGAATCGATGTCAACAGCATTAGGTCAGTTGTATTGTTGAGTGTAACGTATTTTTCCAGACAAGACTAGAATATTCCAGCAAAACTCCAGCAAAGAAAGTATCTCTAGCAAGTTCCAGAAGATCCAGAGACTCCCATAAAAGGATAAAGTTGGCTAGCAAAAAAATCTAGTGCTTGAAAAGTCAAAAATAATGGCTATGTATGTCGGTTATGTAAGTCTATAAATACCCATCGTGTGTATTGTAAAGATGAAGATGAAAAAGCTTTAAAGCTTTCCTTGTATTGAAGTCTTTCAATCAAAGCTCTTTTTCCAACTAATTTGGAGACAACGGGCTCCACTTAACTTTCTCAATCTCCCTTCGTCCTTTTTCTTTCCCAAACCTACCATAAACCTTTTCCGTTGCGAACCACTTTTCTTTTCACCAAAACCAACATGTATCAACTGCCGCAAGGTATGGGGATCAATTGGAAACAAGCTTGAAGCTTACCAGTGGGGATCCAATGAGTCTTTAGATAGACTACGATGAAGCACAAACGTTACTGAGTGTAAGACTCGGTCCAATTGGAATCCCAAACTAGAATAACCTCTATTAAAGGAGTCCATTAATCTGTCTGAAATTCTCTTGGAACATATGTATATTAGATTCTCCTCAGCCACAGGTGCCCTTGCAAGTGATCATTACATCCTGGGATAGAGCTTTAATACAAGAGGACCAGCGCATAGCCTTAACATTTCGATCCTCCTTCTACTTCCCCCTCCCCATTACAGGAAAATTAGAGAGAAACAACTAGTACAGATTGTCACTTCACTCATAGCAGCAACGGTTGTGCTGATAATGATCCTGGGAGCTGTTTACATCTTAAGGAGGAAAAATTCTGAAGAAGTATGTGAAGAATGGGAAGAGGGTTATGGTCTTCACAAGTTCACCAACAAGGAACTTCACAACGCAAACCAAGGTTTCAGAGAAATAAAACTTCTTGGAGCTGGAGGTTTTGGAAAGGTTTACAATGGAACGCTTCCATGTTCTAATGTTCAAGCTGTAGTAAAGAAAGTCTCCCATGATTCCAAACAAGGGATGAAGGAATTTGTGGCCGAGATTGTTAGCATGGGAAAAATGAGGCAAAGGAACTTAGTGCAGCTCTTGGGCTATTGCCGGCGAAAGTGGGAACTTCTGTTGGTCTATGATTATATGCCTAATGGAAGTCTTAATTCGTTCTTGTATCGCAGTATAAAGATAAGCCTTAACTGGCCTCAACGACTTCGAATCATTAGAGGGGTAGCATCTGGTCTTCTTTACCTTCATAAAGACTGGGAACAGGTGGTTTTGCACAGAGATGTAAAAGCAAGTAACGTTCTATTAGATGCTGAACTAAATGCAAGACTAAGAGATTTTGGCCTTACAAAATTATACGACCATGGTACCTGTTAGACAAGACCTCACGTCTCTCTCCTATGTCTCGTAGGCCTACAGCTACCTAGACTAGGGTCACAATTGTATCCTAGACTAAGGTTACTGTTGTACATTATTTTATAGTTTTTTACACTCTACATATACGTGTACTGATGTATAGATGTCTGAGGTTGGAAATCAAATACAAGATTATTTTTCACTATTCATCTTTGTTTTCTCTAACTTGGTTTCGAGCTCAGCTCCGATGAAAGCCCCGATCCTGCCCTCCCTTCCCTTTTTTCTTTCTCCCTTGTTTTCTTTCTCCCTTGTCATCCTCTTGGGCCCCCGTCCCTCTTTCTTTTTTTTTTTCCTCTGCTTTCTTCACCAAGCCCAACCCAAAATGTCTACCTCCTCTTCTGAGTCTAACTCCTCCTTAACCCGACTCACTAACCCACCTCCTGCTGCTGCGGCTGTCCCTCCCACCCTTGCTCTCCTCTCCTCTCCTTCCCTCCCTGAACACCTAAATGGCTCTAACTACATCATTTAGAGGACAATGCTCGAACCATTCCTTGATGCAGCTCAACTTCTCTCGATTGTTGAGGGCTCCGAACCCGAACCGCCCACCTATTTGCTTGCACCAAGCAACTCGGCCCAGGCCTCTCTTTCTTCTACCACCGGCCCAACCCACATCCCCAAATCGGCCCATGCGCATTGGCGCATCCGCAACCGGACGGTGATGGGGTGGATTCTCACCACCGCCACCGCTCCCATCGTGGCACCACTAACCACTTTTCGGCCCTCCGCCACCATCTGGAGCCACCTCGCCACCACTTTCGCTCAGCAGTCCACCGCACGCATCGTCGCTCTCCGCCTCGATCTTCAAAATCTCCACCGTGGTGATCGATCTGTTGTAGAATTTCTTCAACAGGTGACGCAAATCTCAGATCAGTTGGCTTTGATCGGAGAACCGCTTCACGACAGTGAGTACCATACTTATGTTTTTTGTGGGCTAGGGTCGGAGTATCATGCCTTAGCCGTCGCGGTCTCCGTAAGCTCCAGGGTGGCGCTACTCTCACAGGAGGACCTAAATGGTCTCCTCCTCTCCCACGAAGCCGTCGTTGACGTCAATAGCCGCGATCTCCCGGCCATCCCGCCTCCTGCGGCGTTCGCAATTCACAACGGGTCCCCTGCTGCCTTCCCTCATTGACCACCTTCCCCAGCGAGTGGCTTCCCACGCGCCGTACCATCGTCTTCCTTACCCCTTCTTCTCCTTAACCCCTCAACTTTCCCACCCTCCACTATCGCTGGCGGCGGCCATGGCAAGCAGCGTCTACCCTTTTGTCAAATATGCCGCCGCCGGGGCCACTATGCCCTAACCTGCAGAAAGCGCTTCCACGCGCAATTTCCCCCCCCCCCCCCCCCCCCCCTTCGACAACCTTTTCCCCCTCCTCCAACCCCTCAGCCCACTTTGCTTCCCCCATCCCTCCTCTCTCCCCGGCCCTTCACACCCCCTTAGCCCAGCACACATTTGCCACTTATCCCCCCTAGTCCTCTCTGGCCCATCACTCATACTCAACCCCCTCCTTCTCCCTGGACCCAAGCCCGTATTCCTCCTCCTACCTTTCAGCCTAAGCCCAAGCCCCGGCCCCCCTTGTCTCTCAGGCCCAGGCCCAGGCCCCTTAGGCCCAAGCCCAAGCCCACCTTGCCTCTCAGGCCCCCTATACTCCTCTCCCCCCTTTTTCCCCTCAAGCCCATCTTACCTCTTTTTCACCTCTTAAATCCCCTCCCTCTACCCTTGGTGCCTCTTCATGGTTCACCGATTCCGGTGCCACTCACCATGTCACTAATTCCCCTTATGGCCTTACTTCTGCTATCCCTTACACTAGCTCTCAGCAGCTGACTGTCAGTGATGGAGTTTCTCTTCCCATCACCTACATCGGTACTTTTTTCTCCTCTTCTCCTCCATACATTTGCCTCACTAATATTTTAGTTGTTCCTGGCATTGCCAAAAATTTATTATCTGTTTCTCACTTTGCCATTGATAATCATTGTATTTTTATTTTTTATAACACTCATTTTTTTGCCCGCTCTATCTCAACTGGTCAGATCCTACTCAGTGGCATCCTTGATCGTGGTCTATACCACGTCTCGCCCTCCAGCGTTACTTCGCCTCCTTTTGCTCTTTCCGTCGCTTCCATTGGCTCCCTCACCTTGTGGCATCATCGTCTTGACCATGCCTCCTCCAACGCTGTTGTTCATCTTTTATCATCTACGAACACTCATTTTACTCGCACTCATTTCCCTCTATATACTGCTTGTGCTCTTCGTAAGAGTCACCACCATCCCTACCCCCCTACTCAGTATCGGGCTTCCCAACCCCTTGAATTGGTACATTTTGATGTCAGGGGACCTGCTCTTGTAACCTTTTTTTACGGTTATAAATATTATGTTTGTTTCATCGATGATTATTCTCGGTTCACTTGGTTTTACCCATTCACCACTCGTGCTCAGTTTCCCACCATTTTTTGTACTTTTCACTGTTTTGTTTCCACTCAGTTCTCCTAAACTCTCTGTGCCATTCAGTGTGATGGTGCTCCTGAGTTTCTTTCCTCTGAGCTTCATTCCTATCTTTCTACTCATGGTATTCACCATCGTGTTTCTTGCCCGTACTCCCTGTTTCATAACGGGACTACGGAACGGAAACATCGTCATATTTTCGAGACTGGCCTTACCTTACTGACTCATGCCTCTGTCCCTCTCCCCTTCTGGGAATTTGCCTTTGAGATCGTGGTTGTGTTGATCAACTGTCTTCCCATGGCAGTTCTCAACCACCTTTCCCCTTGGCAGACCTTTTTTCATCACCCTCCTGATCTCTCCTCTCTTCGTGTCTTTGGTTGTGCCACCTTTCCTTATCTCCGCCCTTACTCCCCCCACAAGTTAGCTCCCACTCTCGTCCCTGTGTCTTCATGGGTTACCCCTTGGCTACTGTGGCTATCGGTGTTATTGTCCCTCCACCCATCATTTCTATACGACCGTCGATGCCTTCTTTGATGAGACCACCTTTCCCTTCTTCACTCCACCCGCTTCAGCCCCTTCTCCATCTACTTCCCTCACTACTCCTATCCCTCTTCCCCTCCCTCCTTTTCCCCTCCACCTCCACCCTAATTACCCTTCTCCCCCACCTCCCCTTCCTCTCCCCCCTTCCTCCTCTGCCCCTGCTATCCCAACAGCTCCTTCCCTTCCCTGTCATCCTATGATCACTCGTCTTAAGGACGGCACTGTGACTCGACGTCTCCTCACTTGTAATCATACCTTTGCCCTCACTGCCACCGCCCACCCCTATCCAAAACCCACTACTTTTTCCCAGGCTGCTCGAGACCCTAAGTGGCAGGCCGCCATGGCGGCCGAGTATTCTACTCTTCTTCATAATGGTGCATGGGATCTTGTCCCCCTTCCCCTTGGTGCTCGTCCTATCGGTTGCAAGTGGGTCTACAAAGTTAAGCTTCGCTCTGACGGCTCTCTTGAGCGCTATAAAGTGCGTCTGGTTTTCATCAGCAACCTGGTATTGATTATATGGAGACCTTTAGTCCGGTTGCCAAACTGGTTACTATTCGCACCCTCATTGATGTGGCTTATTCTCGCGAGTGGACTCTTCGGCAGCTTGATGTCTCCAATGCCTTTTTACATGGCTTTTTTTCTGATGAGGTGTATATGCTTTAGCCTTTTGGTTTCCTTGATGCATCTTGCCCTCACCATGTATGCCGTCTTTGGCACTCTCTCTACGGTCTCAAGCAAGCTCCATGGGCTTGGTATCAGCATTTGAGTACTTTTCTCCTCTACTTGGGTTTCAATATCTCGGCTGCTGATACCTCCCTCTTCTTACTGCACACTTCTCCGTACAACATTATCTTGTTGGTCTATGTGGATGATATTTTGCTGACAGGGTCTTCTCAGGCCCCTCTTTCTTCCCTACTTACTGCTCTCCAGCGAGAATTTGCTATTAAGGATCTCGGCCCCCTTCATTATTTTTCTTGGCATTGAGGTGCTTCACACCTCCTAAGGCTTGCTCCTTCATCAGGCGAAGTTCACTCATAACATTTTATCTCGTGCCCGAATGTCTGATGCCCATGCAATACCGACTCCTTGCACTCCCGCTAACTCTCCTTCCTAATGGAATGGTGATCCCCTCCCTGATCCTCTTCATTATTGGAGCATTGTGGGTGCTTTTCAGTACGTCACTCTCACTCACCCGGATATTGCTTACACCGTTAACTAGGCCTGCCAGTTTCTCCATGCTCCCACCACTACGCACTGGCATCTGGTTAAGCGCATTCTGCGCTATCTCACCGACACTCCCCGCTATGGCATTCATCTCACTCGGAGTGCTTCCACGGCTCTCCACGCCTTCTCTGATGCTAGTTGGGCGGGTGATCGTGATGACCGCCGGTCTGTTGGTGGCTTTGGCGTGTTCCTTGGCCCCAACCTCATCTCTTGGTGTTCTCGTAAACAACGCACGGTTGCCCGCTCCAGTACTGAGGCCGAGTATAAATGCTTGGCTGACACCGTTGTTGAAGTTATTTGGATTGAGTATCTGCTTCGGGATCTGCATGCACTAGCTCCTCACCCTCTCGTCCTGTGGTGCAATAACCTTTCCGCTCTCTACTTGGCGGCGAACCCGGTTTTTCATGCTCGTACAAAACATATTGAGATTGATTATCATTTTATTCGGGAACGCTACCTTCGAGGGCAACTTCTCGTTTGCTTCATCTCCTCTGCTGATCAGCTTGTGGATATCTTCACCAAAGGCTTATCCACTTCTTGCTTTCAGTTATTGCGGTCCAAGCTGACGGTTCTCTCTGACCCATCAACTTGCGGGGGGATGTTAGACAAGACCTCACGTCTCTTTCCTATGTCCCGTAGGCCTACAACTACCTAGACTAGGGTCACAGTTGTATCCTAGACTAGGGTTACTATTGTACATTATTTTACAGTTTTTTACACTCTGCATATACGTGTACTGATGTATAGATGTGTGAGGTTGGAAATCAAATACAGGATTATTTTTCACTGTTCATCTTCGTTTTCTCTAACTGTACCAATCCCCAAACCACCTGTGTGGTTGGAACTATTGGCTATTTGGCTCCAGAGCTTATGAGAGTAAGGAGGGCAACCACTTGTACTGATGTTTTTGCTTTTGGGACATTCATGCTCGAGGTGGCTTGTGGAAGGAAACCTATAGAGCATTAAGGACCACCTGAAAGTGTGATGCTGGTTGATTGGGTGTTCAAGTGTTGGAGAAATGGAGGTATTCTTGATGCATGTGATCCTAGATTGGACGGAAATTATGTGGAGGAAGGAATGGTATTGATTTTGAAAGTGGGCTTGCTATGCTCTCACATTATGCCATCAACTAGGCCTAGCATGAGGTAAGTGGTGCAGTTTTTGGACGGTGGTATTAGTCTGCCAGAATTGATGAGAGAGAGATCTTCCTTTTTTACATTTAAAACGGACGAATCATCTGATTTCTTACCAAGCCAAACTTCTGTTCCTCCCATATCTGTCCTTGGATCATTCCTGAATAGTGGTCGTTCAGTCGGATCATTCCTAGTAATGAGGTATAGAGTTTCCCTCACTATATCTAGACTTGGAAACAGATATTAGCTACTAGTGTAAGTCAAACTATAGAAATGTAGCAAGATTCTTAGATCGTTGTCGAGTGTTGCTTGTTAGAGTGGCTAATTGCGTTTTTAGTACCTTGCAAAAATTTTTCTTCTTCTGTCTTTGTCATAAACAAAACAGCAACACGGAGAAAATGTTTTTCCTTGTTCACTGATACATGGGCCAATTAAACTCATGTCTCTGCACAGAATCCCGCTTTTCAGAGAGTAAAAATAGAGTACAAAGCCTTGTCCCTTCGCTCTATTCCTTAAGGCAACAGTTCTTCGATTCTTCATTTCTCATTGTGCTTGCCCTTTGTTCGGGTGGAAAACTTCATCCACCATGGCTTCAATAAAGCCACTCTGCGCCTTGATGGAGTCCTAGATATCTGTTGAATACTTGCCACGTCACCCACGTTGGACACTGATTCTCCATAAAGTAAACATTCCAAGAATAGTGCCACCAACTACGGAATTAATAAGACGATGCCACATTGAAAATTCAAATCAATTTTCATACAATAGATTCAAAGTTGAAATATTATCCTAATATTTCCAAACTAGGATAACTCTGAATTTATATTTTCAAATGTCTTCTTGAATTATAATAGTTGACTATTATTTATATAATTATTTTTTCTTAGGTTAAAAATTTTATTCATCACTATAAATAAGATATAGTCCTGTACATATAATTATCAAATTCCAAACATCTATAAAATTAATTCTTTAATTCTACGTAGATATTAGCTACCAGTGTAAGTCGTCGAAATGTAGCAAGATTCTTAGATCGTTATTGACTGTTGCTTGTTAGAGTAGCTAAGTGCGTTTTTAGTGCCCTGCAGAAAGCTTTCTTCTTCTTTCTCTGTCATAACAAAACAACAACGCGGATGGACGGCATCCCGTTTTTGACAGAGTAAAGACAGACTACAAAGGCCATTCCGATTCTGCGAAGCAGGGGTGGTGCCAATCTGAGTGAATCCAATCAAGGAGTTCGGTGCCGCTGGCCAAGAAAAGGAGACCGTTTTTCTGAATTCTTGCTGTACGCGGCCGAATATCCGTTTCTCAAGTTGCCGTGTTTGTTCATGCGGAAGTAACGGAGAATTGCGGCCACCGAAAGGAACGAACCTCCGCACTCCGTCGTGACATCTACTGCCACATCAGGGCTAGATGGTGGCTCCCCACCATGGCACTTGTTTGCCACGTCAAGACCACCTCTAACATTCTCTTCTTCAAAACGAATAATTTGCTTAATTAGAAGCCATCCTTTTCCATTCACATGTTTTAACCCGAGGGAGCAGGAATTATTTAGAATGGCATTTGGTTCCAAAAGATCATAACGTGAACAAAAATAATCTTTCCAATTGTCATATAGCTTTAAGGCTAAACTTAAAAGTTAAGTTACAAATTGGAAAGTCATCTTATTTAAACTTTATCTCAAAAATCTTGACATCCAATATGAAACTCTTGCTCAACATACACTTCTATCCATATTGAGCATTAGTATGCTCAAGATCACATGAAGTAAAAAAAATTTAATATAAACCTAAATATTATTTAAAAGATCTGAAAGTTCAATCCAAAAGCTAACTTATAAATTAAAAAATATTTTTTTTCATTTAAATTTCACCTTAAGAATCTTAAATATCAATGTGAGATTTTTTGACTTGTACACACATCAATTTTCTATATGCATATAAAATTTTTGTCCACATTGATGATTTAAAATCTTTAATCTAGGTTCAAGTACGGATTTTACCAAGATATCATTGAAAAGGTATTGAGAAAAGATCCAAAGAAATGAAATAATAAAGGATCAGTAGACCATCACATGAGGTAGTTTAAATTGTTTTCCTTGCGATGGCTTTTAATGGATCCCCGATCCCCTTTTTTCTCCTTCATCAAAATCTTTTGGTTAGACTTGGAAGGGCATACAGGGCTAAGTTTCACAAAGTGAGTGATATGGAGGAGATGAACGCCAATTCAAAGGAGATAAGGTTAGAGAAAAATCTTTTTCCAAGGAAACAAAGCCTAGAAAAGAGGTGGACTAACTGAAAGAGAAATATTGGGTGTTGTCTTTTATTCTAATTTACACATTGTATTTATATGTATATATAGATTTTAGGAGAGAGAATATACAAAGAATGCTCTATATAAAATGTATAATTCATATTATATTCTTAATATATAAAATCATGTCTTCAATATTAAGAATTTTATGATTTTCTTGTGTAAGGAATTCTTTCTCAAAAACATTGTTGTTAAGAACACAAAAAAAAAAAAAAGGTTTTGATTATAGTACTAATTGCCAAACAAGGACTTCCTCCTCCTTTCTCTTTTACTTAAGCATGTGTGTTCTTTCTTTTATTACTATTATTTTTTAGTATCTAAGAGATTTGTTAGTGTTGATTTAGGATGTCTATCACTCTACTTTATAAGAAAATACATATTGGGATCAAGATATCACCCTTTTTTTTAATGTAATTCAGCTACTACTTCTTTAATCTTGGATTCCACTCAAATTTTATATTAAAGCATTCTTTACTGTTATTCATTTAAGTAATCATTTTCCATCTTTAAAGTTATCTTATTAGTTTTCATATTTCAATTTAGTCTTCTCACTAAATTGTTTTGTACATCTTCTTAATCAATGTCCTAGCCTTTCCCTTAGATTGACAATAGATGTTGGTTTCTAGGTCATGGTCTTGCTTCAAAGGGTTTTGTTTTTCTCAATCTAGCCTTTAGCCTTCTCCTCTTCCGTGAACTTTCAATTTTACAAGTCAATGTAGATAGACATCCCTCCTACCATTGAACTTTCAAAGTGTCTTTGTCCTTCTTTTTCATATAAAACATCTTGAGTCTATTACAAACTTTTGGATTTAGAAGTGTATACATCTTTTGTATATATCTCACAAAAGTCTTTTACTAAGCATAATGATAAAGTGCTTCTCAACCTTGAAGCTAGTTTTTGAGTTAGATTTTTAACCTTTTTGACATAATATCAAAATTTAGATTGAATATGTGACATCCTATATAACTTACTTGATATGTATAGCACTTGGCATGTAGAGTTATTTGTGCAAAATAAAAGTTTTACACCAAAAGTGTTGACCTTTGAAGTAAATCTTAAATGAATAAAGTATTTATAAACCTTAAGTTTAACTTCTTTGTTAAGCCTTTGAGCCTTCTAATACTATTCATAGATGTCCTTCTATTCATTAGTACAAACAAACTTTAGAGTTGGACTTTTCACTCATTTCCTAGGACTGTTGATCAAATTGCTCTCATTCATGTGTTTCTAATTGTTTTTCGCGTTTTGATGCCTTTAACATGTTCTGAAATTATTGGGTACATATATTCTTTTGATGCCTAGACAATATTATTGTCGTAATGGAGATCCTAATTGATATCTTAACCCATGATTGACACCTAAATTATTTTAATTCCCTCAACAGTACTTCACAACCGAAGAGGACAAAGGAAGAGTTGTTGAGCATTGGATAATATTGCTTGCCAAGACTTTATTCAAAGGTGATGAAGCAAAAACCGAATTTGTCATGATCTCAGCGAGGAGGTATAGAAACCCCATGAAAGATTCTTAACGCTGTTGTTTTTTATTTATTGGACGATCCTTATTTAAAATATAAATTATTGTAAATTACAAGACTAAAAATAGCGTTATGCTGGTGATAAAGTAAGTCCTTTACTTTTATTCATTCATGTCTTGCTTTTCCTAAGCGCAACAAATATTAAAGGTGAACTTTTCACTCATTTCTTGAGATTTTTGATGGTCAAATTTCGCTCTTACACGTCTCTGCAATTGTCTTTCAAGTTTCCGTGCCTTTAACAAAATTGACAACGACAAAATCATTGGTCTGTTCAAAAATTTTCTACTTGCGTGTATTCTTTTCATGCCTAGAAAAGATTATTGCAATAATGGAAATCATAATTGATATCTTAACCCATGATTCAAGCCTAAAGTTTTTAATTTGCTCAATGGTATTCCACAACAGAAGAGGACAAAATACGAGTTGTTGGGCATCTAGATAATATTTTCTAATGTGTGCATAAATCACACTCCAATTAGGTAAAGATGGTAGGACCCAAAGAAAAAGTTTACTTTGCTTGCCTAAACTTTAATCAAAAGTGATGAAGCAAAAATTCGGAGAACTTCTATTCCTCTGCCATGATCTCATCGAGAAGGTATAGAAAAGTGATTGGTTGGCTTTCATCAATGTCAGCCTCTATTTTTGGCAACAAACCTCATGAAAGATTTTTAACATTATATTTTTACGTTTATTGGACGATCCTCATTTAAAATACAGATTATTATAAGTTAGAGACTACAAATAGGTAAATGTAGTCTGATATCAGGTAAATCTAACATAATATCAAAAAGATAAAAAAATATAACTCATCAATACCTCAAAGAATCATGTGGGAATGGAAGTGGAAGGCCTCAAATCGGTTGAATCAGCTCCTGTAATGTATTTTCCAGCATAAGGGAGTGTCTCAACATCCTATTTACGTATACAGGTTCATTCAGATCTGAAACATCATCTAAAAGGTGCCAAAGAAGGATAGGCATATTCCTTGATCCTGTCATTCACCAACGCCAAAGAGCATTGGAGAACTCATTTTTGCTTTACTTGAGAAAAACACCCAAGAACGGTAAATGCGAATGTAGTCTAACCATTATTACAAAATTTCCATTAGATCAAGCAATTGGTGGTAGATTGTTTTCGGGATGTAAATTTGTCTGCGGAAAGAAGTCCCTTCGCGCTATTCCCAAGGGCAACACTTCTTCGATTCTTCATTTTCTAATAGAAAACTTCATCTACCATGGCTTCAATCAAGCCTCTTTGCGCCTTGATGGAGTCGTAGAAATCTGTTGAGGGATAAACATAAAAGAAGAATTTGTTTTTTTCAATCAAAATTTCTTCCAATTATCTATGCGTTAAGAAATCTTATATATTTATGTCATTTGAATGAACTATCACGGTGAAAAGAAAGCTATTAGAAGGGAAATTTTTTATGATGACTCTTAATAGTATGAAAGCCTAAAAAAGATAAGTAAACTGATCCTTTATCATACCACGTAATATTTTTTATTTTATTTGCATTAATCTTCCAATACAATCCATTGAATTGGTCAATTGCCACTAAACAGCAATTAACAGCAAAGGGTTCGTCGTGCTTTCTTCCAATGAAACGCAATACAGCCTCATCGCTTCCGCTTTCTACAAACTTTCTGCCTGCCATGGTTCATCAAACAAAAGATCTCTGTGATGTCAGCATTGAGTTCACCTTGAATGCCCCAAGGAACTTTCCCCTTTTTCTAGCAAACCTACATTTAGGCTCATTAAAATTGAACGTATATCTAGATTTTAAGTGAAATGCCTTTTTGATTGTAAATTGAGTTATTGTGCAAAACATTTTCTCATAGATACAATAAGAGAGTGTATCAAAGTTAGATAAATATTATATTTTTATCATTACACTGATATGTTGTGTATTTTATGAATGGATGTATTCCTTCTATGTTAGAAGCTAATTTGAGGGAAGAAAGTTTGCTAACTTTTAAAGACCCTCGATAACCCAAGTAATGGCCGTTCCTCAGGCCACATCTTGGCCGTCATGCTTGAAGCAACTCTTCAAAGATAATCATGGGGGAATGGAAGTGATGGGCCTCGAATCATTTAAATCAACTCTTATAATAGAAATTTAGATTTTCTTTTTTTGGTTTCATTAAGCTTTTGAAGCTAAATGAAAACTTTTATAGAACAAAAATATTCCAACTTTTAGGTCTTCAAAATTTTATAAACAAATTATTTTCAATTCCAAAACTATTTATTTGAGAAAAAAAGGTTTAATGGATTGCACTACTTCACGGGCAATGCAATCCATGTTAGTCGGTCCATGTTAGCATGTTACTCGGGCCCACGTAAAGGCAGGTATTTATACTAAGAAAAGACTTCTGATGCACCAAAAGAGAGTCGACTTCTGATGCACAAAAGAGAGTAGACTTCTGATGCACCAAAAGAGAGTGTTAGCATGTTACTCAGGCCCACGTTTCTGGTTGAGATTTTAAATAAGAATTTTGCGGGTTTTTTGGATCAGCGTTGAAAGGGCGGTAGCTTTATGATCGACGTTGAATGGAAAGATTTGCAGGTTTTTTTTGGCTATGTTGCTCTTTCGGGGAAATTGAGGATATCAAGTCACACGAAAGCCCCTGTCAGTTAAGCTGGTATTTAAAGCAACCTCACATCACTCTTTAAATAACACCTGAAACTCCATGTTAGGGCAAAACCATCCTTAGGTTGTCTAAGGAGAACCTTTTTCCCAATGGCTACAGTTCTTAGATCACTCCATTTTCAGTTTTTGGTTTCATTAAGCTTTTGATGCTTAAATGACAACTTTTATAGAACAAAAATATTTCAACTTTTACGTCTTCAAAATTTTATAAACAAATTATTTTCAATCCAGAAACTTTGACTTAAGAAAAAAAGTTTAATGGATTGCGTTGCCTTACAGGCAGGTCCAGGTATTTAAACTAAGAAAAGACTACTGATGTAGAAAAGAGAGTTTTATAGCATGTCGCTCGGGCCCACCTAAAGTTCTGCAGGCCGATGAGACGTGTAACGGTTTAGTTTAGTTTAGTTTATTTGCCTCTGTCGTAGTCTTTTCTGGTTTAAGAATTTTGCTGGGTCGTTTGGATCAGCGTTGAAAGGGCGGTAGGTTTAGGATTGACTTTGTAGGGAGGCGATTTGCTGACTTTTTGGGTATGTTGCTCTTTTGGGGAAAGTGAGGATATCAAGTTACAGGAAAGCGCCTGTCATTTAAGTTGGTATTCAAAGCAACGTCACATCGCTCTTTAAAACCAGGGGTATTTCTAACCTAAAGGTATTATTTCCAGTTTCAGAGGAAATAGTCTTCTCCGTTGATCCGATCGTTCGGCTTCTGCATCGACGAACCCTAGGGCAAAACCATCGTTGTTTAAGGAGAGAACCTTTTTCCCAATGGCCACAGTTCTTAGATCACTCCAGTTTCTGTTAGTTCTCTTTGTTTCCAATGTTCCCTTGGCCGTTCCTGAAGATGAAACCCATTTCATCTACAATGGATTTCATCAGGCCAAACTGCATCTTGATGGAATCGCACAAATCCAACAGAGTGGTGTGTTGCAGCTAACTGATTTGTCGCCAGGGGAGACTGGCCATGCTTTCTACCCATTTCCTATAAGATTCAAACCCTTATCCAATTCAAATTCATCTGTTTCATTTTCAACGAACTTTGTGTTTGCCATGGTTCCTGGACATGAAACGCGTGGTGGTACCGGCATAGCCTTCGTCATCGCTCCCTCGACGGATTTCACCTATGCTTCTGCAGGCGGTTACTTGGGACTCTTCAACTTTTCCAATAACGGCCTTCCTATAAACCACATCTTGGCCGTAGAGCTTGACCCCGTTGCTAACACTGAATTGGGAGAGAGATTGTCGAATCATGTGGGTATCGATGTCAACAACATCAGGTCAGTTGAATCAGTTCCAGCGAGGTATGGGGATCAATTGGCAACAACATTGAATCTCACCAGTGGGAATCAAATGAGTCTTTGGATAGACTATGATGAAGCACAAACGTCACTGAGCGTAAGACTCTCTCCAACTGAAACACCAAAACCAGAACAAGCTCTATTATCGAAGACCATTAATCTGTCTGAAATTCTCTTGGAACATATGTATGTTGGCTTCTCCTCAGCCACAGGTACCCGTGTAAGTGATCACTACATCCTGGGATGGAGCTTTAATACAAGTGGACCAGCGCAAAGCCTTGACATTTTGAACCTCCCTCCTCTTCCTTTTTCCCATCACACGAAAAAGAGAGAGAAACCACTACTACAGATCGTCACTTCACTCGTAGCAGCAGCAGTTGTGCTGATAATGATCCCGGCAGCTGTTTACATCTTAAGGCGGAAGAATTCTGAAGAAGCACGTGAAGAATGGGAAGAGGGTTATGGTCTTCACAGGTTCACCTATAAGGAACTTCACAATGCAACCCAAGGTTTCAGAGACACAAAACTTCTCGGAGCTGGAGGTTTTGGAAAGGTTTATAGAGGAACGCTTCCATTGTCTAATGTTCAAGTTGCAGTCAAGAAGATCTCCCACGATTCCAAACAAGGGATGAAGGAATTTGTGGCGGAGGTAGTTAGCATGGGAAGAATGAGGCATAGGAACATAGTGCAGCTCCTGGGCTATTGCCGGAAAAAGCGAGAACTACTGTTGGTCTATGATTATATGCCTAATGGAAGTCTCGACAAGTTCTTGCATCGCAACATAAACCTAAGCCTTAACTGGCCTCAACGATTTCGAATTATCAAAGGGACAGCATCCGGCCTTCTTTACCTACATGAAGAGTGGGAACAGGTGGTTCTACACAGAGATATTAAAGCAAGCAACATTTTATTGGATACTGAACTAAATGCAAGGTTAGGAGATTTTGGCCTTGCAAAATTATACAAGCATGGTACCAATCCCCAAACCACCCGAGTGGTTGGCACTATTGGCTATTTGGCTCCAGAGCTTGTGAGAGCGGGGGGGCCAACCACTTGTACTGATGTTTATGCTTTTGGAACTTTCATGCTTGAGGTGGCTTGCGGAAGAAGACCTGTAGAGCATCAGGGTCCTCCAGAACAGGTGATGTTGGTTGATTGGGTGTTTGAGTGCTGGAGAAATGGAGTCATTCTTGACGCATGTGACCGTAGATTGGAAGGAAATTATGTGGAGGAAGAAATGGTATTGGTTTTGAAAGTAGGCTTGCTGTGCTCTCACGCAATGCCATCAGCTAGGCCTAGCGTGAGGCAAGTGATGCAGTTTTTGGATGGTGACGCTGGTTTGCCGGAATTAACGAAAGAGAAAGCATCCTTTTTTACATTTATAACGGATGAATCATCCGATTTCTTACCAAGCCAGACTTCTACTGCCCCAATATCTGCCCTTGGATCATTCTTGAATACTGGTCGCTGAGCCCGGTCTGTGATGCCACTAGTAGACTGTTGTTGAGAAAAGATGGTAGAAACTTTTGATGATGAAGTGTAGAGTTTCTCTCACTAAATCTAGACTTGGAAAAAGATGTTAGCTATTAGCGTAAGTCAAACTGTTGAAGTGTAGCAAGCTTGTTAGATCGTTATTTGAGTGTTTCTTGTTAGAGAGTTTAATTGCGTTTTACTATTCTGCAGAAATTTTTCTTCTTCTCTCTCTGTCAAAACAAAGAAAGCTTCACGGATGCAAGGAATCCCCTTTTTGAGAGTAAAACACAGAGAACAAAGGCTTTTCGAAATAGGAAAACTTAAGTCTCTTAATTAGCCGAAACCATCTTCTTCTTCCACTGCCTATTTCCTCTTCTCCTGCAAGTGATTGGTGTCGGAATCATGGCTGTTTCTTCAAGCTGCAGAAATTGGCACCGTCTGCTACAAGGAAAGAGCGCCGCTTCTGTAGAAGAAACTCCGTTTTTCTCGGCTAACTTTTACCACTGATTAGAGGAAAATGCTTGCTCTTATCTCTGCATAAGATATTTTGATATGTAACATCAATTTCAGGCACGATTGATATCTTTAACCAATGTTCGAAACATAAACAACAGTAATTCTGTCAACTGTACTCCCCGGAAACTACTGAAGCAGGGAATTGGACCATTCCGGGTTGTCATGAATATGCTCAAGAAGGTATGGCGAAATTATTGGTACCGTTCGATCAATGGCGGCTTCTTTATTTTTTAAGCCACCCTCGAGAGGGTCCTTAACGCTGTTAGTGCATCCATGTTTACGACAAGTTAAACTTTTCAACATCCAGTTTACATGTAAGACTCTCATTATAAAGTTTGTCATTACGTTAGTTATAGATCAAATTATGCATTGTTCATGTAATTATGATAAAGTATTGAGAATCATTGATGCAACAATTAGGCTATTTCTTTCTATGGTGATTCCTGAAGTTTTTCCGACTAGATGACAAAGGAGAAAAAAGTGAGGATGAACAAAATGCATTTGCATCTTCACGTGATAAACAGAAGGCTATTGGTCCACCACATGGAAAAGTTGTAGAACTACCAATCACAATTCATAGAAACAGTAGATTGCGTTGATGGAATAGTTTCTTGGTTGAGGTACTGATGTTCTAACACGACACATTTGACAAGTATGAAAAACTCATTTCTTGGCAGGTTGACTAATTTCAACAAATAAAAACCTTGGAAAAATCATTGGCTGGCTTTGATCAAAGGCTGCCTCTTTGTTTCGCGGTAAATTCTATAAAAGATTCTTAACGCTATTGTTTTCTGTGTAGTGGACGATACTCATTTTAAGCAAAGATTACCACTCACGATACCGAAAATAGTTAAATAGATTCTGAAAACAGTTCTTCGATTCATCATTTTCTCTTCGTAGGTAGGCGAGGGAAACGTGTAAGACCAAACTAGTCAGAACCCAACAAACACTCTGAGGTACTCTTGCAGATAGATTCTGGAGAATAGCCACGTTCTCCGACAAAGAAGTGAAAGAACCAGTGGAAAATACCTAAAAAGAAGAACTTTATTGGACAGCTGTGGAGAAAACCTTGACTTTGTAACGACCCTAATGGCAAGGTTTCACATACCGGAGCTGATGGACAGTTTCCTCTCTCTCTCTCTCTCTCTCTCTCTCTCTCTCTCTCTCTCTCTCTCTCTCTCTTGCCCCAGTTCTTACTCCTTGACTAAGATGACAAGGTTTCACATACTCCAAACGCGTTTCAATTTCGTACACGGGTATAGAAAGGTCCCCTGGAGCGTCTCCCGGAAGCAAGCGCGTACATAGAATTACTCGAAGAACCAAAAGAATAAAGGCGGTGGCCGATAACAGGTAAACTGACTTTGGCTACCGTGTCGAGGTCTAAAAACAAAAAAGGAACATAGATTTTCATGGTTTCTACTAGTTGTAATTGCGCAGAACATATGTATGCAAGTTTCATCCTTGGACTTCAAAGCAGAGTTGCCGTTACCTCCACGGTTGTAAAATAAAGTTCTTCTTTAAGGTATTTTCCACTGCTTCTTTGACTTCCTTCTCGGACAATGTTGCTATGTTCCCGAATCTATGTATGAGAGAATGCCTCGTAGTGTTTGCTGGGCCAGAGAAGTCTCGTCTTTGTTTCCCACGCCTAGCCCTTGCCCAGGAGGAAAACTTCATCTACCATGGCTTCAATCGTAGAACTCTATTGTACTCAAAATCAGAGATGTCCACAAAATAAGGGTTTTATCTGTGGTATCTATGTTTTAAGAAATCTTGTATATATTATATCATTTAAATGAGCTGCCACGGCAATAAGAAAGAGAGGTTTATTAGAATTGACTCTTAAATATCTGTGGTGACTCTTAATAATATGAAAGCCTAAAATAACAACTAAATTTATGGTTCATGAATATAGTAATTACTTCATCAAATCACATAAAATTTTAAGAGAATAATGATTTGTAATAATGCAAGAGAAAGAAAGAAAGACACATTGCTAAAGTAAGAAAAAATGGACTCATGTGAAAGGTCTTGCAAAACAAATATTCTAGGTTCAAATTTCCTTAACTACATTTTTAACTGATTTGAACATGATTTGAGGGGAGCGGTAGCTTTTTAGTTTAAGTTATCAAGTAAAGTTCGATAAGAATTTTAGGTTGTCCAAAAAAAAAAAAAAAAAAAAAAAAGGAGTAAGAGAGAATGGAGTGGAAGTCCTTGTTTGGCCATCCCTATTGTAATCAAAACTTTTTTTGTTTTGTTCTCTTAACAACAAGGTCTTTGAGAAAGAATTCCTTACATAAGAAAAACATAAAATTCATTGTTCTAGATAGAAGATTTTCTATATTAAGAATATACTATCAATTAGATTATTTTCTACCTAGAGTATTATCTGATTATTCCCTTTCCTAAAATCTCTATACACATGAGAATACAATGTATAATTAGAAAGCTACATACAATGCACAATCTTCTGTTTTCAGTTCAGCCTATCTTTTGAATCTTATTTCCTTGCAAAAAGCCTTTTCTTTGACTATTCCTCTTTTGAATTGGTGTTCATTCCCTTCCGGTCATTCACTTTGTGACATCTAGCCATGTATTCTCTCCTCGAATTTGATTAAAGGATTTGATGCAGGAGAAAAAAGGGGATCGAGGATCCACTAAAAGCTATGGGTAGGAAAACAATTCAAATTACCTAATTTGATACTCTTCCTTTCTTCTTATCTTTCTCTAAATCTTTTCTCCACACTTTTTCAATGATATCTTGGTAATCTTCCATTACTTGAAACTAGATTAAAGATTTCAATATCATCAATGTCAATGAATTTTTTAAATGTACATAAGAAATTGGTGTGTATAAAATAAAAGTTTTACATTAAAAATTAAGATGGTTCAAGTGAAATTTAAAATTTAAAAATAATTTTTTTAACTTATGAGTTAACTTTTACATTGAATCTTTAGTGCTTTGAGCATGAAAGAGAGAGATCTTGTACAATGGAACAAAGGCAAATAGGGTAAAAAAAGTCAATAGCGTTTTGAAAAGAAAACAAAAGCAGCAAATAGTGGCGCGAAAACATTGTACAGGACTTGTGTTAATAGTTTTATGGTTAATAACGTGGCAGCCATTGGGTGGTCGCCATGATCAAAGTAATCAAAGCTTCAAGCCTTGGGAAGCTTTATAACGGTCTTGATGATTGAGGTCTTAAAAGTGCTTTTTTTAATGTGGACGAAATTGCAGTGATATAATTTGGAATTCCTTCCTACCGGCCAGAAATTCAGGATTGGTTGGGTGTAACATGGTAGTCTTTGAGCCTTCGAAACTACCAAACTTTCCGTTTAGTGAGGGTGTTGTTGTTGACTTCACCCCTCAAACTACAGTTTTTACCCTTCGTCTCCAAGATTATTCATGAAATTAATTAGGAAAGAAATTCTAGCAATATTCAAAGTTTAATCCAAAAGTTAATTAATGGGTTAAGAAATAAATTCATATTGTAACATTATTAAGGATTCTATTTTTCCAGGTTAGAATTAAATTTATCAACACCCCACATATTGAGAATACTCAAGTCAAATGGAGTTTGGAGTAGATTTTATTAAACTCTAGAACCATGTAAGAATGTCCAAAGCCTAACCTAAAACTTAGTTTATGAGTTGATATTCATAATTAAATATTACAAAACAATTCTATTTTCTTGATGTGTAATTATATTCCTCAACAAAATAATTAGAATTGTCTTGTGTACTTTACAATACATTACAATCCATTTTTTCACAAATAATTGGACAAACTAGGTTGAATACGAGCTCGAAAGCTTTCTTGCGTATATTAGTCCTATGGGTGACCGAATGTTGAAACAATCAACTGCTCCACCATCAAAGTTTCAACTTATGATAAATTGACCTTTGTGCTTATATTTCATATAAAAGATCTTTGGACCTCGCACATATTTGTGGGATTTAGAAATATAAATTCATGCGGGCTGGGTTGTCCTTTTCGCTTGGGTGTGGGCTTCCCTTCAACGCAAGCTGAGCTGTCCACTTAATACTGGGAACTGTAAGTGGAGCACAGACCTTTTCTATGTCTTTTTGCATGGGCTTTTACTATTCAACTCAGTCCCACATGTGGGCTCTAATCTCACACAGCACTAGCCTTCTTAAATCTCGACCAAAATAAAATGCCCATCAAAGTGCTTGGTCCATCATATAAACACATCAGGCCACATAAAAATTATCCAACAAATTTTTTATGAAACCATAAAGACATTCGGATACAAATCTTGGTGAGGCCATAAAGGGGTATTCAACAAATATGAATATAAGGCCAAGAAAATATTAATCTAATAAATGAGATCATAAGACCATGAAATAATTAATCCATTAATCCTTTGGATATTTTTATAAGGCCTTGTAGAATTATTTCAACACACACACATACACAAATAATATTCATGAAGCTCACAAACAAATATTTTTCTTAATGCCAAACAAATAATAAATCTAATGAACATAATGCTTAGGTCATGGAAATATTTAATCAAGAAATATTATTAATCACGCAGTAATCTCATCATAAAAATATTAAACATAAAACTCAACACTGCTTGCATCTTAATATATTTCCTTACCATGATAGTCAAATTATTTCTGCATAGGAGTGAGTAATGTGTTGGCTTAAATTAATTAGAGTCTATAGAAATGGTAAGGGAGATATTGACTTTATTATCATATTAAAAAATTCAAAACTTAACTGTTAAATATATGAGAAATTACCAAAATTCGTCTGTTCATTTTATTCTTGTAATTATGTAAGTGTTAGGTGAGGATTTCCTTATTTATTGTGATTATTAGAATAGGACAATTGTTATACATAGATTAGGTTTTCCAACCACAATGTTATACAAAAAGATATCACATAATATTGAAAGTTATTCATACACTTGCAAGTTTTCTCCACTTTTTTTATTTACTTACATTAATTTAACAGTTAGTTTAAAGATTTAAAGTTTTTTATTTTTATTTAAACTTTACTTTAAAATATTTTTTTTAGTGTGAAATTTTCATCTTGCAAACATTTATCTCTGCACACTAAAGTCATTGGACTCAAGATTTCATATGATGGAAAATATTCAACATGTTGCAAATTACAAACTTACTGCCAGACCAGGGGTGGCCGGACTGCTACAATGGCACGCAGCACACTCAGTCTCCCCCACTGAGAGTCCGTTTTCTCGACCTGATATTTTCTATCTCTTTCTAGAGAAATCTCCACCGACAAGAGATTTTTCCTTCATGCCGTTCTCCAGAGAATTCCACTCACGGCAGATTTTTTCCGATAATTCTCGCGTGGGACCCAGCATTGCGTTTCTTCATCTTTAGAGAATTCTCCTAAAACTTTCACATTTTCGCGGGACCCGTCAGCGTGGATTTTTCTTCATTTCAGACCCAGCCAGTCTGAATTATTAAGAATGACATTCGGTTATAGATGACCCGAAGTATGAACAAAAATAATCTTCCTAATATTTTTCATGTACGTAAAACTTTTGACAATATTGGTGACATTCAAATCTTTAGTGTAGTTATTTTCAAAAAATACATAGAAACGATTAGGAGAAAGTACCAAGAAAGAATGAGTAGACCATCTAATGGAATAATTTAAAATTGTTTTCCCTTTTTTCTCCAGCATCAAAATATTATGATAAGATTTAATGTCGGAATGCATTGTACCCGAGACTTCTTGGTCAACTTCTGGACTTTAACTTTCTCTAATAAGTGGAGCATTGCAAAAAGGGACTCTATCTATGTCTTTTTATTTATTTATTTATTTATTTTATTTTAGTGAAAGGTCAAGAATTATATATTATTGTAAAAAATTATAAGATTGTTATGTTATAACATTATTATTTATATTCAAACATTGTATGTGACAAAATTTAAAACTTTTACAAAAACTTATTACAATTTACAGATTTTATTTCTTTGGTAAATGAAATCTTTCATTTCACAGATTTAAGTAATACTGGTTAAACTGTCTAGACTTTTATTATTAAATTTTCTTCTATTTTTTTTCTCTAAA
The DNA here is from genome assembly GCA_028551395.1 of Casuarina glauca. NCBI lineage: Eukaryota > Viridiplantae > Streptophyta > Magnoliopsida > Fagales > Casuarinaceae > Casuarina > Casuarina glauca. The sequence continues at coordinate 24,497,396 of CM052352.1, read as the reverse complement.
TATGATATAATACGGCTTTGAAAGATACATTGAACAAAGTTATTATAAAACTTTTATTCTTGATAGCTTTGATCATTTAACATATTTTAGTTTTTCAATGTTGAATTTTTCGAGTTAATCTATTCATACCTAATATAGCCTTCCATATATAATTTGTAAACTTGCATTTAAAAACAAAATGTTCTTATGATTTTTCTCATTGTTGACAAAGGTTGAATTGTAGGTCTATTGAGCTATTCTATATAGCCACACAAAAACTATCTATGTCTTTGCATTGCAAATCATGCTTTTCATGGGTAGACCAGCCATACAAAGTGCACTTCCACTTATTTAATGAGATTTTCAACAACAAAATTCACTCCCTTTCACCTGTTTCCATTGACCACCGCATGAAAGTTTCTGAACGCTGTTACTTTTGGTTTAATGGATAGAATCAACTACTAATTGCATGTATCTTTAAATATCCTGTTTACAAGTAAAAACTTGCGCTCACATTGCAAGCAGAATTATCCGAAACTTTCGTCTTATTCCTTTTATTTGTATTTGATATTTAATGGATGGTAAGTTTGTGATTGGAATATACTATTCTTGTCATTTACCAGCATAGAAGGCACAGGGAGAATCAGTTGTCTGGCTATATTTAAGAAAAAGTGCAATGATAAAGTTGATATTGACATCAATGACATCAGAAGGGAGACTAAAAGAGATCGTTTTTCTGGCTATGCGAACACTTCATCTTCGGCTTACAACGCCACACATATAAGGTGAACTTGCACTCTTTAACGAGGTCTTCAACCACCAAATCACTCCCTTTTACATGCTTCCGTTGATTTTCACATTTTGATGCTTTATCAAAGTCGACAGCGACATTTTCCACAACTCCACGCGTTTGGATGCCTTCAAGCTGGAACGAGAGAACTAACCATTTACTTTTCTGTGGTGTTGTCCTGCTGGTTGTCAGAAGTATTGAAGGCAAGGTCTATCCACCTTTCTTCGTCAGTCTGCTTTACTTCATCGGTCTCTACAATAATCTTTATGTGCTTCCCTTCTTTGAACAGCCGCCCAGGAAGGCTGAGCTTGAGGCTCAAACTCCAGAACCAGAGACATTCAAGCTGAACTGCGTCACAAATAATATCCTTTAGGATCAACAAACCACACAATTCGACATAATACCAGATCTCAGCTGATCGTATGCGATCAAAATTGAAGGTATTCCCACCATTTTCTATTCTTTTCTGTGGCTATGTTAATGTAATTGTAGAACAAAAAGGGCTACGGTTTCATACTTGATAGAGATAGAATATAAAGATTAGTGAAAATTTATAGGTAGTGAATTCATTTTCTTCTCATTCACTTTCAATAGCATCTTGAAAGGAACACAAAAACAGCAAATAGGGGCGGGAGAACTTGGTGACGGAATTCTGTTAGTATTTCCTAAGGTTGAAAACGTGGTAGCCATTGGTCCGGTGTTTATTATCAAAGGAATTAAGGTTGAAGCCTCTGTTGAATTGGTGATGGACTCGATGATGATTGAGTTTTTAATCATTTTCCTTATCATGCTCCGTAGTGGATCTTTTAAACCTGTCAAAGGATAATTGAGGGTTATCTGTTAAAACAGGAATTTAGATTTTAATTTTAATTTTTTTTTACTGAGCTTTTGAAACTAAATGTCAACTTTTATAAAACAAAATATTCTAATTTTTAAGACTTCAAAACTTTGTAAACAAATTATTTCCATTTCGAGAATCAATGATTTACGAATATACAAAAAGGTTGGATCGCATCCTGTTTGAAGGGGCATAACTAAATTGTTTCCGTAATATGAGATTTGCTCTTAATAATTCGGATTACTGGGTATGCATGAGTTGTTACTAACTTATTTCCATTGTAGAAAAATTTCATATAAGTTGTTTTGTTAATGTGATATTTGCTCCTAAGAATTCCGATGAATTGGTGTGGAAGAGTTCTTACAAATTTTAGAGAAATTTTATATAAATTTTCATCAATAAAAAGGATAATAAATTTCATTTACAAATTAGCATGATAAATTATCAGAACAATGACTTCATATTTATTGTTAGGAAGTAATGTCCTTATCATTTTTCCAGTTATTTTCTTAACGAGTATTTAATCTTGACCCATCGGATTGTACTCATTTATAGGCAGGTCGAGGTACTTAAACAAAGAAAAGCCATCGATACAGAAAGGAGAACTATTTTCCCAATGGCTACAATTCTTAGATCCCTCCATTTTCTCTTAGTTCTATTTGTTTCCAATCTTCTCTTGGCCTTCCTGAAGATGGAAACCATTTCATCTACAATGGATTCCGTCACGCCAAACTGCATCTTGACGGAATCGCAGAAATCCACCCCCAAGGTCTGTTGCAGCTAACCAATACTTCGAGCTTCGAAATGGGCCATGCTTTCTACCAATTTCCCATAAGATTTAAACCCTCATCCCGTTTAAATTCATCCGTTTCATTTTCTACTAACTTTGTGTTTGCCATAGTTCCTGGAGATTCAAATCTCGGTGGTAACGGCATTGCCTTCATCATCGCTCCCTCCACGGATTTCACCCATGCTTTGCCAAGCCAACACCTGGGACTCTTCAACACTTCCAGTAACGGTCTTCCTACAAACCACATCTTGGCCATCGAGCTTGACACAGCTATGGACATTGATTTTGGAGATCATACAGATAATGAGGTGGGAATTGATGTCAACAACCTCAAGTCAGTTGAATCAACGTCTGCAATGTATTATCATGACGGCTATAAGGCGACAGACTTGAACCTCGAAAGTGGGAATCCAATGATTCTTTGGATAGATTATAATGCAGCAGAAAAGTTCCTGTATGTAACACTCGCCCCCACCGGAATCCCAAAACCAAAAAAGCCTATATTATCTAGGAACATTGATCTGTCTGAAATTCTTTATGAATATATGTATGTTGGCTTCTCCGCAGCCACTGGTGCCTTGACAAGTGACCACTACATTCTGGGATGGAGCTTTAATACAAGTGGACCAGTGCAAAGCCTTGATGTTTCAAACCTCCCTCCCCTTCCCCAACGGCGGAAAAAGGGAGAGAAACGAGGAGTATTGATTACGACTTTACTGATAGCAGCAGCAGTTGCGCTGATAACGGCCCTGGGAGCCGCTTATATCATAAGGCGAAAGAAATATGAAGAAGTACGCGAAGATTGGGAAGAGGGTTGTGGTCCTCACAGGTTGCCCTATAAGGATCTTTACAACGTAACTCGAGGTTTCAGAGATACAGAACTTCTCGGAGCTGGAGGTTTTGGAAAGGTTTATAAAGGAACACTTCCATCTTCTAATGTTCAAGTTGCAGTCAAGAAAGTCTCCCACAATTCCAAACAAGGGATGAGGGAATTTGTGGCTGAGATCGCTTGCATGGAAAGAATGAGGCATAGGAACTTAGTGCATCTCCTAGGCTATTGCCGGCGAAAGGGGGAGCTTCTGCTGGTCTATGATTATATGCCTAACGGAAGTCTCGACAAGTTCTTGTATTGTGACACAAATCTAAGCCTTAACTGGTGTCAACGATTTCAAATCATTAGAGGGGTAGCTTCTGGCCTTCTTTACCTCCATGAAGAGTGGGAACAGGTGGTTCTACATAGAGATGTAAAAGCAAGCAACGTTCTACTGGACGCTGAGCTAAATGCAAGGCTAGGAGATTTTGGCCTTGCAAAATTATATGAACATGGTACCAATCCCCAAACCACCCGTGTGGTTGGCACTGTTGGATATTTGGCTCCAGAGCTTATGAAAGCAGGGAAGGCAACCACCTGTTCTGATGTTTATGCTTTTGGGACTTTCATCCTCCAGGTAGCTTGTGGAAGGAGACCTATAGAGCATCGGGGGCCACTAGAACAGATGATGTTGGTTGATTGGGTGTTCGAGTGTTGGAGAAATGGAGCTATTTGTTGGTAATCCATTCTTATCATAAGAAGATTGTCGAAGTTGCAGCAGCAAATATTGAATCCTGAAGTCAAAGAAGGCAGCAGCAGCCTTTCCAACAGTTTTTGACAGCAAGCTCTTAGCTGTCTTGGGTTGATGATTTCTACACGAAAACGGCCATGGAACAACCTGGAAATCTCTTGAAGATGAGTTAGTATATCTATATATTAGAGGTTTGTGTTAGAAACCGCAAGATAAAAGTGTGAGAGCAAGTGAGAAAGAGATAAGTCCCTTAGAGAAAATCAGTTTCCGCAGAAACTGAAAAACAGAGTATTGTTTTTGTGTCCACTTTGATAGCTTGTAACTTTCTCCCTACTTAGTGAAATTTCGTGTTTCTTGCCCAGATATCTTCCTTGTCTTGTCTAGTTTATGTTAGAAACAAGTTTCATCTAATTCCGCTGCGTATTGAGTAAGATATCGATCCTACAATGTGGTATCGGAGCATTGCTGTTACCCAGAATTTCTGCAGAAAATTTATGCAGAATCTGTTTTATTGTTCCCTCGGAGTTTCCTTCGAAATCAACCGTTTTTCTAAAACCCCCAAGCCTTGAAAGATGTCAGATTCCATCCATTACAAGACACCCCTTCTCAATGAAACAAATTATGGTGATTGGAGCATGCAAATGAGAATCATACTTGGTTCTCATGGTTTGCTGAAATTTGTTGAAGAAGGTTATGAAGCACCTACAACAAGGAGAGCTGAGGAAGTCCTGTCAGATGCCAGGAGAGCTACCTTGGAGGAGAATAGGCAAAAGGATCAGAAAGCCTTTCTTGTGATCATGCAAGGCGTGGATAGCAAGTTGTTCAAGAAGATTTCTGCACTACCTACATCAAAAGCTGCATGGGACAGCCTTAGAAAGATGTTCCAAGGAGAGGCAAAATCAAAACGGGTAAAGCTTCAATCTCTTAGATGTGATTTTGAGCTATTAGAAATGTTAGAGAATGAAACCATTGATAGCTATGTGTGTAGAATTCAGGATGTAGTGAATGAAATGCAAAGATGTGATGAGGAGGTAGATGAGAGAAAGGTGATTGAAAAATTGTTGAGAACTTTGGTGGATGATTTTGATTTTATTATGGCTGTCATAGAAGAATCTAAAGACTATCCAAAGCTATCATTAGATGATGTTTTAGGAACCTTGCATGCACATGAGATTAAGATAAGACAAAAGAAGGAGAGGAAGCAAAAACTAGAACATGCTTTCCAAAGTAAGCTAGAAATGAGAGATAGTGCAGAAAGTAGTCAAGGGAGAAATAGAGGAGGAAACTCATGGTCTAGAGGGAGAAATAGTTATGGAAGAGGAGGAAGACAAGGAGGAAGAGGTGCACAGAATAACTATAGCAATAGGAGGAGTGAGCAAGGAGAAACCTTCTCTAGAGCAGAAAATCAATCCTATCAAAATAATTCAACCCGTGGTGCTAAGGGAAGCTTTAGAGGTAGGTTTAATTCAAGGAATGGGAGAGTTCAATGCTTTAAGTGTCAAAGATTTGGTCACATGGCTAGAAATTGTAGAGTAGAGCCAAGAAGGGATGACAGAAACTATCATGTTGAAAAGAAGAAGGAAGAAGAAGAAGGTGACGAAAAACCTGTTTTGTTGGTTGTTAAGGAAGGTACAATAGATGGGGCTGAAAATATTTGGTATTTAGATACCGGTGCAAGCAACCATATGTGTGGTAAAAAGGAGTTGTTCTGTAGGCTAAATTTGAAGTTTACAGATGATGTTGCTTTTGGAGATTCAACCAAAATTAAGGTTGAAGGTTTGGGTGATATAGCTCTCACAACTCAAGAAGGTAAACAAAGTTTTATCAAAGATGTTTACTATGTTCCAGCCCTTAAAACTAATCTCTTAAGTTTAGGTCAGCTACTGGAAAAGGGGTATGTGATTAGTATGAAAGATGGTGTCATGTTTGTGAGGAATCAATATGGAGAGCTTATAGTCAAATCAAGGATGCAGAAAAATAGATTGTTTGCTCTAAATCTAAAAATTGAGTTTATGAGATGTCTTAAATCTGTTGTGAAAGATGATTGTTGGTTGTGGCATCTAAGATATGGCCATTTAGGATTTGAAGGCTTGAGTGTCTTGTCCAGAAAAGATATGGTGAGAGGACTACCAAAAATAGACAAACCAAAGGGGTTGTGTGAATCTTGTGTGAAAGGAAAGATGACTAGGAAAAAGTTTGAAGTTGGAAAGTCTTGGAGAGCTCAAAAACCCCTTCAACTTGTCCATACTGATTTGGCAGGACCTTTTGATATTGAATCATTAGGAGGAAATCGGTATTATGTGACATTCATTGATGATTTCAGTAGAAAGTCATGGGTGTACCTTCTTAGAGAAAAATCTGATACGTTTGAGAAGTTTAAGGAATTTAAGGCTTTAGTAGAGAAAGAAAGTGGAGAGAAGATTAAGGTTTTGAGATCAGATAGAGGAGGAGAGTATACATCAAGAGAAGTTGAGAATTTTTGCAAAAAAGAAGGCATTAGACACCAATTTACAGCAGCTTACACTCCACAGCAAAATGGAGTTGCTGAAAGGAAAAATAGAACTATTTTGGATCTTGTGAGGAGTATGCTTAGAGGGATGAATTTGCCCAAAAGTTATTGGGGAGAGGCAGTAAGATGTGCTGTATATCTCCTAAACCGAAGCCCTACCAAAAGTGTGAAGAACAGAACCCTAAATGAGGCATGGACTGGAAGGAAACCAGGAGTTAGTCATTTGAAAGTGTTTGGTTGTATTGCTTATGCAAGAGTACCTGATCAAGGGAGAAAAAAGCTAGATGATAGAAGAGTTAAGTATATTTTTATGGGGTATGATGAGAGAACAAAGGGCTATAGGTTGTACAATCCAGTAGAGAAGAAACTTATAGTTTCTAGAGATGTAGAATTTGATTAGCATACAAGTTGGAATTGGAGTGTAGAAGAAAAGAGTCAAAAGGGCTTGTTTTATGAAGATGTTGTAAATGAAGATAAAGGGGAAGGTGTTAAGGATGCTGGGGTAAGAAATGAGTCAAGATCAGATAGCTCAGAAGGTGAAACAAGTAGTGATAGAAGCAATCAAACAGATTCGACAGCATCACCTACAAGATTGAGAAGTATAGATGATATCTATGGAGATTCAATTCCAATTGAGCTGAGTGAGTATTCCATGTTTTGTTTGATGGCTGCATGTGATCCTAGAAGCTTTGAAGAGGCTGTAGAGGAGAAGCATTGGAGAAAAGCTATGGAAGAAGAGTTAGCAGCAATAGAGAAGAATGACACTTGGAAGCTTGTAGAATTGCCTAAAGGTCATAGTGCTATTGGATTGAAATGGGTGTATAAAACCAAAACCAATCAAGCTGGAGAAGTTGAGAAATATAAAGCTAAGTTGGTGGCCAAGGGTTACAAGCAAAAATATGGAATTGATTATGAAGAAGTGTATGCACCAGTGGCTAGGATTGATACAATAAGGCTCATTCTAGCTATAGCTGCTGCTAAGGGATGGAAAGTACATCAAATGGATGTTAAGTCAGCCTTTCTAAATGGATACTTGGAAGAAGAAGTTTATGTTGAGCAGCCACGTGGTTATGAAAGAAAGGGGGAGGAAAATAAGATTTATAAGTTGAAAAAAGCTTTATATGGTTTGAAATAAGCACCAAGATGTTGGAATGTAAGAATTGATAGTTACTTGCAAAGTAATTGTTTTTAAAAGAGTCCTTATAAATACTCTCTCTATACAAAGGTTAAGAAGAATGGAGACATGGTTGTGGTGTGTCTGTATGTAGATGATATGATCTTTATAGGTAATAATCTAAGCTTGTTTGATGAATTTCGAGCTGCTATGCACAAAGAGTTTGAAATGACAGATTTGGGAGAGATGACTTATTTTCTAGGAATGGAAGTGCTGCAAAAGGATGAAGGAATTTTTATATCTCAAAAGAAGTATGCAAGAGATGTTCTTAAGAGGTTTAGAATAGAGAACTCTAAACCAATTGCTACACCCATTGAGATGAATCATAGGCTGAAAAAGGATTCTGAAAGTAAACCAGTTGATGCTCATTGTTTCAAGAGTATGGTGGGATGTTTGAGGTATCTAACCTACACTCGACCTGATATAATGTTTGGTGTTGGTTTGGTTAGTAGGTTTATGGAAGAACTAAGTGAAATACACATGAAGGCAGTGAAAAGAATCATGAGATATGTGAAAGGGACATTGGATTATGGATTGCTATACTTGAAAGGAAGAGAGGTGAAGTTAGAAGGTTTTTTTGACTCTGACTTTGCAGGAGATTTAGATGGAAGGAAGAGCACTTCTGGATATGGATTTGATATGGGTTCAGGTGTTTTTTCATGGAGTTCAAAGAAGCAGCAAATTATGACATTATCTACTTGTGAAGCTGAATATGTTGCTGCATCTGAAGCTGCTTGTCAAACTGTGTGGTTAAGAAACTTGTTGGAGGAGCTGAATTTCAAACAAAATGAAGCAACCGTGGTGTATGTTGATAGTAAATCAGCTCTTGCTTTAGCCAAGAATCCCATCAGTCATGGAAAAAGTAAGCATATTGAGTTAAGGTATCATTTTATTCGAGAACAGATGGAGAAAGGAACAATCAAATTAGTTTTCTGCAGAAGTGCTGAACAACTAGCAGATGTGTTCACAAAACCTCTTCCAGTTAGAGATTTTGAGAAGTTCAGAAGCTTGCTCGATATGATAAGGATGGAGGAGGAGTATGTTGGTAATTCATCCTTATCATAAGAAGATTGTCGAAGTTGCAGTAGCAAATATTGAATCCTGAAGTCAAAGAAGGCAGCAGCAGCCTTTCCAACAGTTTTTGACAGCAAGCTCTTAGCTGTCTTGGGTTGATGATTTCTACACGAAAACGGCCATGGAATAACTTGGAAATCTCTTGAAGATGAGTTAGTATATCTACATATTAGAGGTTTGTGTTAGAAACCGTAAGATAGAAGTGTGAGAGCAAGTGAGAAAGAGATAAGTCCCTTAGAGAAAATCAGTTTCTGCAGAAACTGAAAAACAGAGTATTGTTTTTGTGTCCACTTTGATAGCTTGTAACTTTCTCCCTACTTAGTGAAATTTCATGTTTCTTGCCCAGATATCTTCCTTGTCTTGTCTAGTTTATGTTAGAAACAAGTTTCATCTAATTCCGCTGCGTATTGAGTAAGATATCGATCCTACACTATTCTCGATGCTTGTGATCCTAAATTGGAAGGAAATTATGTGAAGGAAGAAATGGTATTGATGTTGAAGGTAGGCTTGCTGTGCTCTCACGCAATGCCATCAGTTAGGCCTAGCATGAGGCAAGTGATGCAGTATTTGGATGGTAATACTGTACTGGTCTGCCGGAATTAACAAAAGAGAAATCTTTGTTTTTTACATTTGAAATGGAGAAATCATCTGATTTCTCACTGAGTAAGACTTCTGTTCCTCCTATCTCTACCCTTGGATCGTTTCTGAATAGTGGTCGTTGAGTCAGATCATTTTTTATGATAATGTATATAGTTTCTCTCACTAAATCTAGACTTGGAAACAAATGTTAGCTATTAGCAGAAGTCAAACTGCCCAAGTTTTGCAAAGCTTCTTAGATCGTTATTGAGTGTTGCTTGTTAGAGTGGGTAATTACGTTTTAGTACTGTGCAGAAAACTTTCTTCTTCTTTCTATGTCAGAACAAAGAAAGCTACACAGATGCAGGTAATCCTGTTATTGATGGGTAAAAACAAAGTACAAAGGCTTGTCAAAACATGGGAACCTATGTCTCTTACATAGTCGAAACGATCTTCTTCTTGCACCACTTATTTCCTCGTCTTCTGCAAGTGATGGAATCATGGATATTTCTTCAAGCTGCAGAAATCGGAACCGTCTGCTACGCAAACAGAGCGCCACTTCAATAGAAGAAACTTCGTTTTTCTCCGTCCAACTTTTACCAAGACTTTATTCCAAGGTGATGAAGCAAAAACCAAAACTTTCCATGATCTCATCGAGGAGGTATAGAAAAATGGTTGGTCAGCTTCGATCAATGGCAGTCTGTTTTTCTAGTAGCAAATCCCTTGAAAGATTTTTAACACTATTGTCTTTTGTTTACTGGACAATCCTTGGCAAGTCAAACATGGGCTAATTCATTAGCTCTTTATTCCGCTTATTGTAAATTACGTGACTAAAAAGAGATAAATGGATTCTGATATCACGTAAATGTAACTTAATAAATAAAATTAGAAAAAGGAAAAAATAAAAAATCCTTCGGTACCTTCAGGAATCATGTGGGAACGGAAGTGGAAAGCCTCAAATCAGCGGAATAAGCTCCTGCAGTTTATTTTTCGCCTAAGAAAGCCTCTCAACATCCTATTTACATATAAAGGGTTCATTCACATGCGACACGTTATCTAAAAGGTACCAAAGAAGGATAGGACTATTCCTTGTTCCTCCCATTTATCAAGACGAAAGAGCATTGGAAGACTCGTATTTTAGCTTTGCTTTAGAAGAAATTAAAAGAAAGCTTTTCAAAGTGATGCGTTTTCGTGGATCTTTTGTTCTTGTTGAAGAAAAATCAAGGTTTTCTGTAATAATAAGAAAGCTGAATTTCAGTTTTTGTTTGCAATAAGCTTCTGAAGCTAAAAGAGTACTTGAGTGTAACAAATTATGATATTTGTTAGGACTTTTATATTTATAAACAAATAATTTCTAATACCAAAATTTTTGATTTAAGAATAAGCAAAAAGGTTTGACAGCATGTTGTCTAAAGGTGTATAACTAACTCATTTCCTCACCATGATATTTGCTACTAATAATTCAGATTAATTGTATGCATAATTTACTTCTAATTTTATGTCTATTATAGAGAATCCTCATATAAATTTTCATGCTTTTTGAAAAAGAAAGTTTTCAATTTTTAAATTATTATGATGAATTATCAGAACAATTCGTTACATAGTTTTCTTGCTAGAAAGTAATGTCTTAACTAGTTGTTCAATGATTATCCTTAATGGCTACTAATCTTGACTTCGAATTGCAATCATTGATGGCAGGTCCATGTTTTTAAACAGAGAAGACCTTGTGATGCCCAAACAGGATAGGAGGAAGTGTTACTGGTTTAGAAAGTAGGTTTACTTGGCTCTCAGGCAATGCCATCAACTAGCCTAGCATTAAGCAAGTAAATCAGTTTTTGGATGGTGATGCCAGTTCGCCAGAGTTAAGAAAAGATAAATTCTTTTGTACATTTAAAAGGGAAGAATTATTTGATTTCTTACCAAGCTAGACTTATGTTCCTTCCATATCTACCTTTGGATCATTCCTGAAGAGTGGTTATTAGTTTGGTTTGTCATGCCACCCATAGATTGTTGTTAAGAAGAGGCAGAAGAAACTTCTTATACTAATGATGCATAGAGTTTCCCTCACTAAATTTATACTTACAAGTAGATTTTAGCTACTAGCCAAAGTAAAACTATTGAAGTGTAGTAAGCTTTTTAAATCATTAGTGAGTGTTGTTTGTTTAATTCAAATAGAGTTTTGTGTAGAAGTTTTTCTTCTTCTTTCTTTTAATTCAAAGCCACCGTCTACATAAGCATATTTCAAACCTAGCCAGTCTGAATTATTAAGAATGACATTTGATTATAGAAGAGCCAAAGTATGAACAAAAATAATCTTCCTAATATCTTTTATGTACGTAAAACTTTCGACAATATTAATGATACTGAAATCTTTAGTGTACTTATTTTCAAGTAATGCCAAGATTACCAGGACATTATTGAAAAAATACATAGAAACGATTAGGAGAAAGTACCAAGAAAGAATGAGTAGACCATTTAGTGGAATAATTTAAAATTGTTTCCCCCTTTTTTCTTTGGTATCAAATCTTTTGATAAGATTTAAGGTGGGAATACATTATACACAAGACTTCTTGGTCAACTTTTGGACTGAACTTTTTCTAATAAGTTGAGCATTGCATCTGTAGCTCATAAAGGGAGTCTACTAATGTCTTTTCATTACAAATCGTGCTTTTCATGGATAGACCACCCATACAAAGTGCACTTCCATTCATTTGATGAGATTTTCAACAATGAAATCACTCCCTTTCACCTATTTCCATTGACTACTGGATGAAAGTTTATGAATGTTGTTTATTACAAACTTAACCACTAAGCCAAAAGGATAACTCCTTATTGGGGAGGCAAGCCTAATAACTTTTAATATTGTAACATTCCACCATGCTTCCCATTTAACACCCCTATTGAGCTCTGCTTAGGCCCTTATAAGCCCAAGTTTCAACCCTAGCAAGCTCACCTTGAGCCTCTATAAGCCTAAGTTTATTGCCAGTCCCTAAATAATAAACGCATGTGCAGGGACTTGAACTTGGGAGGTAGGGAACTTGGGACCTGTGGGTTATGGGCCCACCACACTTCCGTTATGCCATTGTCATTGAGAATGACGCGTGTTGGTTTGGTTATAAACCCATTTTTTTGGTAAGCCGAGGACTAATAAAGCTATGAGAGCTGCTAGAGTTTATGAGAACTTGCATCTAGACCTTCCAATTCCCAATCTCCCCCACTACCTGCATCATTTGTGGTGGAGCACTAGTTCCACATATGGCATTGAGGGGGATTTCCAACTTTTCTCCTTCAGCTGGTTCAAGTTCCATAACAAGTAAGGCATGCAAAGCTGGAAATGCCTTGATTGGTTGGTCTGACTCCAAGAACCAAGATCTTTCCAAAATGAACAGATGTTTGCAGTGATGGCCTAGATGGAAAAGTTCATTGTAATGGAAGTAGAGGCCTTTGGCTTTTCAGTCAACCAATTTTGCTAGGGAGAGGTGCTGCACAAGGATGTTTGCTAAGTTAGTGATTAGGCCTATTTAGGTAGTGGTGGTTGGAGGAATGAATTTTCCTCTTCGATTTAGTGTCGTAGGGTGACTAGTTTGGTGGCACCCTTCGAATAAGTGTTCTAACCTAACTGTTGATCACAAAGTGGTGGGTCAGCATGCCTAGATGTCTACTTGTAGTGAAGCTTGGTAGTGAAACAAGTGATTTGTTGGTTGGCCGAAAGTTCCCTAATTCGTAGTAATAGTTTCGAGAAACAAGTATAATACTCATCCACCGGCACTTAGTGGTAGAGACAAATTAAGTCTCCAAAATGGGGCTGATAATGAGTAGGCCCAAAACACAACACTACCTCGCGAGAGAGCACATCCCATGTAAGTTCAAGTTAAAAAAATTCTTTTTGAAGTAGCTAGAACCAAACTTGGGAATGTACTTGCGATGTTTCATAAGTTCCTAACCCAAAGCTTGGGTGAAGTGGCTACCATGGGCATAATTAAGCTACAATACCAACATCCATTCAACAGCAGGTACCTCTTTGTATGAAGCAGTTTACGGTAGACCATCTCTTACCATTTTATCCTATTTACTAGGGATAGCACGGAACTTAACAGTTGATCATGAACTTTGAAGTTAGGATGAAATTCTACATAACTTATGGCTTCACCTCAGCAAGTCACAAGCCCACATGAAACAAGTTTATGACAAGAAGCATAAAGATGTGATTTACAAAATGGGTGCTCGTGTGTATCTACAACTTCAACCATCCCAATAACTTTCCTTAGTTAGGTGGGTGAATACCAAGCTATCTTTGCAATTTTTTATACCATTTGAAATTCTTGAAAAAATCGAATTGGTCACTTACAAACTCAAACTTCTAGCAGATGCGAGAATCCACCCTATGTTTCATGTCTCTACTCTTAAAAAGTTTATTGAGGATTCGAATGAAGAACATGCTACCATTCTAGCCAAATTTGTTGAAGGCTATCCTGAGGACCATACACCTCAAATTGTCTTAAAGTCCCCTATTTGCAATGGCATCTCTAAATTTTTTAGACCATTGGGAAGGATCGGCACTTGAAGATGCCACTTGGGAATAGGCTAAAGACATGTTCACTCGTTATCTAGACTTTGTGGGCAAGGTCTTTCCCCCACCTAAAGGGATGTTGCAGAACTATGTCACATAAGTGCCACAACATGCCAGTAGGTCCACAACCCCAAGGGGTGGCAGCTGCTGATGTACATCACTCCATGCCAAAAACGATTACATAGGGACCGAAAAAGGGTGAGCGCAATGGGAATGGCTGACCAAGTAGAAGCGTAGCTAAACAAATGTCCTTTACTTGAAAAACTTTAGTTTAACAACGACGTGGCATAATGGGCAGTGTACCTGTTGGAAGCTACAGATATTCTCTCGCTAAGGAGGCAGAATATCCTTTTAGAGGGTCTTTAAATAAGGGGAACAAAATAGTGAGAGGGAAAGAGTATTGCATTGTGTGTCTTTTGTAACCCAGGGGCTTTCCCCTGAAAATGAATGAAAGCCTTGTTTTCTAAATCTTGTGCACCTTTTACCACTACACCTCTCTCATTTCTCTTACTTTTGAGATCCTTAAGCACTCATTACCATTACATCTCTTTCATCTCTCTTTCCTCTCTCCACTAGCTACCTATCATAATAGGTTATAGCAAAAAGAAAAGCTGCCGAAACTCTCCTTAGGAGGATTTCACACTGGACCGACTAGTTACACATTTTCTTAACAAAAGTGTACCATTTGGATATTGTAGAACTGCGCCACGTAGGCGCCACAACATGCCAGTAGGTCTATAACCTTAAGGGGTGGCAGTTGGTGATGTATATCACTCCATGCTAAAAACGGTTACACCAAGATAGGAAAAGGATAAGTGCAATGAGAATGGCCAACCAAGCAGAAGCGTGGCTATATGAATGTCCTTTGCTTGAAAAGCTCTAGTTTGGTAGCAATATGGTATAGTGGGTAGTGTACCTACTGGAAAGGATATTTTGTTACTAGGGAGGTAGAATATCCTCTTAGAGGGTCTTTAAATGAGAGGAACGAAATAATGAGAGGGGAGAAGTATTGCATTGTGTGTCTTTTGTAACCTAGCGGTTTTCCCCTTGAAATGAATGAAAGCCTTGTTTTCTAAATTCTAGGTTGTAATCTTGACTCTTTCATCATCTAGTACCTCTTGGTAGGAGAAAAATTGATTAGCATAGTAGAGTTGGATGGGTCATCCAAGCCAACATAATGAGGAAAGTCAAATTGTATCCCGCGGTTCTTCCATCCAATGTTATTGCTTGAATCGGGGTTATAAGAACCACTTCCCTCACCTTGGTTTACTTCGTCATCACGATGTCTAGTGCGACATTCATTGTTGTTATGGTGGGCATTAAGAGATTGAGAGAATTGGTGGATTGTGTCAAAAGTTCTCCCATACAACAATTCATCTCTGTGTCTCGCCTATTCATTTTAACCTCAAGATGTTCCCACTTATCGTTTGACATTTCTAGATCACCTGGCTTGGTTGGCTTTAATGCCAAAATGGTATGTTTCTATTGAGAAACAGAACATGTAGCCAGTCAGTCCAATGTGAAATCCTCCTAAGAAGAGTTTCAGCTTTTCTTTTTGATATAACCTATTATGATAGGTAGCTAGTGGAGAGAGGAAAGAGGGATGAGATGTAATGATAATGAGTGTTCAAAGATCTCGAAAGTAAGAAAGAGGAGAAAGGTGTAATGGTAAAAGGTGCATAAGGATTTAGAAAACAAGGCTTTCATTCATTTGGAGGGGAAAGCCCTGGGTTACAAAAGACAAATAATGCAATACTCCTCCCCTATCACTATTTCGTTCCTTTTATTTAAAGACCCTTTAAGAGGATATTCTGCCTCCTTAATGACAAAATATCCTTAGCTTCTAGTAGGTACACTGCCTACTATGCTAGGCCGTTGCAGACTAGAGTTTTTCAGGCAAAGGACATTCGTATATCCACGCTTTTGCTTATTCAACCACTCCCATTGCACTCGTCCTTTTCTTATCATGGTGTAACTTTTTTGGCATAGAGTGATGTACATCAACAATTGCCACCCCTTAGGGTTGTGGACCTACTAGCATATTGTGGTGCCTACGTGGTACAGTTTTACTACACTGTTACTTTTGGTTTAATGGATAGAATCAACTACTCATTGCATGTATCTTTCTAACAAGGAAAACTTTTCAATATCCTGTTTACATGTAAAAACCTTCGCTCACATTGCAAGTAGAATCATCGGAAACTTTCATCTTCTTCCTTTTATTTTTATTTGATATTTAATTGATGGTAAATTTGTCATTGGAATATACTATTCTTGTCATTTACCAAAGGCACAGGGAGAATCACTTGTCTGGCTATATTGAAGAAAAAGTGCAACGATAAAGTTGGTATTGACATCAATGACGTCAAAAGGGAGACTAAAAGAGATCATTTTTCTGGCTATGCCAACACTTCATCTACGGCTTACAAGGGAAGTTTGTTCATATCTTTTCATTGCAAATCTTGGTTTCCATGAGCACGGCAGCACGCCACCCATATAAGGTGAACTCGCACTCTTTAATGAGGTCTTCAACCACCAAATCACTCCCTTTTACATGTTTCCATTGATTTTTGCATTTTGATGCTTTATCAAAATCGACAGCGACATTTTCCACAACTCCACGCGTTTTGATGCCTTTGAGCTAGAAATAGAGCATCAACCATGTGCTTTTCCGTGGTGTTGTCCTGCTGGTTGTCAGAAGTATTGAAGGCAAGGTCTATCCACCATTCTTCTTTAGTCTGCTTTTCTTCATCGGTCTGTACGAAAATCTTTATGTGCTCCCCTTTAATCTGCTGCCCAGGAAGGCTGAGCTTGAGGCCAAAACTCCAGAACCAGAGACATTCAAGCTGAACTGTGTCACAAATAATATCCTTTAGGATCAACAAACCACACAATTCGACGTAATACCAGATCTCAACTCATCGTATGCGATCCAAATTGAAGGTATTCCCACCATTTTTCTTCTTTTTTTGAACATTTTCTATTATTTTCTGTGGCTATGTTAATGTAATTGTAGAATAAAAAGGGCTCCTGTTTCATACTTGATAGAGATAGAATACAAAGAGTATTGAAAATTTCCAGGTAGTGATTTCATTTTCTTCTCATTCACTTTCAATAGCATCTTGGTAGGAACAAGAAAAACTGCAAATAGGGGCGGGAAAACTTGGTGACGCAATTCAGTTAGTAGCTCCTACAGTTGAAAACGTGACAGCCATTGGTCCGGTGTTTGTTATCAAAGTAATTAAGGTTGGAGCCTCTGTGGAACTGATAATGGACTCAATGACGATTGAGTTTTTAATCATTTTCCTAATCAAGCTTTGTAGTGGATCTTTTAAACCTGTCAAAGGATAATTGAAGGTGACGTGCTATAATATGAATTTAGATTTTCAGTTTTTAGTTTCACTGAGCTTTTGAAGACAAATGTCAAATTTTATAGAATAAAATATTCTAATTTTAGGACTTCAAAATTTTATAAACAAATTATTTCCAATTCGAAAACTATTGATTTAGGAATAAACAAAAAGGTTTGATGGCATGCTGTTTGAAGGGGCATAAATAAATTATTTCCGTAATATGAGATTTGCTCCTAATAATACGGATTAGTTGGTATGCGTGAGTTGTTACTAACTCATCTCCATTGTAGAAAAATTTCATATAAGTAGTAATATGATATTTGCTCCTAAGAAATAGGATGAATTAGTGTTCAAATGTTCTTGCAAATGTTCTTACAAATGTTGGAGAAATTTTATTTAAACTTATATCAATGAAAAGGATTTTTACAAATTATCATGATAAATTATCAGAATAATGATTTCATATTTGTTGTTAGAAAGTAATGTCCTTATCATTTTTCCAATTATTATTTTTAACGTGTATTTAATCTTGGCCCATCGGGTTGCACTCATTTGTTGGCAGATCGAGGTATTTAAACAAAGAAAAGCCTTCTGATACAGAAAGGACAACCATATGTTCCCAATGGCTACAGTTCTTCGATCACTCCATTTTCTCTTAGTTCTCTTTGTTTCCAGTATTCCCTTGGCCTTTCCTAAAGACGAAAAGCAATTCATCTACAATGGTTTCCGTCAGGCCAAACTGCATCTTGATGGAATTGCCGAAATCCACCCCAATGGTCTGTTGCAGCTAACAAATTTCTCGCAAATGAAGAGTGGTCATGCTTTCTACCCATTTCCCATAAGATTCAAACCCTCCTCCAGTTCAAACTCATTTGTTTCATTTTCCACGAACTTTGTGTTTGCCATAGTTCCTGGAAATCCAAAACATGGGGGTGATGGCATTGCCTTCACCATCGCTCCCTCGACGGATTTCACCCACGCTTCTCCAGGCGGTTACTTGGGACTCTTCAATCATTCCAATAACGGTCTTCGTACAAACCACATCTTGGCCATCGAGCTCGACACATATATGAACAATGAACTTCAAGATACTTCAGATAATGAGGTGGCAATCGATGTCAACCACATTAGATCAATAAAAGCAGCTCATGGAATGTATGATAACGGATCTGGGAATATACAGTGGCGGCTCATTAGTGGGAATCCAATGAGTCTTTGGATAGACTATGATAAAGCACAAACGTTACTGAGTGTAAGACTCGCTCCAACTGGAATCCCAAAACCAGAACAACCTCTAGTATCGAAGACCATTGATCTGTCTGAAATTCTCTTGGAATATATGTATGTTGGCTTCTCCTCTGCCACTGGCCTCTTTGTAAGTGATCACTACATCCTAGGATGGAGCTTTAATACAATTGGACCAGCGCAAAGCCTAAACGCTTCAAGCCTCCTTCCCCTTCCTCCTCTTCAACACAGGGAAAAGAGAGAGACACGACGAGTACAGATCATCACTTCACTTATAGCAGCAGCGGTTATGCTGATAACGATCCCGGGAGCTTTATACATCTTAAGGTGGAAGAATTCTGAAGAAATACGTGAAGATTGGGAATAGGGTTATGGTCTTCACAGGTTCACCTATAAGGATCTTCACAACGCAACCCGAGGTTTCAAAAATACAGAACTTCTTGGTGCTGGGGGTTTTGGAAAGGTTTATAGAGGAACCCTTTCGTCTTCTAATGTTCAAGTTGCAGTCAAGAAAGTCTCCCATGATTCCAAACAAGGGATGAAGGAATTTATGACGGAGATAGTTAGCATGGGAAGAATGAGGCATAGGAACTTAGTGCAACTCTTGGGTTATTGTCGGCGAAAGCAGGAACTTCTGTTGGTCTATGATTATATGCCTAATGGAAGTCTCGACAAGTTCTTGTATCACAATGTAAACCTAAGCCTTAACTGGTCTCAACGATTTCGAATCATCAGAGGAGTAGCATCTGGCCTTCTTTACCTTCATGAAGAGTGGGAACAGGTGGTTCTACACAGAGATATTAAGGCAGGCAACATTTTATTGGACGCTGAACTAAATGCAAGACTTGGAGATTTTGGCCTTGCAAAATTATATGACCACGGTACGAATCCCCAAACCACCCGTGTGGTTGGCACTATTGGCTATTTGGCTCCGGAGCTTATGAGAGTAGGGAAGGCAACCACTTGTACTGATGTTTATGCTTTTGGAACATCCGTGCTCGAGGTGGCTTGTGGAAGAAGGCCTATTGAGCATCAGGGACTGCCGGAACGGCTGATGCTAGTTGATTGGGTGTTTGAGTGCTGGAGAAATGGAGCTATTCTTGATGCATGTGATCCTAGATTGGAAGGAAATTATGTGGAGGAAGAAATGGTATTGATGTTAAAAGTAGGCTTGCTGTGCTCTCATGCAATGCCATCAGCTAGGCCTAGCATGAGGCAAGTAATGCAGTTTTTGGATGGCGATACTTGTCTGCCGGAATTAACAAAAGAGAGAGCTGTTTTTTTTTACATTTAAGATGGATGAATCATCTGACTTCTTACCAAGCCAGACTTCTACTCCTCCCATATCTGGCCTTGGATCAATCTTGAATAGTGGTCGATGAGCTGGATCAGTGATGCAACAGGTAGATTGTTGTTGAGATAAGTGTTTCGCTCACTAAATCTAGACTTGGAAATAGATGTTAGCTATTAGCGTAAGTCAAACTGTTGAAGTGTAGCAAGGTTGTTAGATCGTTATTGTGTGTTGCATGTTAGAGAGGCTAATTGCATTTTAGTACTTTGCAGAAACTTTTCTTCTCTCTGTCAAAACAAAGAAAGCGACACGGATGCAAGGACTCCCGTTTCTGAAAGTAAAAACAGGGAACAAAGGCTTGTCGAAGTAGGGGAACTTAAGTCTCGTAATTAGCCAAAACGATCTTCTTCCTCCACCGCTTATTTCCTCTTCACCTACAGTTGACTGGTGCCGGAATCATGGCTGTTTCTTCAAGCTGCAGAAATTGGCACCGTCTGCTACAACAAAATAGCTTTGTTTCCTAGAAAAAACTCCGTTTTTCTCCGGCCAACTTTCACCACTGATTGGAGGAAAATGATTGCTTTTATTTATGATTTGAGGAAACTGAAAATTGAGAGGAAACAGGGGAAGGCCATTCCGATTCTGTGAAGCGGGGTAGTGCCATCCGGAGTGAAGCCACCGTCAAATGGGGTAGTTTAAGCTGGTTCTTCTAATCACGTTTTTAATGGATCCTCTATTCCCCTTTTTGGCTCACTGATTCTAACCAATAAAATTAGCATTTTAATAATCTTATTTTAGAAAAATCTATAATTTTGTTTAGACTATAAACAATATATACAAGCTAAAAAAGAAATTTAAAATGTTTCACAATCAAAAGAAAAGAAAAGAAAAAAAACCAATAGCTGCTTCTTTATTTAACAGCCACCCATGGAAGTTTCTTAATAATGTTACTTTTGGCTTAATGGATAGAATCAACTACTCGGTGGATGTATCTTTCCGACTAGGAAAACTTTTCGATATCCTGTTTACATGTAAGAACTTTCACTCACATTGCAAATAGAATCATTGGAAACTTTCTTCTTATTAATTTTATTTATATTTGATATTTAATTAATGGTAAGTTTATTATTCCAATATACTATTCTTGTCATTTGCCATTGGCATGGGAAGAATAATTTTTCTTAAATGTAAAAAAAATTATTCTTGTCTTTTCTACGTAAGTTGTTTCTGTAGTCATTACGTAGATAGAGTCTACCTTCCTCCCTTTCATAATCGGCTCATCCATAATTTTTATTTGTCGGCATACTACAACATCTTCTGGGCCGAATACCACATAATTTCCAAACTTAGCAATCTGAGATACAGATAGTAAATTCTTTTTCATACCTAGGACTAGGTAGACATTTTCTAGCTGGGCTTCTTGCGAGCTGAAGCGTGGAATGCACATTCCTTTTCTCATATGCGTAATGGTAAGCTTTGCATTGTTTGCCGTCACCACCACCTTCTTGCCTTTGTACTCCTCCATGCTTTGGAGCTTCTCTTTGCATCTTGTCATATGATTAACACATCCAGAGTCCATGATCCAATCTTGATCATAATCTATTGTAGCAAGGTTTGATGTTCTAGCCTTTGCTGGTCAATTGTTGAGCATGATGCTTCAGCACTCCATCCTTCTTTGTCATTGCCTCCTTCGTTTGTGGCTGACATTGCTGAATTACTTTGAGTTGGCTTGTTCTTCCTGAACTAGCAATCTCATGCAAAGTGTCCCTTCTTGCCATAGTTGTAGCATTCCCTCGTTTGTCGATTACTATCACGTTGCTGAGGAGAGTTATTCTAAGCTTGGCCTTGTAAAGCTCCCCCTTGCTGAGTACTTCTCCTCTGTTGGTGAGTGTTTGGAGGATTTTGCTTCTTTGATCATCCACTAGGTTTTCCCTTCCGAATGAGAAGTGCCTCTTCTATCTCTTTCTATGAAGCACTCGTCCTTGGCTTGCTTAGGGCTTCCTGATTTGCCAACAAATTTTCCAATTCTACGAGTGATGGTTGAGTAGACCATCCTTTTATAGCTATCATAAGCCCTTGATATTCGGGTTTTAATCCCCTTATAATAATCCGTCTTAACCGTGCTTCACTTATTGCTGATTATTTATCAAGTTGGGATATTTCGTCACAAATACTTTTAACTTTAGTAAAATATTGACTAATTGTCATAGATCCTTGGTTGATTGATGCAAGCTTATTTTCCAACTTTTAAAGCCTAGCTTCATTTGTTTTGGAAAATAGCTTTGCCAAGGTATCCCACACTTCTTTTAGTCTCAACATTTCTAATGTATTCCAAAAGCTCTTTATCAATAGTAATTTTTAAAGCATAAAGAACCTTACCAGCCTTGACATCCCATTTCTTCTTTTCTTTGTCTTCCTTTGGTGGAGTAGCTTCACTCCCATTTGTGACGTCTATAGAGCTTGGCCTTGTAGATATGACTTCATGCACATGCTCCAGTAATCATAGTTGTAGTTGTTAAGCTTATTCAATCCTCCAGTTGTACTTGCAAAGTCCGCCATTATGATTGGTGTTGTGCTTCCTTGATCCTTCACACCAAGAAACTTAGTCCTGGACTAATCAGCTTCACAACAACTTCCTGTTCACAATGGATAAGTTTGACTTTGCTCCGGCAGAGTAATGGCTTGTTCCTATTACTTAATATTTTTGCAAAACTTCAACCCCTTATCAACCTAGGGCTCCAATACCACTTGTTGGAGCTCAAGTGGACCCAAGAATTGTACACAAATGGAGGACAAACGTACAAGACTTTTTATTTATACAAAAACAAACTCTTTACAAGGCCAATGAGAAAGACACTTACCTTACTTTCTCTTTCCTCACTTTACACGTCTAACACCTCTTTTTTTTTTTTTTTTTTTAACTTTTCTCTACACTTCTCACACTTACTGGACACACACTTACCTTTTCGGACACACTTTTGGACACTCTTTTTGGACACACTTACTGTGAGGTGGAGCCCCCTTTTATAGAGTTCTTAACCGACTTCGTAAGTCGGTTTCACCAATTTTTTATATTTCCTCCAGCTTTCTAGACAATTCCATGGACAGCAGATTTTTTCTCTCTTTCGCGCCATTCTCTAGAGAGGTCTTTCTTGTGGGGCCTGTAGCAGCGTTGCTTCTTGCTTCTCTTCAGAGGTGGCTTGTGGAAGAAGACCTATTGAGCATCAAGGACTACTAGAACGGATGATGCTTGTTGATTGGGTGTTCGAGTGCTGGAGCAATGGAGCTATTCTCGATGCTTGCGATCCTAGATTGGACCGAAATTATGTGGAGGAAGAAATGGTATTGGTTTTGAAAGTAGGCTTGCTGTGCTCTCATGCAATGCCATCAGCTAGGCCTAGCATGAGGCAAGTAATGCAGTTTTTGGATGGTGATGCTGGTCTGCCGTAATTAACAAACGATAGAGCTTCCTTTTTTACATTTAGAATGGACGGATCATCTAATTTCTTACCGAGCCAGACTCCTGTTCCTTCCATATCTGCCCTTGGATCATTCCTGAATGGTGGTCGTTGAGTGGGATCATTCCTAATAATGATGTATACAGTTTCCCTCACTAAATCTAGATCTGGAAACATATTTTAGCTACCAGTGTAAGTAACTATCGAAATGTAGCAAGATTCTTAGATCATTATCGAGGGTTGCTTGTTAGAGTGGCTAATTGTGTTTTTAGTACCCTGCAGAAATTTTTCTTCTTCTTTCTCTGTCACAACAAAAACAGCAACACGGATGCACGGAATCCCATTTTTTAGATAGTAAAAACAAAGTGCAAAGGCTTGTCAAAGCAGGGCAACCCAAGTCTCTTAAATAGCATAAATGTCTTCGTCTTGCACCGCCTATTTGTTCTTCTCTTGCAAGTGATTGGTGTGAGAATTGTCGCTATTTCTTCAAGCTTCAGAAATCAGCGCCGTTTGCCACAAAAACAGAGCACCGCTTTAACCAAAGAAACTGCGTTTTTCTGCTGCCAACTTTTACCACTGATTGGAGGAAAAAGTTTGCTCTTGTTTATGATTTGAGGAAGCAGAGGAAGCTCATTCCGATTCTGCGAAGCAAGGATCGTGCCAATCTGAGTGAAACTACCATCACTACCAACAGGTGAATCCAATCACGTCATGCGGTGCCACTGGCCGAGAAAAGGAGACCGTTTTTCTGAATTCTTGCTGTAAGCACTAGAATATCCTTTTACTCAAGTGGCCGTGTTTGTTCATGCGGAAGTAGCGGAGAATTGCGGCCACCGAAAGGAATGAACCTCAGCACTCCATTGTGACATCTACTGCCACATCAGGCCTCCATGGTGGCTGCCCACCGTGGCATTTGGTTACCACGTCAAGACCACCTCTAACATTCTCTTCTTTCAAAACAAATAATTTGCTTAATTAGAAGCCACCCTTTTCCAGTCACATGTTTCAACCCCAGTGAGCATGAATTATTTAGAGTGGCATTTGAATCCAAAAGAGCATAAGGTTAACATAAATAATCTTTCCAATTGTCATACAACCTTAAGACTTAATTCAAAAGTTAAATTATAAATTAAAAAATTATCTTATTTAAATTTTATCTCAAAAATCTTAACATCTGATATGAGATTCTATGTTCAACATACATTCTCACCCACAGAAGAAAAACAGAGAAAGGTAGGATAATAGTACGGAAAGCTACTTGTATTGAGAGTAGATAGAAGGATACTACAAGTAGAAAACAAAAGACTTGCCATTGTATGAAGCGAATGAGCCCTTTATATAGGCTACGTAGTCCACTTGTTTCCTGCAAGGAAATTGCATCGAAGTATCCCTGTTGCCCCTAGTTACACTCAAAGTTGGTAACCCGGTCTTCACTCCTTGCTTTCTTTCTTCCTCCTTCTTTCACGTTCGATGTACCACATTCAGCAACTTGCAACTGGTACGGGGCAGAGTACCGGTTGAGGTCAAGCCTTCAGGCAAGCTATTCTCCAAACTCTCAACAGCACGCTTATACTTCGTGGAAGCTGTCTTCACGGTACGGTACCTATGGTATGGCAGCAGGTTGGCACTGACTTCCTGGTTTCAAACGACGCTACCAGTATTCATTCAGCCTGATAAGGAAAGAGGTGGAGTGCTCATGGCGGCATGTGTAGGCTGAGATTTCTTCCTTGGTACGTTGGGCATGTTGGCTTTTCAAACAACGTATCTTTGAACTCCTTTGTGTTGATGTCAAAAACTTTAGGGAGGTCTTCCATGCCATGTGTAAAAGCTCGCAACACTTGAGTTGGCACTCCATTATATAGCCAACGGTCAGCACGTAGCATGGTGGGCTAACTAGACATCGCAGTGGTTGTATGCAAAGCCTGAGATGCTATGCCATGGAGCTGCGAGTTTGTCGCTTTTTCGTCTTGTGAGTAAGGACGTAATGCACCAGGTCTTGTTGATGTATCAGGAACTGGAGAGCTATCCTTCACACCCATATTAAGCATTAGTATACTTAAGGTCATATGAGATAAAACAAATTTAATATGAGCCATGATACTATTTCAAAAGACTTAAAAGCCCAATCCAAAAATTAGCTTATAAATTAGAAAATCTTTGTTTCATTTAAATTTTATCTTAAGAATCTGAACTTTTAATGTGAGATTTTTGTCTTTTATACACCAATTTCTTATATGCATATTAGAATTTATCAACATTGAGGATATTGAAATCTTTAATCTAGTTAGAAGTTAATGCCAAGATTACAAATATATCTTTAAAAAAGTTTGAAGACAAGATTCAAAGAAATGAAAGTATAAAGGTTGAGTAGACCGTCATAGAAGGTAGTTTAAATTGTTTTCCTTGCAATGGATTTTAGTGGAACCTATATCCCTTTTTTTCTCCGGCATCAAATTCTTGTGATCAGACTTGAAGAGAAAATACTAGGCTAACTGTCACAAAGTGAATGATAAAAAGGAGATGAACGCCATTTCAAAAGAGAAAAGGTTGGAGAAAAGGCTTTTTCCATCTCCGAAATTATCTTATTAGTTTGCATATTTCAATTTAGTCTTCTCACTCGATTGTTTTGTTCTCAATGAACAAAATAAATAATGAACCCGTTTCAATTAGGAACTTTGTCAGCAGCTTGAAGTTTCTAATTTTCTCGGCAAGTCGAAACCACCTTTTGAAGGGTCAACAAAGGCGGCTGGAACTTCTAGGCAATGGTGGAAAAGTGAGCCATTAGTTGACAAGGTCCAGCAATTTAAACGGAGAAAGCCATCTGATACGGAAAGAAGAACCATTTTCCCAATGAAGTCGTCTAAACCAGAGCCACGAGAAGAAAATCTGCAAGGGTTAGAGATGACGATGTGTCGAAAAGTCTGGGAGAAGCCAGAAAAGGCCAATGTTGCTACCAGAAAAGCCAGAAAAGGCCCAAAAAAAAAAAAAAAAAAAAGAAACTGGTTGAAGAGTGTTTTTTGTACGGAAGCGGTTGTGATTCGAACAAAAAACAAGAAAAATGGAGTGCTGTTTGCAATCAGAGAATTGAATACAGCAGCTTGTCGTGGACACCATGTCAAAATATGTGATAGGAACACAAATTCATGGGTAAATCTTGTTTATAGATTTAACAAGCGAACCATTTACAAGGGTTTTGAGAGAAATAAGATCCCAAGACAGTTACAAAATAAGCCAAACCATGAACATATAAGCTGAAACGTAAACAAAGCTCAACGCCTTTGTCCCTATTAAATGTGTTAGTGTTCTTGCAACTGTAGCAAGAGAACAGGGGGCGTGTACAGAGGATGGTTGGGAAAGCATGAGTGACAACCACGTAGCTACTACATAGATTAAATCAACGGTCAACAACACACATTCGAACACTTCTTGGTCAACTTCTTGACTTCAAGTATTTCTAATAAGCCGAGCACTTAAATCTATAGCTCACAAAGGGAGTCCGTTTGTCTTTCCATTAAAAATCCTCCTTTTCATGGGTACATTAGCCATCCGACGTGGACTTTTAATCATTTAATGAGATTTTAAACAACTAAATAATTCCCTTTCACTTGTTTCCATTGCTTTTCACGTTTTGACGCTCTACCAAAGTCCAAAATAATTATTTGCTTGCTTTTCATTCATTATGTGGCATGTATTGCATCCCTTATCTCTCTCTGCATTAGGGATTTATATCTGCGAAACCATTTTTATGGCTACTTGATATATTTAACCGATATTCAAGATATTAATTACTGTTACTCCACAGAAGTATTAAAGAAAGGAATCGGTCCCTCAGCCAGGAAGGTACGGCAAAATCATTGGTTAGCTTCGATCAATGGCGGCTTTTTCGTCACACATGCTTTTGGTTCGGTAGTCTGGGATTAAAAAGGTCACAAGTTTGAAACATCAAGATCCACCGGCCCTTTGTCTGCCATTTTTTTTTTTTTTAAAAGAAAAACAATGGCGGCTTCTTTATTCCGCTGCCACCCCATTGAAGTTTCCTAATGCTATTACTTTTGGTTTAAGAACTTTCACTCACACTGCTAGTAAAATCATCATAAGCTTTCTTCTTATTCCTTTTATTTTTTATTTTTTAATTCAAGTGATGGTACGTTAGTCATTGCAATATACTATTTTTGTTATTTTCCAAAAATCACGGGAAGAATCATTTTTCTTCGATTCTGAAAATGTCACAAGTTGGTAATGGAGAGGACATAAATTGGGAGAAAACTTTGTGTATTGGCTTAGAGAAGAACTTTACATATGGTGTCCTTATATAATGGAAGGATTAACCATAAAGGAAAATATACAACGAATTAATGCAATATAATTCTACCTAACACAAGAATACTTTCCCTAATAGACTTGACCTACATGGAATAACAATGTGTCCTAAATAAGGAATATATATTCCTAATATGCACATGTATCTCCAACACTCCCCCTCAAGCTGGTGGTTTTGGCGGTCTATAAACGTCGAACACACCAAGCTTGCATAATAAATACTTGTGTTGTCGTTGATAGAGAGCCTTTGTGAAGATGTCTGCAGGTTGTTCTGTAGTGTTTATTTCACAAGTCTTGATAACTCTTTCCTGAATCTTGTCTCTTGTAAAGTGGCAATCTACTTCAATGTGCTTGGTCCTTTCGTGAACTATAGGATTTACTGAAAGTTTTAAAGTTGCATCATTGTCACAAAATAGCAAAGTAGGACGTTGCATTCGTATGCCAAGATCACGTAATAGTCCTCTCAACCATATGACTTCACAAGTCGTCTTTGCCATTGCTCGATATTCTGATTCAGCAGAGGATAAGGAAACGGTAGATTGCTTCTTTGTCTTCCAAGAGAGAAGAGAATTACCTAACTTAATGCAGAAACCTATTGTTGATCGACGGCTCATAGGACACGTGGCATAATCAGTATCACAGTATGCCTTCATTTCCATGTCACAATGTCTAGATAGTAGAATTCCAAGACCAGGGCATCCCTTTAAGTATTTAACAACCTTGAGAGCTGCATTCATGTGAGATTGCTTCGGTGCGTGCATGAATTGACTAAGTATGTGGACTGCATAATAAATATCTGGTCTTGTCATGGTGAGATAGATGAACTTCCCTACTAAGCGTTGATACGTAGAGGGATCCTTAAGTAGCTGATCCTTATCAGGGGATGACGTGCCAATATCATATTCCGGTGTGGTGAGGCTTAAATTTTGCTCAAAAGGTATAACAGCTGGTTTACATCCTGAAAGACCAGCATCAGAGAGTATTTCCAAAACAAACTTGCGTTGATTGAGAGAAATTCCCTTTTCTGATCGTGCAATCTCGATACCCAAATAATACTTGGGTGGTCCAAGGTCCTTGATGTGGAATGTGGAATGGAGATAAGACTTAAAGCGATCAATGGTGGAGAGATTGTTTCCCATGATTAAGATGTCATCCACATAAATAAGTAAATAGATAGAGGAAGTACCCTGGCTCCAAGTGAAAAGAGCATAATCATGGCGAGACTGTCTGAAATTTGCCAAAAGAAGGGCAGCTGTGAACTTGGCATACCACTGTCTAGAAGCTTGCTTGAGACCATATAGGGATTTACGGAGACGACAAACCCTAGACTCCCCCTGTCTGCGTAATCCAAGAGGAAGGTCCATGTAGATTTCTTCATCCAAATCACCGTGAAGAAAGGCGTTGTTGACGTCCATCTGATGAAGAGACCAGTCTCGGAAAGCAGCGACGGCAAGGAAGGAACGGACAGTGCCGGCCTTGGCGACGGGAGAAAAGGTGTCATGATAATCAAAGCCTTCTTTCTGGGTATAGCCCTTAGCAACAAGGCGAGCCTTGTAATGCTCAACAGAGCCATCAGCACGGTGCTTGATCTTGTAGACCCATTTGCAACCAATAGGGCGACGATGAGGAGGACGAGGGACAACATCCCAAGTGCGATTATCAGCAAGGGCATGAAGTTCAGCTTCCATGGCCTGTTGCCAGCGAGGGTCAGAGGCAGCCTCATGATAAGAAGAAGGTTCCACTTCAGCAGAGATCTGACTGATACAGCAAAGATGGTCCGGAGAGAGGCGGGCAAAGCTAACATAAGAGGATATAGGATAATGGGAGCCAGGAGAGTCAGTGGTGGAGCAAATATAGTCATGGGTCCAGGTGGGGGGGCGGGTAGCTCGACTAGATCGTCGAGGAGCAGGAAGGGTTGGGGAAAAGGGAGGAGTGGGAAAGGGTACATAAGGAACAAGGGCCAGGGAATTATCAGGAACAAGATCGAGTAAAGGAGTATCGGGGGAAGGGGAATTAGAATCCAGGGGTACGGGTGGAGGAGCAGGTGAAGGGGGCACAAGAGAAGGGGAGGGTGTGGGAGAGGTAGAAGGAGGCGGAGCAAGTGAAGGATATGGAGGGGGCCCCAGAAGGAGGATTGGGGGCGGTAGAGAAACAGGCTCATCAGCTAAAAAAGGCCGAGGGGGCATCGACGGAGTAGGGGTTGCAGCATCGGGAGAAGTATCCTTAAAAGGAAAAACAGCTTCATGGAAAATGACATCACGGTTAATGAGAAAATTACTAGAGGCAGGATCATAGATCCGATAGCCCTTCTGAAGGGAGGGGTACCCCATGAAGATACACCGAGTAGCACGTGGGCTAAATTTGTCACGATATCCAACAGTAGTGGCAAAGCAGAGGCAACCAAAAACCCGAAGATGACCAAGATCAGGTTTCCGCCCAAAGAGGAGCTCAAAAGGTGTCTTCCCATCAAGAATCCGAGATGGCATCTGATTGATCAAGTAAGCAGCAGTAACCACACAATCACCCCAAAATTTTTCAGGAATAGAGGCTTGGTATTTTAAGGCGCGAGCAACCTCAAGGAGATGATGATGTTTACGTTCGACAACGCCATTCTGTTGAGGAGTATAAGGACAAGAGCTCTCATGAAGAATGCCTCGTTCAGAGAAGAATGACGAACAAGCATGATTAAAAAAATCACGGGCATTGTCAGTACGGATTCTCTGAACAGAGGTGTGAAACTGAGTTTGAATGAGAGCAAAGAAACGGGTAAGGTGAGAAAGGACTTGGGTTTTGGATTGCATGAGAAAAACCCAAGTGCCCCGGGAAAAATCATCCACAATAGTAAGGAAGAATCGGGACCCATCACGATGTGGGGTGTGATAAGGGCCCCAAATGTCAAGATGGAGAAGGGAAAAAAATGGAAGAGGCGCGAGAGGAGCTAAGGGGAAAGGAAGAGCGAGGTTGTTTGGTGAGAGGGCAAACTGGACATGAAGGGTGAGGGAAAGATGCACTATGACCCAATCGTTGGTGGGAAAGCAAAATATTATTATTCAAATTTGCATTACAAAAGGTGCCCGCATTGGGAGTAGTACATAAAGATAGAGTTGAATTTTTGGGAATGGAAGTCCAAAAATAAAGCCCTTGTTTAACGTTACCCAAGCCCATCAGTTTGCCAGTCGAACGGGCCTGAAAAAAACAAGAATGAGAATCGAAAAGGGTGCAACAATTATTGTTGGCACAAGCTTTGGAAACGGAAATAAGATTAAAACGAAAATGAGGGACATAAAGGACATTTTTAAGAATAAATTGGGGTGTAAGTTGAACATCACCAATTTTGGTGACGGAGGTAACATCTCCAGTGGGGAGACGAACAGACATGGAGGAACAAGAATTATGGATGGTGGAAAAAAATTTTGGATCGCAAATAATGTGGTCACTGGCACCTGAATCAATAAGCCAATCAGACGATAAAATGGAACTCATAAAACAGAAAGAGGTACCTCCAAAACTGGCAATTTTGTCAGGTTGGCCCATTTGTTGGAAGGCCTGAATGATCTGATGGAGATAGGCCTCATTAAGAGGTTTGTTGGATTTATCGTGAGAGGTCACGGCATTGGAGCCAAATTCAGGTTCTTTGGAGTCACGGTCCCTAGGACGACCATGTAGTTTCCAACACGTTTCCTTGGTGTGATTGGTGCGCTTACAATGGTCACAAAATAGGTGATTGGATCGGGCCCGAGGAGCAGTTGGGCCGTTAGGCCCATTTGGCCCGCTGGGCCTGCGCGCGTGCGCGCTTAATAACCCGTTATAAGGTCCTCGTGGTCCTCTGTGGGCGGGCGCACTGAAGGCGAGCTGGGAGCCGTCCATCTGAGGGCTATGGGAGATGAATTGAGGACCATCGGATGGAGGCGCGTTTATGAAGAGCTGGGAGCCGTCAGATGAAGCTGGAGCCGCGATCAAATGATGGCCGTCGGATCTAGGTAAAGACCTAGAGCCGTCAGATCCAGATAAGGAGGGGGCTCCCTCATGAAACCCTAGGGAGCCCGTCTGTGCAACCTAGCCGCCGCTAGAACCACGAGCGGCAAGGGCCTTCTGGGCGGCGGTGGCGTGAGCAGCAAGGACCACGGAGTCGCCAACTCGGAGATATTCTGCCGAAGCCAAGCGGTGGTTCTCTTCTTGCACAGCGAGGAAGAGTAGGCGGCAGAGTGACGGTGGCGGTTCCATGGCCAAGACCTGAGATCTGAACGACGTGAAGGAATCGTTTAGAATCAGGAGGAATCGGGTGAGCCGCTGTTCGTCCTTGTGGCGATGAAATTGTTGGAGCGTCGATTCGGGGCTGACGAGCTGTTCGGAGATGTGATCGAGTTCGTGGTAAAGAGCCACGAACCGATTGTAGATGACGGAGACGGTGAGGGAACCTTGCCGTAGATCAGCGAGACGCTGTTCAATCTGGAAGAGACGCACGCGATCGGAGCGGCCATAAAGCTCGCGGAGATTATCCCAAAGGATTTTGGGATCTTCGGTAGGCAGAAGTGCGGCGGCGACGTCGGGGGCCAGGGTATTGCTCAACCAAGAACAGACCAGTTGAGCGCATTTGCACCACTGGCGGAGAAGCCGCTCAGCGGTCGGAAGGGGAACGCCGCCGTCGAGGAAGCCATCCTTGTCTTTCGTGACAAGGGCACGGCGGAAGTCTCGGGACTAAAGGGAGTAATTCTCGGCACTGGTGAGAACATGCGAGATGAGCCGGAGTTCGGGGCCGTCGGAGGAGGCCATGAAGAGAGGGTCATCGATTTCAAGGCGGCCGGCGACGGAGTACGGCAGGAGAATTGGGGGCGAAGTCGGGTAGGGATTTGGCCCCATACCCGGAATTCCCGGGTAGGGATCCGGACCCAAATTCGGACCTGGAGGTGCTGACGGGTCAAATGGAGCGGGGCCACCCGAAGGGAGCAGGCCGGGACCCGTACCCAGTGAGCCAGGCGGAACAGATCCGGGGCCAGGGTAGAGATAGTGGGCCCAGGGAAAAGGTCCGGGAAAGGAGGGCCAATGGGAAGAATGGGGCTGACTGGAAGGGCCCGAAAGGGGCTGTGAGGAGCCAGCAGACCCAGCACCAATCAAGGTGTCTTGGGCTAGAGAGGAGTTCGCGCCAGAGAGAGCCTGAGAAGGGAGGGTGGGAGTGGGTGAAGAGAGATGGGTGAGGTCTTCTATCAGGGTAGGGGCGTCGGGGTCCATAGAGGGGTTCGACATAGTTCAGAAAAAAAATTTCGGAAGGGAGTAAAATATTGGTGAGAGAGTGCGGAATCGATAAGCCAGAGAAAAAAAAGGAAAAGGAAAACCTAGGCTCGTGATACCATGTCACAAGTTGGTAATGGAGAGGACATAAATTGGGAGAAAACTTTATGTATTGGCTTAGAGAAGAACTTTACATATGGTGTCCTTATATAATGGAAGGATTAACCATAAAGGAAAATATACAACGAATTAATGCAATATAATTCTACCTAACACAAGAATACTTTCCCTAATAAACTTGACCTACATGGAATAACAATGTGTCCTAAATAAGGAATATATATTCCTAATATGCACATGTATCTCCAACAGAAAACAGTTCTTCGATTCTTCATTTTCTCTTAATAGGAAGGCGAGGGAAACGTGTAAGACCAAACTAGTCAGGACTCAACAAACACTCTGAGATACTCTTGCAGACAGATTCTGGAAAATAGCCACGTTCTCCAACAAAGAAGTGAAAGAACCATCGGAAAATACTTTAAAAGAATCATTCTTTTGGGTATATTTATGAGACTGTACAAAGATAAAGTTGACATCAACGCCGTTTTAAAAGGGTCACTATAAGAGATCATCTTCAGCTCACAAAGGATGTTCATTTACGTCTCTCCATTGCAAATCTTGCTTTCCATGAGCACGCCAACATATATGTGAACTTCCATTGATTTTCACGTTTTGACGCTTTATCAAAGTCGACAAAAACATTTTCCACAAGCCCGTAAGTTTTGATGCCTTTAGTACTATTCACATCAAAAGGAGTTATTGTTCACATGAATAGTATCGCTGCTTAAAATTTAGGATAGTTTCAATTAGATATCTGTGAAATTAAACACGATAATAAAACTCTACGAAGAAAGAACACAAAGATTTACACAGTTTAATTTAATTCAAACTTATTTTTACTATAGAGGGAGAGGAAGAACTTTACTATTAAAACTTAGAAAAACATTAGGGTTTTTTCCAAATCTAAATCTCAAACATTAGGAGCTGGAGGTTTTGCAATAAGCTTTTGAAGCTAAGAAAGTAATTGAGCGTAACAAATTATGATATTTGTTAGGACTTTTATATTTATAAACAATTAATTTCCAATTCCAAATTTTTTTATTTAAGAATAGATAAAAAGGTTTGATAGCATGTCGACTAAAGGGGCATAACTAAGTCATTTCCTCAACATGATATTTGCTACAAATAATTCCGATTAATTGTATGCATATGTTACTTCTAATTTATCTCTATATAGACAATCCTCATACGAATTTTCATGCTTTTTGAAAAAGAAAGTTGTTGATTTTCAAATTATTGATATTAATTATCAGAACAATTCTTTACATAGTTTTCTTGCTAAAAAGTAATGTCATTACCAGTCGTGCATAGTTTTCTTGCTAGAAGGTAATGTCATTACCAGTCGTTCAATGATAACTCTTAACAGCTACCGAGAAGACCTTGTCATACCGAGAAAGGATAGGAGGAAGTGGTATTGGTTTTGAAAGTAGGTTTGCTTGGCTCTCAGGCAATGCCATTAGCTACGCCTAGCATTAGGCAAGTAAAGTAATTTTTGGATGGTGATGCTGGTTTGCCAAAATTAACAAAAGAGAACATCTCTTGTACATTTAAAACAGAAGAATTATTTCATTTCTTACCAAGCTAGGCTCATATTCCTTCCATATCTACCCTTGGATCATTCTTGAATAGTGGTCGTTGAGTCCGTTCTGTCATGCCACCCACAGATTATTGGTGAGAAGAGGCCGAAGAAACTTCTAAATTTTTGGATGATGATGCATAGAGTTTCCCTCACTAAATTTAGACTTACAAACAGATATGAGCTACCAGCCGAAGTCAAATTATTGAATTGTAGCAAGCTCCGTAGAAGTTTTTCTTCTTCTTTCCCTTAATTTAAAGCCACTGACTACACAAGCATATTTTAGACCCAGTCGGTCTGAACTATTTAGAATGATGTTCAGTTATCGAAGAGCCAAGTATGAACAAATATAATCTTCACTGTTGATGATATTGAAATCTTTAGTGTAGTTATTTCAAGTAATACCAAGATTACCAAGATATCACTGAAAAAGTACATAGAAACAATTAGGAGAAAGTAGCAAGAAAGAATAAGTGGACCTTCTAATAGAATAATCTAAAATCGTTTTCCCCTTTTTTCTTCGGCATCAAAATCATCTGATAAGATTTGAAGTGAGAATACATTGTAGCCGAGACTTCTTGGTCAACTTCTAGACTTAACTAGCCCACAAAGGAGGTCCATTTATGTCTTTCCGTTACAAATCCTGCTTTTCCTGGGTAGATCAGCCATACAAGGTGCACTTTCACTCATTAATGAGATTTTCAACAATCAAATCACTTCCTTTCAATTGTATTCATTGCTTTTCATGTTTTTTTTTTTTTGATGACCCAGAACCCCCACCACTTGCATGGTGGCTCAAACTAGAGGGCCCAACACTCACCCCAAAGCATTTTGCCCATTTCATGTCAAGAATGCAGCCAACTGGTTTTGAACCTAGGACCCCTACTTTGTAGGGAATCCCACACGAGCCTTTGCCAGTTGAACCACACCCCTGGGGCTAGGACCCCTGCTTTTCATGTTTTTATGCTCTACCAAAGTCGACAACGATATTAACTGCCTGTTCTGAATTTATTTGGTTCCGTGTATTTCATCCCTTATATTTGCACTAGAGATTCTGATCTTTAGCATAATTTTCATGATTAATTGATATCTTTAACGGACGTTCGAGACATTACTTACTGT
Organism: Casuarina glauca; assembly: GCA_028551395.1. Taxonomy (NCBI): domain Eukaryota; kingdom Viridiplantae; phylum Streptophyta; class Magnoliopsida; order Fagales; family Casuarinaceae; genus Casuarina; species Casuarina glauca. Next base: position 24,461,820 of record CM052352.1, on the reverse strand, counting down.
TAACTCTTTAAATGGTACTTCACACAAGTACTGAAGAAATGAATCGGTCCCTCAGCCGTGAATCTCTCCAGGAAGGTACGGCAAAATCATTGGTTAGCTTTGATCAACGACGGCTTCTTTGTTAACATGCCTTGGTTTAGTAGTTTGGGGTCAAACAAGTCCAAGTCTCTTTTTATTTTTTTATTTTTTTATTTTTTTATTTTTTTATTTTTTTTATAAATATATAAGAGTATTTATGAAAGAATAAGATAGTAAAAAAATTTAAGAGTATATTCCAACATTACAATTCATTTAATAGAAAATCAAGTTTAAAATTATTCAACTATGACACAGCAAAACAAGTTCCAAGTCTCTTTTTATTTTTTTATTTTTTATAAATATGTAAGTTTATTCACGAAAGAATAAGATAGTATAAAAATTTAGAGACATATTATGACATTATAATTCATCTAATAGAAAATCAAGTTTAAAATTGTTCAACTATGACACACCAAACATTTGCTTTTGTTAACATGCCTTGGTTCAGCAGTTTGAGGTCAAATATGTCCCAAGTTCATTTTTTCTTTTTGTTTAGTGAATATTTGAGTTTATTTATAAAAGAATAAGATAGTACAAAAACTTAAGAAAATATCTTAACATTACAATTTTTCTAAGACAAAACCAAGTTTGGAATATTTTAATTATGATATAGTAAAATATTTGTTTTAAATAGTTTAATGTTCTTAAAAATAAATATTTTTTTACATTTTACTTTGTTGATTCTAACCAAAAGGAAGTCCATTTACGTCTCTCCATTGCAATTCCATGAGCAGACCGGTCAAATAAGGTGAACTTCCACTGAACTTTCGAGTTTTGCTGCTTTATGAAAGTCGGCACCTACAATTTACAACAGTCCACACGTTTTACATTTTACTTTGTTGATTCTAACCAAAAGGAAGTCCATTTACGTCTCTCCATTGCAATTCCATGAGCAGACCGGTCAAATAAGGTGAACTTCCACTGAACTTTCGAGTTTTGCTGCTTTATGAAAGTCGGCACCTACAATTTACAACAGTCCACACGTTTTGATGCTTTTGAAGTTGAAAGAGAGTCCTTCATGCCCTTTTCTGTGGTTTTGTCTTGCTGGTCATCAGAAGTATCGAAGGCAAGACCTATCCTCCTGTCTTTACACTTCGAGGTGCAACTTCCGGGTTGGTGAACCGTGTGCTCACCTTACTTTAAACTGCTGCCCAGGAAGGCTGGGCAGAACCAGAGACTTTCAAGCTCAACTGCGTCACACCGACAAAGATGTAAACCACACAATTCGACCAAATACCGCATCTCAGCTCATCGTATACGATCAAAATTGAAGGTATTCTTTGATTTTTTATTTTTAAATATTAACTATTCTTTTGAGTTTTTAATCGTTTTCCTAATCATGCCAAATGACAACTTTAAAACCCGTCAAAGGATAATTGATGGTTATCTCTTATAATAGGAATTTAAATTTTCAGTTTTTGGTTTCATTAACCTTTTGAAGCCAAATGACAACTTTTATAAAACAAAATATTCTAACTTTTAGGGCTTCAAAATGTTATAAACAAATTATTACCACTTCCAAGACTATTGATTTAGGAAGAAACAAAAAGGTTTAATGGCATGCTGTATGAAGGGGCATAACTGTGTTGTTTCGTTAATATGAGATTTGTTCCTAGTAATTCGGTTTAATTGGTGTGCAGGCGTTGTTACTAATTTATGTCTATTGTAGAAAATTTTATATAATTTTTTTCCTTAGTATGATGTTTGCTCCTAATACGTCGGATGAATTGGTGTGCGGGAGTTCCTACAAATTTGACTCAATTGTAGATAAATTCCATATTCACTTTCATCAATAAGAAGAGTTCTTAACGATAAATTGCATTTACAAATTATCATGATGAATTATCAGAACAATGATTTCCATTATTATTCTTAACGAGTATCTAATCTTTAGCCATCAGGTTGCACTCATTTTTTGGCAGGTCGAGGTACTTAAACGAATAAAAGCCTTTTGATACAGAAAGGAGAACCATTTCCTCTATGGCTGTAGTACTTAGATCCCTCCAGTTCTTCCTATTTCTCTGCGTTCACTATATTCCCTTCGCCTTTTCTGAAGTTGAAAACCAATTCATCTACAATGGATTCCATGAGTTCGAACTGCTGATTGATGGAAGAGCAGAAATCAACCATAATGGTTTGTTGCAGCTAACTGGTTGGTCGCAATTCCATAATGGCCATGCTTTCCACGCCCGTCCCATGAGATTCAAACCTTCCTCCAATTCAACTTCATCTTTATCATTTTCTTCAAATTTTGTGTTTGTCATAGTTCCTTCTAATTCAACTGATCGTGGTGACGGCATTGCCTTCGCCATCGCTCCCTCGAGGGATTTCAGTTATGCTTCTGCAGGCAGTTACATGGGACTCTTCAATGTTTCCAATGACGGTCTTCCTACAAACCACATCTTGGCCATCGAGCTCGACACATATTTGAACCAAGAATATGGAGAAACTTCAGATAATGAAGTGGGAATCGATGTGAACAGCATTAGATCAGTTGATTCAGCTCCTGCAATGTATGAGGACCGATCTCAGAATATAAGCTTGCGGCTCATTAGTGGGTATCCAATGAATGTTTGGATAGAATATGATGGATCAGAAAAGTTACTGAATGTAACACTCGCTCCAACTGAAACGCCAAAACCACAACGACCTCTATTATCGAAGACCATTGATCTGTCTAAAATTCTCTTGGAACATATGTATGTTGGCTTCTCCTCAGCCACAGGTCTCTTAACAAGTGAACACTACATCCTGGGATGGAGCTTCAGTACCAGTGGGCCAGCTCCAAGACTTGACGTTACGAGCCTCCTTCTCCTTTTTCCACGCCAACCCAGGAAAAGGGGAGAGAAACTACGAGTACAGATCGTCACTTCAGTTGTAGCAGCAGGCGTTTTGCTGATAATGATCCGAGGAGCTGTTTACATCTTTAGGAGGAAGAAATCTGAAGAAGTACGTGAAGAATGGGAAGAGGGTTATGGTCCTCATAGGTTCAAATATAAGGATCTTCAGAATGCAACCCGAGGTTTCAAAGATACAGAACTTCTTGGAGCTGGAGGTTTTGGAAAGGTTTATAGAGGTACGCTTCCGTCGTCTAATGTTCAAGTTGCAATTAAGAGAGTCTCACACGATTCCAAGCAAGGGATGAAGGAATTTGTGGCTGAGATCGTTGGCATGGGAAGAATGAGGCATAGGAACTTAGTGCAGCTCCTGGGCTATTGCCGGCAAAAGCGGGAACTTTTGTTGGTCTACGATCATATGCCTAACGGAAGTCTCGACAAGTTCTTGTATGGCAACAAAAATCTAAGCCTTAATTGGCCTCAACGATTTCGAATTATTAGAGGGGTAACATCTGGCCTACTTTACCTCCATGAACAGTGGGAGCAGGTGGTGCTACACAGGGATGTAAAAGCAAGCAACGTTCTATTGGATGCTGAACTAAATGCAAGGCTAGGAGATTTTGGCCTTGCAAAATTATACGACCATGATACGAATCCCCAGACCACCCGTGTGGTTGGCACTATTGGCTATTTGGCTCCGGAACTTGTGAGAGCAGGAAGGGCAACCACTTGTACCGATGTTTATGCTTTTGGTACTTTCATTCTCGAGGTGGCTTGTGGAAGAAGACCTATTGAGCATCAAGGACCACTAGAACGGATGATGCTTGTTGATTGGGTGTTCGAGTGCTGGAGCAATGGAGCTATTCTCGATGCTTGCGATCCTAGATTGGACCGAAATTATGTGGAGGAAGAAATGGTTTTGGTTTTGAAAGTAGGCTTGCTGTGCTCTCATGCAATGTCATCAGCTAGGCCTAGCATGAGGCAAGTAATGCAGTTTTTGGATGGTGATGCTGGTCTGCCGGAATTAACAAAAGATAGGGCTTCCTTTTTCACATTTAGAATGGGCGGATCATCTAATTTCTTACCAAGCCAGACTTCTGTTCCTTCCATATCTGCCCTTGGATCATTCCTGAATAGTGGTCGTTGAGTGGGATCATTCCTAATAATGATGTATAGAGTTTCCCTCACTATATCTAGATTTGGAAACATATATTAGCTACCAGTGTAAGTCAAACTGTCGAAATGTTATCGAGGGTTGCTTGTTAGAGTAGCTAATTGCGTTTTTAGTACCCTTCAGAAATTTTTCTTCTTTCTCTATCACAACAAAAACAGCAACATGGATGCATGGAATCCCATTTTTGAGATAGTAAAAACTAAGTACAAAGGCTTGTCAAAGCAGGGCAACCCAAGTCTCTTATAGCCGAAATGTCTTTGTCTTACAGCACCTATTTGTTCTTCTCTTGCAAGTGATTGGTGTGAGAATTGTCGCTATTTCTTCAAGCTTCAGAAATCGGCGCCGTTTGCTACAAAAACAGAGCATGAATTATTTAGAGTGGCATTTGGTTCCAAAAGAGCATAAGGTTAACAAAAATAATCTTTCCAATTGTCATATAGCCTTAAGACTTAACTCAAAAGTTAAATTATAAATAAAAGATTTATCTTATCTGATATGAGATTCTTGTTCAACATACATTCTCACCCATAGAAGAAAAACAGAGAAAGGTAGGATAATAGTACAGAAAGCTACTTCTATTGAGAGTAAATTAAGGATACTACAAGTAGAAAACAAAAGACTTGCTATTGTATGAAGCAAGTGAGCCCTTTACATAGGCTACGTAGTCCGCTTGTTTACTGCAAGGAAATTGCATCGAAGTATACCTGTTGCCCCTAGTTACACTTAAAGTTGGTAACCCGGTCTTCACTCCTTGCTTTCTTTCTTCCTCCTTTCACGTTGGATGTACCACATCCAACAACTTGCAGTTAATGCGGGGCAGAGTACCGCTTTGAGGTCAAGCCTTCAGACGAGCTATTCTCCAAACTCTCAACAGCACGCTTATATTTCGTGGAAGCCGTCTTGACGGTACCTATGGTATAGCAGCAAATTGGGACTAACTTCGTGGTTTCAAACGACGCTAGCAGGATTCATTCAGCTTGATAAGGAACCACGTGGAGTGCTCATGGTGGCATGTGAGTGCTTATTATTATTATTATTGTGGTTATTGTTATTGTTATTATTACTATTATTATTCTTTTATAATTATCATTATTATTATTATTATTATTATTATTGTTATTGTTATTGTTATTATTCTTATTGTTACCATTACTATTCTTATTATTATTATTCTTATTATTCTTATTGTTATTATTCTTATTGTTACCGTTATTATTCTCATTATTATTATTCTTATTATTCTTATTATTATTATTATTATTATTATTATTATTATTATTATTATTATTATTATTATTATTATTATTATTATTGTTATTGTTATTGTTATTATTGTTATTGTTATTATTATTATTATTATTATTGTTATTGTTGTTATTATTGTTATTGTTATTGTCATTGTTATTATTATTCTTATTGTTGTTATTGTTATTATTGTCATTATTATTATTGTTATTATTATTGTTATTGTTATTGTTATTGTTATTATTGTTTCCATATTTCAATCCAATCTTCTCACCAAATTGTTTTGTGCATCTTCTTTTTATTCAATGTCCTAGCCTTTCACTTAAATCAACAATAGATGTTGGTTTCTTGGTCATCGTCTTACTCCAAAGGGTTTTGTCTTTCTCAATCTAGCCTTTAGCCTTCACCTCTTCCTTGAACTTCCAATTTTACAAGTTTGTATAGATAGCCATCCCTCCTACCATTGAACTTTCCAATTGTCTTTGTCCTTCTTTTTCATATAAAAACATCTTAAGCCTCTCATGAACTTTTGGATTTAGAAGTGTATGTATTTCACAAAAGTCTCTTGCTAACAATAATGATAAAGTGCTTCTCAACCTTAAAGCTAGCCTTTGAGTTGGATTTTTGACCTTTCTAACATAATATCAAAATTCAAATTGAATTTGCTCTATCTTGTATGACTTACTTGATACGCATAGCACTCAAATGTGGAATTGTGTGCAAAACAAAAGTTTCACACCAAAAGTCTCAACCTTCGAAGTAAATCTTAAATGAAGAAAGTATTTGTAAACCTTAGGTTAACTTTTGTATTGAGCCTCTAAGCCCTCTAACATTATCCATAAATGTCTTTCTATTCATTAGTATAGACAAACTTTAGAGTTGGACTTTTCACTCATTTTCTAGGACTGTTGATGATCAAATTACTCTCATTCATGCGTCTCTAATTGTTTTTCTCGTTTTGATGCCTTTAACATGTTCTGAAATTATTGGGTACATATATTCTTTTGATGCCTGGACAATATATTGCAGTAATGGAGATCCTAATTGATATCTTAACCCATGATTGACACCAAAATTATTTTAAATCCCTCAACAGTACTTCACAACCGAAGAGTACAAAGGAAGAGTTGTTGGGCATCTGGGCAATATTGGATAAAGACGATAGGACCCAAAGAAAAACTTAATTTGCTTGCCAAGACTTTGGTCAAAGGTGATGAAGCAATAACCGAATTTGCCATGATCTCATTGAGGAGGTATAGAAAAATTGTTGATCAGCTTCGTTCAGTGGCGGTCTATTTGTCTGGTAGCAAACCCCATGAAAGATTCTTAACGCTATTGTTTTTTATTTACTGGACAATCCTTATTTAAAATTTAAATAATTATAAATTACGAGACTAAAAATAGAGTTATGCTGGTGATAAAGTAAGTCCTTTACGTTAATTCATTCATTTCTTGCTTTTCCTAAGCGCAACAAATATTAAAGGTGGACTTTTCACTCATAAGCTGGAGGTCTTGAGGTCAGTTAAGTGGGTCACAACAGCGTTGGTGGAGGTAGCCATTAGCTAGCTGAACATCGCTTGGTTGCGAACGAGCTATCCGGTGTAGGTAGGGTTCGGGACAATGGATTTGTCTAGGAGAGTTAAGGTTTTGGGTGGTACAAGCTTGATTTCGTCTAGAATTGGAAGGAGGCCATAGAAGAGAGGGAAAGGTGTTAGACAGGTTTTCCAGACCGCATATTTCAAGCAAGGAAACCATTTGAGAGAGCTAAGCAAAGGAATGGGTGGGGTAGGAGAGTTGGGCGGAATGAGAGAATTGTCATTGGGAGAAGACAATGAAGCCATCGACGATTTCAAAATTGAAAATTAAGGGAAGAGATTAGAGGTTTTTGGTTAAACGACGTGAGCCTTAGGCTTTGGATACCATGAAAGAAATTGAGAAAGGAGGAATGGATCGCCAGAATACCCAGATTAGATAGAAAACACAAAGAAGACAACCGGACATAGAATTACTTATAATTGATGAATTTCTCTTGTTGATTACATACAAGACATTAGGGGTTCTTTATAGATTTACAAAATGAATAAAAAAAGTAACAAAATTATAATTTACAAATAGAATTAGATGAAGATCATGGCCGATTTTCTTGGTTGGTGGTGGCTAGGGTTTACAGAGGGTTCAAGCGTGTGTCCAGTTGTACGCAGGTCATGGTTGGGTCAGATCTGAATCGGGTTGCTCTCTCGGGTCGCAGACTCTGGTGTGTGTGGCTCATGCACTGTAAGTTAGGTGGAATGGTGTTTCTCTAACACTGTGTAGTGGACGATCTTCATGTTAAGCAAAGATTTCTATCTATGACTCACGATACTGAAAATAGCTAAATTGATTCTAATAATACTTCTTCGATTGTTCATTTTCGTTTGGTAGGTAGGTGTGGAGACCGAGTAAAATCAAACTAGTCAGGACCCAACAAACACTCATAAGGTACTCTTGCAGACAAGCTCTGGAAAATAGCCACATTCACCGATAAAGAAGTCAAAGAACCAGTGGAAAATACCTTAAAAGAAGAACTTTATTCGACAACTGTGGAGAAAACCTTGACTTTGTAATGACTTTAATGACAAGGTTTCACATACTGGAGCGGATAGATGACAGTTTCCTCTCTCTTTTTCTCTTCCCCCACTTCTTACGCCATGACTCCGTTGACAAAGTTTCACATACTCCAAGCGCGGTTCAATTTGGTACATGGTTCAATTTGCGTCTCTCGGAAGCAAGCGCGAACATAGAATTAGACGAAGAACCAAAAGAGTAAAGGTGGTCGCCGATGACAGGTAAATATGACTTTGACGACCGTGTCGAAGTCTGAAAACAAAAAAGGAACATACATTTTGAGCGTTTCTACTAGTTGTAATTGCGCAGAACACATGTATGTAAGTTCGATCCTTGGATCTCAAAGCAGGATTTAGTCGGCACAGAGAGTCATGGCGTAAGATGTGGGAATTTGAAAATGCTGTCCATCACCTCCAGTATTTGAAAGCTTGTCATCGAAGTCGTTAAATAGTTGCCGTCATCTCCACGATTGTGAAATAGAGTTCTTCTTTAAGTTATTTTCCACCGTTTCTTTGACTTCTTTCCATGAAAATGTTGCTATGTTCCTGAATCAATGTCTGAAAGAATGCCTCGCTATGTTTGCAGGGCCAGAGAAGTCTGTCTGTCTTGTTTCCCACGCTTAGGCCTTGCCCACGAGGAAAACTTCATCTACCATATCTTCAATCATAGGAATTGTAGAACTTTATTGTACTCAAAATTAGGGACGTCCATCAAATAAGGATTTTGTCAATGGTATTTATGTTCTAAGAAATCTTGTACATATTATATCATTAAAATGAACTGCTTCGGTAATAAGAAAGCGAGGGCTACTAGAGAAGGAAAAAAAATTACAGGTGACTCTTAATAATATGAAAGCCTAAAATAATAAGTAAATTGATGGTTTATGGATATAGTAGTTACTTTGTCAAATCACATAAAATATTTGAAGCGATATTGATCTATAATAGTGGAAGAGAAAGAAAGAAAGACACATTCCTCAAGTAAGACAGAATGGAGGGGAATGCCTTGTTTGGCAATCCGTATTGTAAACATTTTTTTTTTTTTTTTTGCTCTTAACAACAATGTATTTGAGAAAGGTTTCCTCTATGTCTTCCTTTGGATCATTCCTACAGAGTGGTCGCTGAATTGGGTTTGTCATGCGACCGGCAGACTGTTGTCGGAAAGAAACAGAAGAAACTTCTGATGTTGATGATAGGTAGAGTCTGCCTCACAAAACCTGGACTTCGGAATGAATGTTAGCTACTAGACTAAGTCAAATGAATAGTGGCCATGCTTTCTTCCCATTTCCCATAAGATTCAAATCCTCCTCGAATTCAAATTCATCAGTTTCATTTTCCACAAACTTTGTGTTTGCCATAGTTCCTGGAAATCCAAATCATGGTGGTGATGGCGTTGCTTTCAACATCGCTCCCTCCAGGGATTTCAGTTTTGATTACAAGACTGATTGTCAAACAAGAACTTTCACTTCCATTCTTTCTTACTCTAACAATGTGTCTCTATCTTTGTCTCTTGCACTGTTTTCAGTCACTATCTCTCCAAAATAGCATCTTGGAATGAAAATATCATTCATTTGGTCCATAAGTTCAAGGGATAAATTCATCTAAAAAGTTAAGGATTTTATTCTTCTAGTTTGAGGTTATATTTCTTAAAAATCCCCCTCACACAAAAATTGCTCAAGTTGAATGGGGTTAAGAGCACGTTTCATGATGAACTCATACTATGAAATAAAGTTTAAAACTCAATATAACAGTTAATTTATTTATTAAGAAATTTTTTATTTAAATATTAGTCTTAAATTTTATTTTTCTAGTTAAAATTATGTTCCTCAAAAAAATTCAGGATTAGATGAGTGCAATGTGGCAGTCGTTGAGGCAATCCATGGTCAGCTATGGACAAAACATGACATCCCACTTCTTTAACTACAGAACTGACCGTTTAGTCGTGGATGATGTCATTGTCTTTACCACTCAAACTACGGTTTTTGCCTTCAATCTTCAAGATTATCCAAGAAGCCAATAAAGGGAGGAATAATCAGAATTGTTTTGTGTACGTTACACCCTGTTTCTCACTAATAATCAGACGAATCTGATTGGATAAGAGTTCTTAAGCTTTCTTGCTGATATTAATAAATGTTCATCAGACCTTGAAACAATCAATTTCTCCACCATCAAAGTTTCAGCTTTTGTTCGATTGACCTTTCTGCTTCCATTTTCATATAAAAATTTCTTTGAACCTCCCGCATATTTGTGGAATTTAGTCATGTCCATTGCTAAACACAATAATGATTAAGGTATTGAGATGTGGACAATAAATCTCATATTGTTAAAAATAAAGTAAGAATTTTATACACATCAATTTTCTACATGCATATAAAATTTTTGTCCACATTGATGATTTAAAATCTTTAATCTAAGTTCAAGTAATGCCAAGAATACCAAGGTATCATTGAAAAAGAATTGAGAAAAGATTCAAAGAAATGTAATAATAAAGGATCAGTAGACGATCACATGAGGTAGTTTAAATTGTTTTCCTTGTGATGGTTTTTAGTGGATCATCGATCCCCTTTTTTTTCCTTTATCAAAATCTTTTGGTCAGACTTGAAGAGGGCATACAAGGCTAAGTTTCACAAAGTGAATGATATGGAGGAGATGAATGCCAATTCAAAGGAGAAAGGTTAGAGAAAAGACTTCTTCCAAGGAAACAAAGCCTAGAAAAGAGGTGAACAAACTGAAAGAGAAATATTGGGTGTTGTTTTTTATTCAAATTTACATATTGTATTTATATGTATATATAGATTTTAGGAGAGAGAATATACAAAGAATGCTCTATATAAAATGTATAATTCATATTGTATTCTTAATATATAAAATCATGTATTCAATATTAAGAATTTTATGATTTTCTTATGTAAGGAATTCTTTCTAAAAGACATTGTTGTTAAGAACACAAAAAAAGAGAGAGAAGGTTTTGATTACATTACTAATTGCCAAACAAGGACTTCCTCATCCTTTCTCTTTTACTTAAGCATGTGTGTTTTTTCTTTTATTGTTATTTTTTTTAGTATCTAAGAGATTTGTTAGTGTTGATTTAGGATGCCTATCTCTATACTTTATAACAAAATACATATTAGAATCAAGATATCACCTTTTTTTAAAATGTAATTCAGCTACTATTTCTTTAATCTTGGATTCCACTCAAATTTTATATTAAAGCACTCTTTACTATTATTCATTTAAGTATTCATTTTCCATGATTGAAATTATCTTATTAGTTTGCATATTTCAATTTGATCTTCTCACTAGATTGTTTTGTACATCTTCTTCTTAATCAATGTCCTAGCCTTTCCCTTAAATCGACATTAAATGTTTGTTTCTTGGTCATGGTCTTGCTTCAAACGATTTTGTTTTTCCCAATCTAGTCTTTAGCCTTCTCCTCTTCCGTGAACTTAAATTTTACAAGTCAATATAGATAGCCATCCCTCCTATCATTGAACGTTCAAAGCGTCTTTGTCCTTCTTTTTCCTATAAAACATCTTGAGTCTCCTCATGAACTTTTGGATTTAAAACTGTACATATCTCACAAAAGTCTCTTACTAAGCATAATGGTGAAGTGCTTCTCAACCTTAAAGTTAACTTTTGGGTTAGGTTTTTAACCTTTTTGACATAATATTAAAATTTAGATTGAATATACGTCATCCTATATGACTTACTTGATATGCATAACACTTGGCATGTAGAGTTATGTGTGCAGAATGAAAATTTCACAAAGTGTTAACCTTTAAAGTAAATCTTAAATGAAAAAAAAAATATAAACCTTAAATTTAACTTCTATATTAAGCCTTTGATCCTTCTAATACTATTCATAGATGTCCTTCTATTCATTAGTGTAGACAAACTTTAGAGTTGGACTTTTCACTCATTTCCTAGGATTGTTGATGATCAAATTACTCTCATTCATGTGTCTCTAATTTTTTTTTCGTGTTTTGATACCTTTAACATGTTCTGAAATTATTTGGTACATGTATTTATTTTATGCCTAGAAAATATTATTGTAGTAACGAAGATCCTAATTGATATCTTAACCCATGATTTACACCTAAATTATTTTAATTCCCTCAACAGTACTTCACAACCGAAGAGGACAAAGGAAGACTTGTTGGACATTGGATAATATTGCTCGCCAAGACTTTATTCAAAGGTGATGAAACAAAAACCGAATTCGCCATGATCTCAGCGAGGAGGTATAGAAACCCCATGAAAGATTTTTAACGCTATTGTTTTTTATTTATTGGACGATCCTTATTTAAAATATAAATTATTTAAATTAGAAGACTAAAAATAGCGTTATGCGGGTGAGAAAGTAAGTCCTTTACTTTAATTCATTCATGTCTTGCTTTTCTCAGCGCAACAAATATTAAAGGTGAACTTTTCACTCATGGGGAAAGTAATAAAAGGAAGGGATTTAGCTGCCAAACTTTTCAAGATATCTTTCTTAGCTTGTATTTATTGTATATGGGCTAAACGAAATAGAAGACGTTTTCAGGGAAAAACAATGAATATCCCTATCCTCTTAGCAAAAATAAAGAAGATAGTATGAGGGAGAGCTTATTTGTTTAGAAATATAAAATCTTTTCAATGCAATATTATTTTGAGTGAGATTTGGAGGCTTTCAACTTTCATCTTTTCATAGATATGGTGACTTTTGTAATATTGAGGTATGCCCCTGTGCTTTTGTACTTTAATATGTATTAATACAATTTACCTTTCCACCAAAAAAAAAAAACTTTTCACTCATTTCCTAAGATTTTCGGTGGTCAAATTACTCTCTCCCACATCTCTACAAGTGTCTTTCAGGTTTCCATGCCTTTAACAAAGTTGGCAACGACAACATAATTTGTTTGTAATCGAACAATCTTGCTTTTTTTTTTTTTTTACGGGTGATATATAATTTGACCTTTTATCAAAAAAAAAAAAAACATAATTTGCCTGTTCAAAATTTTTCTACTTGCGTGTATTCTTTTCATGCCTAAAAAGATTATTGCAATAATGGAAGTCATAATTGATATCTTAACCCATGATTCAACCCTAAAGTTTTTAATTTGCTCAATGGTATTCCACAACAGAAGAGGACAAAATACGAGTTGTTGGGCATCTAGATAATATTTTCTAATGTGTGCATAAATCACACTCCAATTTGGTAAAGATGGTAGCACCCAAAGAAAGATTTTATTTTGCTTGCCTAAACTTTAATCAAAGGTGATGAAGCGAAAAGTCGGAGTACTTCTAGTCCTCCGCCATGATCTCATCGAGAAGGTGTAGAAAAATGTTTGCAGCCTCTATTTTTGGCAACAAACTTCATGAAAGATTTTTAACATTATTGTTTTACGTTTATTGGACGATCATCATTTAAAATACAGATTATTATAAGTTAGAGATTAGAAATAGGTAAATGTAGTCTATCACGTAAATCTAACATAATATTAGAAAGATAAAAAATATAACTCCTCAATACCTAGAGGAATCATGTGGGAATGGAAGTGGAAGGCCTCAAATCAGTTGAATCAGCTCCTGTAATGTATTTTCGCTCCTAAGGAAGTGTCTCAACATCTTATTTACGTATACAGGTTCATTTAGATCTGACACATCACCTAAAAGGTGCCAAAGAAGTATAGGCATATTCCTTGATCCTGTCATTCAGCAACGCCAAAGAGCATTGGAGAACTCATATTTTTGTTTCAGAAAAACACCCAACAACAGTACATGCAAATGTAGTCTAACAATTATTACAAAATTTTCATTAGATCAAGCCATTGATGGTAGATTGTTTTCGGGATGTTATCTGTGGAAGGAAGTCCGTTCGCGCTATTCCCAAATGCAACACTTCGATTCTTCATTTCCTAATAATGCTTGGCCCTTGTCCTAACAGAAAACTTCATCTACCATGGCTTCAATCAAGCCTCTTTGCTCCTTGATGGAGTCGTAGAAATCTGTTCTAGTCAAAATTAGGGATAAACATAAAAGAAGAATATTTTTTCAATCAAAATTTCTTCCAATTATCTATATGTTAAGAAATCTTATAAATTTATGTCATGTGAATGACTGTCACGGTGAAAAGAAGGCTATTAAAAGAGAATTTTTTTTATGTTGACTCTTAATAGTATGAAAACCTAAAAAGTAAGTAAACTGATCCTCTATCAAACCACTTAATTTTTTTTTTATATTTTTTCGCATTTGTTATATACGTATTTTTTATATCATCCATGTTAATCTTCCAATACAATCCATCGAATTGGTCAATTACCACTAACCAACAATTAACAGCAAAGAATTGTTCGTGCTTTCTTCCAATGAAACGCAACACAGCCTGATCACTTCCGCTTTCTATAAACTTTCTTCTTGCCATTGTTCATTAAACAAAAGATCTGTGATCTCAGCATTGAGTTCATCATGAATGTCTCAAGGAACTTTCCCCTTTTTTCTAGGAAATCTACATTTGGCTCATGAAAATTGCATTTATATCGATTGTAATATAGCGACTTCTAGTGTTCTTTAGTAGTTGAAGTCAATATACTTTTTAAAATACTACTGTAATCAGATTTTAAGTGAAATACCTTTTTGATTATAAATTGAGTTCTTGTGCAATATATTTTCATATATACAATAAGAGAGAGTGTAGAAATTACATAAATGTTATATTTTTATTGTTACACTGATATGTTGCATTTTTTATGAATGAATGTATTCCTCATTTCTTAGAAGCAAATTTGAGGGAAGAAAGTTTCCTAACTTATAAAGACCCTTGATAACCCAGGTAATGGCCGTTCGCAGGCCACATCTTGGCCGTCATGCATGAAGCAACTCTTCAAAGATAATCGTGCGGCAATGGAAGTGATAGGCCTCAGATCATATAAATCAACTCTTATAATAGGAATTTAGATTTTCAGTTTTTGGTTTCATCAAGCTTTTGATGCTTAAATTACAACTTTTACGTCTTCAAAATCTTATAAACAAATTATTTTCAATCCCGAAGCTTTTACTTAAGAAAAAAGGTTTAATGGATAGCGTTGCCTTACAGGCAGGTCCAGGTATTTAAACTAAGTAAAGACTTTTGATGTAGAAAAGAGAGTTAATAACATGTCGCTCGGGCCCACGTAAAGTTTAGTTTGGTTTAGTTTATTTGCCTCTGTCGTAGTCTTTTCTGGTTGAGATTTAAAATAAGAATTTTGCTGGTTTTTTGGGATCAGCGTTGAAAGGCCGGTAGCTTTAGGATCGACGTTGAAGGGAACGATTTGCTGGTTTTTTTGGCATGTTGCTCTTTCGGGGAAATTGAGGATATCAAGTTCCACGAAAGCCCCGGTCATTTAAGTTGGAATTTAAAGCAACGTCACATCGCTCTTTAAAACCAGGGTATTTCTAACCTAAAGGTGTTATTTCGAGTTTCAGAGGATCCAATCGAAAATAGTACTCCTGGCATAGTCTTCTCCGTTTACCCGATCGTTCGGCTTCTCCATCAACGAACCCTAGGGCAAAACCATCGTTGTTTAAGGAGAGAACCTTTTTCCCAATGACTACAGTTCTTACATCACTCCAGTTTCTCTTAGTTCTCTTTGTTTCCAATGTTCCCTTGGCCGTTCCAGAAGACGAAAACCATTTCATCTACAATGGGTTTCGTCAGGCCAAACTTCATCTTGATGGAATCGCACAAATCCATCACAGTGGTCTGTTGCAGCTAACTGATTTGTCACCAATGAAGAGTGGCCATGCTTTCTACCCATTTCCCATAAGATTCAAACCCTCATCCAATTCAAATTTGTCTGTTTCATTTTCCACGAACATAAACCAAAGCCTTAACTGACCTCAACGACTTGGAATCATCAAAGGCGTAGCATCAGGCCTTCTGTACCTCCATGAAGAATGCGAACAGGTTGTAATACACAGAGATGTAAAAGCAAGCAACATTTTTTTGGATGCCGAACTAAATGCAAGGCTAGGAGATTTTGGCCTTGCGAAATTATACAGCATGTTGTTGATTTAAGAATAAGCAAAAAGGTTTGACAGCATGTTGTCTAAAGGGGAATAACTAAGTCATTTCCTCACCATGATATTTGCAACTAATAATTCGGATTAATTGTATGCAGCTCATAAAGGGAGTCTATGTATGTCTTTGCATTACAAATCGTGCTTTTCATGGGTAGACCAGCCATACAGAGTGCACTTCCAGTCATTTAATGACATTTTCAACAACGAAATCACTCCCTTTCACCTGTTTCCATTGACCACGGCATGAAAGTTTCTGAACGCCGTTACTTTTGGTTTAATGGATAGAATCAACTACTCATTGCATGTATCATTCTAACAAGGAAAACTTTTTAGTATCCTGTTTACATGTAAAAAATTTCGCTTACATTGCAATTAGAATCATTGTAAACTTTCGTCTAATTCCTCTTATTTTTATTTGATATTTAATTGATGGTAAGTTTGTCATTGCAATATACTGTTCTTGTCATTTACCATCACAGAAGGCACAGGGAGAATCACTTGTCTGGCTATATTTAAGTTAAAGTGCAATGATAAAGTTGATATTGACATCGACGTCAACAGGGGACTAAAAGAGATCGTCTTTCTGGCTATGCCCAACACTGCATCTTCGGCTTACGAGGGAAGTTTGTTCACATCTTTCCATTGCAAATCTTGGTTTCCGTGAGCAGGCCAGCACGCCACCCATATAAGGTGAACTTTTACTTTTTAATGAGGTCTTCAACCACCAAATCACTACCTTTTACATGTTCCCATTGATTTTCGCATTTTGATGACTTTTCAAAGTCGACAGCGACATTTCCACAACCCCACGCGTTTTGACGCCTTTGAGCTGGAAAGAGAGAACCAACCATGTGCTGGCCTTTGTCTCTTGCTGGTTGTCAGAAGTATCGAAGGTAAGATCTATCCACCAGTCTACGTCAGTCTGCTTTTCTTCATCGTCCTGTACGAAATTCTTTACACTTTTAGATGTAACTTTCGGCTTGGTGAACCATGTGCTCCCCTTCTTTAAACTGCTGCCCAGGGAGGCTGAGCTTGAGGCCAAAACTCCAGAGCCAGAGACGCTCAAGCTCAACTGCGTCACAAATAATATCCTTTAGGATCAACAAACCACACAATTCGACATAATACCACATCTCAGCTCACCGTATGCGATCAAAATTGAAGGTACTCCGACCATTTTTTCTTCTTTTTTGATCATTTTCTATTCTTTTCTGCGGCTATGTTAATTTAATTGTAGAACAAAAAGGGCTACGGTTTCATACTTGATAGAGATAGAATACAAAGAGTACTGAAAATTTATAGGTAGTGATTTCATTTTCTTCTCCTTCACTTTCAATAGCATCTTGGAAGGAACAAAAAGACAGCAAATAGGGGCGGGAAAACTTAGTGACGCAGTTCAGTTAGTAGTTCCTACAGTTGAAAAAACGTGGCAGCCATTGGCCCGGTGTTTATTATCAAAGTAATTTAGGTTGAAGGCCCTGTGGAGCAGATAATGGACTCAATGATGATTGAGCTTTTAATCATTTTCCTAATCAAGCCTTGTAGTGGATCTTTTAAACCTTTCAAAGGATAATTGATGGCGACGTGTTATAGTATGAATTTAGATTTTCAGTTTTTAGTTTCACTGAGCTTTTGAAGACAAATGTCAAATTTTATAGAATAAAATATACAAATTATTTCCAATTTGAAAACTATTGATTTACGAATAAACAAAAAGGTTTGTTGGCATGCTGTTTGAAGGGGCATAACTAAATTATTTCCGTAATATGAGATTTGCTCCTAATAATTAGGGGTTAGTTGGTATGCGTGAGTTGTTACTAACTCATCTCCATTGTAGAAAAATTTCATATAAGTTGCAATATGAAATTTGCTCTTAAGAAATCGAAATCGGACGAATTAGTGTGCAAATTTTCTTGCAATGTTCTTATAAATGTTGGAGAAATTTTATTTAAACTTATATCAATGAAAAGGATTTTTTCAAATTATCATGATAAATTATAAGAATAATGATTTCATATTTGTTGTTAGAAAGTAATGTCCTTATCATTTTTCCAATTATTATTCTTAACGTGTATTTAATCTTGACCCATCGGGTTGCACTCATTTATTGGCAGATCGAGGTATTTAAACAAAGAAAAGCCTTCTGATACAGAAAGGACAACCATATTTTCCCAATGGCTACAATTCTTCGATCACTCCATTTTCACTTAGTTCTCTTTGTTTCCAGTATTCCCTTGGCCTTTCCTAAAGACGAAAAGCAATTCATCTACAATGGTTTCCGTCAGGCCAAACTGCATCTTGATGGAATCGCCGAAATCCACCCCAATGGTCTGTTGCAGCTAACAAATTTCTCGCAAATGAAGAGTGGTCATGCTTTCTACGCATTTCCCATAAGATTCAAACCCTCCTCCAGTTCAAACTCATCTGTTTCATTTTCGACGAACTTTGTGTTTGCCATAGTTCCTGGAAATCCAAAACATGGGGGTGATGGCATTGCCTTCACCATCGCTCCCTCGACGGATTTCACCCACGCTTCTCCAGGCGGTTACTTGGGACTATTCAATCGTTCCAATAACGGTCTTCGTACAAACCACATCTTGGCCATCGAGCTCGACACGCATATGGACAAGGAACTTCAAGATACTTCAGATAATGAGGTGGCAATCGATGTCAACGACATTAGATCAATAAAAGTAGCTCATGGAATGTATGATGACGGATCTGAGAGTATAAACTGGCAGCTCATAAGTGGGAATCCAATGAGTCTTTGGATAGACTATGATGAAGCACAAACGTTACTGAGTGTAAGATTCGCTCCAACTGGAATTCCAAAACCAGAACAACCTCTATTATCGAAGACCATTGATCTGTCAGAAATTCTCTTGGAATATATGTATGTTGGCTTCTCCTCTGCCACTGGCCTCTTTTTAAGTGATCACTACATCCTAGGATGGAGCTTTAATACAAGTGGACCAGCGCAAAGCCTAAACGTTTCAAGCGTCCTTCCCCTTCCTCCTCTTCAACACAGGGAAAAGAGAGAGACACGACGAGTACAGATCATCACTTCACTTATAGCAGCAGCGGTTGTGCTGATAACGATCCCGGGAGCTTTTTACATGTTAAGGCGGAAGAATTCTGAAGAAATACGTGAAGATTGGGAAGAGGGTTATGGTCTTCACAGGTTCACCTATAAGGATCTTCACAGTGCAACCCGTGGTTTCAAAAATACAGAACTTCTTGGAGCTGGGGGTTTTGGAAAGGTTTATAGAGGAACCCTTTCGTCTTCTAATGTTCAAGTTGCAGTCAAGAAAGTCTCCCATGATTCCAAACAAGGGATGAAGGAATTTATGACGGAGATAGTTAGCATGGGAAGAATGAGGCATAGGAATTTAGTGCAGCTCTTGGGTTATTGTCGGCGAAAGCAGGAACTTCTGTTGGTCTATGATTATATGCCTAATGGGAGTCTCGACAAGTTCTTGTCCCACAATGTAAACGTAACCCTTAACTGGCCTCAACGATTTCGAATCATCAGAGGAGTAGCCTCTGGCCTTCTTTACCTCCATGAAGAGTGGGAACAGGTGGTTCTACACAGAGATATTAAGTCAGGCAACATTTTATTGGATGCTGAACTAAATGCAAGACTGGGAGATTTTGGCCTTGCAAAATTATACGACCACGGTACCAATCCCCAAACCACCCGTGTGGTTGGCACTATTGGCTATTTGGCTCCGGAGCTTATGAGAGCAGGGAAGGCAACCACTTGTACGGATGTTTATGCTTTTGGAACTTTCGTGCTGGAGGTGGCTTGTGGAAGAAGACCTATTGAGCATCAGGGACTGCCAGAACGGCTGATGATAGTTGATTGGGTGTTTGAGTGCTGGAGAAATGGAGCTATTCTTGATGCATGTGATCCTAGATTGGAAGGAAATTATGTGGAGGAAGAAATGGTATTGATGTTAAAAGTAGGCTTACTGTGCTCTCATGCAATGCCATCAGCTAGGCCTAGCATGAGGCAAGTAATGCAGTTTTTGGATGGCGATACTTGTCTGCCGGAATTAACAAAAGAGAGAGCTGTTTTTTTTACATTTAAGATGGATGAATCATCTGACTTCTTACCAAGCCAGACTTCTACTCCTCCCATATCTGCCCTTGGATCATTGTTAAATAGTGGTCGATGAGCTGGATCAGTGATGCCACAGTTAGATTGTTGTTGAGATAAGTGTTTCGCTCACTAAATCTAGACTTGGAAATAGATGTTAGCTATTAGCGTAAGTCAAACTGTTGAAGTGTAGCAAGGTTGTTGGATGTTGTTGTGTGTTGCATGTTAGAGAGGCTAATTGCATTTTAGTACTCTGCAGAAACTTTTCTTCTTCTCTCTCTGTCAAAACAAAGAAAGCAACACGGATGCAAGGACTCCCGTTTCTGAGAGTAAAAACAGAGAACAAAGGCTTGTCGAAGTAGGGGAACTTAAGTCTCTTAATCAGCCAAAACGATCTTCTTTCTCCACCGCTTATTTCCTCTTCACCTACAGTTGACTGGTGCCGGAATCATGGCTGTTTCTTCAAGCTGCAGAAATTGGCACCGTCTGCTACAACAAAATAGCTTTGCTTCCATAGAAAAAACTCCGTTTTTCTCCGGCCAACTTTCACCACTGATTGGAGGAAAATGATTGCTTTTATTTATGATTTGAGGAAATTGAAAATTGAGAGGGAACAGGGGAAGGCCATTCCGATTCTGTGAAGCAGGGTAGTGCCATCCGGAGTGAAGCCACCGTCAAATGGGGTAGTTTAAGCTGGTTCTTCTAACCACGTTTTTAATGGATCCTCTATTCCCCTTTTTGGCCCACATCAAAATCTTTTGATCAAATTATACATGGCAAAGTTTAGCAAAGTGATTTAGATTGAGAAGATAAAATGCCAATCCGAAAGAGAAAGATCAAAGAGAAGGCTTTTCTTTAGGAAAGAAAACTCAGAAGAGAGGCTGAAAATATACACATGAACACTAAGAATTTGCGCATTACGTTTCCATGCATTACATTTCCATTTATATGGATAGGAAAGAAAATATACAAAGAATACTCTATGTAGACTGTAATCTAATTCATAGTCTATTCTAAATATCTATATAAACTGCATATTAATACTAAGAATTCTATGATTTTTCTAAAAAAAGAATCCTTTCTCTATGACATTGTTATTAAGAGCAAAAAACAAAAAAGTTTTGATTAAAAGACATTCCCAAATAAGGACTTTTTTTTCTCATTCTCTTTTACTTGAGCAATGTACCTCTCTTTTCACTTTCTTTTATTTATTATTCTCCTCAGTTATTCATATAGAGGACTTCAATTTCTCTATAAAAGGGGCCATGGGCGTAATTCAAGTTTGGGAAAAACCAAAGCTAAAGACTATCCATGAGACTTGTTGTGTTGATTCATGCATTTGTCTCTATAATTTACAAAATAGCATCTAGGATTAAAAAAATCACCCTCTTTCTTTATATACTTGTTTTTTCATATACACACCCAAGTATTAAATTTAAAACCAAGAGGTTCCAAGCAATACCGGTTTTCAACTAAACTAGTTGTTTCCCACTTCTTTATGTGGTTTAGTCACTATTTCTAGAGTTCTTGGTTACACTAAAAATTTTTATTAAAGCATTCTCTAATCTTTCACCGCCAAAATATTGGTTTGCATTTCAGTATATTTTTCATTCATAGGATTGTATTTTTTTTTTCCATCTTCATTTCAGGAAATGCCCTAAACTTTCGCCTAAATCAACAATACAAGTGGATTTGTTGTTTATGACCTTAATTCAAAGGGTTATTTTTAATCCTCCCTTGAACATTCTTTAGTATAAGTCAATATGGATGGCATTTTTATAGAAAATTTTCTTATAAATTTTAATCAACAAAATGAATTTTTTTAGAAACAAAATTGTTCATTTTTAAATAATTGTGATGAATTTTAAGAACAATTCTGTGAATAAGATTCTTGTTGGAAATTAATTGTCTTTATTAATGGTTCAATTATTATCCCTTCCAGCTATTTAATGTTGATTTTAAGATTGCAAACATTAAGGAGCAGATCCAAGTCTTTTAAGAAACTTCAAAGATAAAGCTTTCTTTTAAGAAAAAAGCATAGAAGACAAGTCTAGATTTAAAGAGAGAAATTGTGTATTGTATTTAGCTTTGTAATTTATTCATTACATTCTCATTTACATATAGATATTATGACAAAGAATATTCTATGTAGAATGTAATTTAATACATAATATATTCTTAAAACATACAATTGTGTACGCAGTACTAAAAAGTCTATAGTTTTCTTCTACAAGGAATTATTTCTCAAAGACAATATTCAAATGTCATTGGCATAATGCTCAAGAAAAAACCCTTCCTCCACTTGGATTGCCATATCTAGCAGCCTTTTCGTCACCAAACTCTTTATCTTTCGGAATTCAATGGAGCTACAAATATTCTACTACCCACTTTGCCTTGTCGGTACTAAAAGACTCTTAGTCACAATTCATTGATCCAAGGAATTCTTTCTCAAAGACAATATTGTCAAATGTCATTGGCATAATACTCAAGAAAAAAAGCCTTCCTCCACTTGGATTGCTGTATCTCGTAACCTTTTCGTCACCAACCTCTTTATCTTTTGGAATTCAATGGAGCTACAAATTTTCTACTACCCACTTTGCCTTGTTGGTACTAAAAGACTCTTAGTCACAATTCATTGTTCCAAGGAATTCCTTCTCAAAGACAATATTGTCAAAATTCATTGGTATAATACTCAAGAAAAAAATCTTCCTCCAATTGGATTGCCGTATCTAGCAACCTTTTCGTCACCAAACTCCTTATCTTTCGGAATTGAATGGAGCTACAAATTTTCCACTACCCACTTTGCCTTGTCGGTACTAAAAGACTCCTAGTCACAATTCATTCTTCCAAGTCTAATGAGAGCACGTTTTTATTTTTTAAAAATTTCCTCGGAAAGCGTTTTGGAAATTTCCTCCCACTCACTTAAATTGAGGTTACAAAAAAGACCCGGTCACATGTCCTATACAAGTCTAGCGCGCGCACTTTAAGATAACCCTAATGAATAAGAGAAAGAAAACCATAATGGAATATCTTGACGACATGAATTATTTATTAGAGTAGCTACTTAGAAAGGTTAGGGAAGTAACTATCTCAAATATCTTTTAATTTTAATGTATCGCAATCTATTCATGGTTGAAGAAGAAGAAGAAAATCTAAATGAATGTTGTTTCATGACCATAACCAAAAAGTAGGAGAAGAAATATGAGGTAAGTGGCTATTTTGATTTTGAATGTGATGAAATACATGATATAAAAACACAGAATTGTTTGAGTATGCAAAAAAAAGCAAAAAGTATAAATTATTCACAAAGGAATTTGATTCAATAGAATCTGAAAAATTACCATGACGTACGAATCCTAAAGAATGAAAAGAAAGGTAGTAAAGATTGACAATGAATCCAAAATGGATAATAGCATATCTGCATATTCTAAAATAAAAGAAAAGCATGATGTTATGCAAAAACAAATTGATTCCTTTAGCAAAAATCTATAAAGCACAGTAGTGGTCGTTGAGTCGGATCATTCCTAATCACGATATATAGAGTTTTCCTCATAAATCTAGATTTGGAAACAGATATTAGCTACTAGTGTAAGTCAAACCGTCGAGATGTAGCAAGATTCATAGATCGTTATTAAGTATTGCTTGTTAGAGTAGCTAAGTGCATTTTTAGTGCCCTACAGAAAGCTTTCTTTTTCTTTCTCTGTCATAACAAAACAACAACACGAATACACGGAATCCCGTTTTTGAGGGAGTAAAGACATAGTACAAAGGCTTGTCAATGTAAGGGAACCCAAGTCTCTTAAATAAGCCAAAATGTCTTCTTCTTCAACTGCCTATTTCTTCAAGCTTCATAAGTAGGTGCCGTTTGCTATAAAAATAAAGCACCACTTCAACAAAAAGAAATCGTGTTTTTCACCAACCAAATTTTACCATTGATTGGTGGAAAGAGTTTGCTCTTGTCTATGATTTAAGGAAACAAAGGTAGGCCATTTTGATTCTATGAAGTAGGGGTGGTGCCAATTTAAGTGAAACCACCGTCAATGTTGCAAGGTAAGGTTAAAGGAAGACATAAAGTTGAGAAGCTTTTGCGTATTGTTGTCTTGGTTGTTCATTGGTTGTCCTTTTATAAGCATAAGGAGTAACCATAAAGGAAATTATACAATGAAATGAATAGAATATATCCCATTATACATAAAATAACTTCCTACCTACGCCATATGGAAATATAATACGAAATATACACATGTATTTCCAACACTTTTTCTCAAGCTGGTGGTTTTGGTAGTTTATAAATGTCACACGCACCAAGTTTTTTTAATAGATATGTGTGTTGTCATTGAAAATGTGAAAATGTCTACAAGTTGTTCTGTAGTTCTTATCTCTTTTGTCTTGATAACTCCTTCTAGAATATTGTCCCTTGTAAAATGGAAGTCTACTTCAATGTGCTTTTTCCTTTCATGAACTAGAAGGTTCGCTACAAGTTTCAAGGTTGCATCATTGTCACTAAACAACAAGGTGGGGCCTCTTATTCAAACTCCAAGATCATGTAACAGTCCTCTTAACCAAATGATTTCACAAGTAGTTTTTGCCATGGCTTGATACTCGAATTTAGTAAATAATAGGGAGACAATAGAATTTTTTTTTGTTTTCCAAGACAGGAGAGAATCTCTTAATTTAATGCAAAAACATGTTGATTGTTGGCTCATAAGGCATGTAGCGTAGTTAGTGTTGTAATATATTTTCATCTCCATGTTGTAACTTTTAAACAACATAATCCCAAGACCTAGCATCCTTTCAAATACTTCACAACTTTCAAATTTGCATTCATATGGGATTGTTTCATAGCATGCATGAATTGATTGAGGACTTGGACAATACAACAAATTTCTAGTCTTGTTATGGTGAGATAAATGAATTTTTCAACTAATTGTGATAGCTAGAAGGATCCTTCAATAGAAGGTCTTTTTCTAAAGGCTATACTCCTACATCATATTTAGGGGTCATGAGACTCAATTTTTCCTTGAAAGGAATGACTATGAGTTTATAGCCCAATAAACCTTCTTTAGAAATAATCTCTAAGATAAACTTGCACTGCCTGAGACAGATTCCCTTTCCTAAGTGTGTAATTTCAATTCCCAAGTAGTATTTAGGTAGTTCCAAGTCCTTAATATGAAATATGGAATGTGAATAAGCCTTAAAACAATCAATAGTGGAAACATTGTTACCTATTATTATAATATCATCCACATAAATGAGTACATAGATGGAGGAAGTACCCTATCACCAAGTGAAGAAGGCATAGTCATGATGAGACTATCTAAACTTTGCAAAGAGGAAGGTTGAAGTGAACTTCGTATACCATTATTAAGGGGCTTGCTTCAAATCATAGTGGGATTTATGGAGACAACAAACTCAAGACTCCCTCTATCTACGTAATCCTAGAGGAAGATCCATGTAGATTTCCTCATCTAAATCACCATGAAGAAAAAAATTATTAACATCCATTTAAGGAAGAGACCAAAAATAAAAAATAATAACAATGAGAAAAAAAGGAATAATGGATTCCTTAGCCATAAGGGAGAAAGTATCTTGATAATCAAAAGCTTCTTGTTGAGTGCAACCTTTAGCCACAAATGGGCCTTGTAATGATCAATGGAAACATCAGCCTAATACTTGATCTTGTAGACCCATTACAACCGATAGGTCGACAATAGAAAGGTTGAGGAACTTCATCCCATGTGTGATTGTTGGCAAGAGCATGGAGTTTGGCCTTCATGGCTTGTTGTTAATGAGGATCAAAGGTAGCCTTAGCATAAAAGGAGGGTTCCACTTTACTAGAGATCCAACAAATGCAACAAAGATGATCCAGAGAGAGACAAGCAAAGCTTACATAAGATGTGATCGGATAGTGAGACCCAAAAGAGTCAATAATAGAACAAATGTAGTCCTTAGCCTAAATAGGTGGCCAAGTGGCCTGACCAAAGTGAGGAAGAGTTAGAGCAAGAGTAGGATTGGGGGTTTTAGGAGGTGCCACATAAGGAACAATAGCCAAAGAATTATCAAAGCATGAACAATGGGATTTGGTGAATCTTCCATGGTAGGAAGGCTACAGTTCGAAGAAAGAGACACATGCATGGGTGGCACTGAAACATCCAAAGAGGAAGGTAGAGATTGTAGAGGAGAAACCAAAGGTTGGAGAAGAACCATAGGCAATGGTAGTGAGGCAGACTCATTAAATAAAAATTACCGAGAGCGTAGGGGCAAAGTAATGAGAGCATCTGGTGATGGATCAATTTAAAATGGGAATACATCTTCATGGAAAATAACATCATGACTAATGAAAAAATTACATGTTGTGGGATCATAAATAGAGTACCTTTTTTAAAAAGAAGGGTAACCTATGAAGATATAGTGAATGTCACAAGTGACCAACTTGTCTTGATGGCTTATGGTGGTGGCAAAACAGAGGCAACCAAATACCCTAAGATGATTGAAGTCGGGGCATTTTCTAAAAAATATCTTGGAAAGGGTCTTCTTGACAAGGACCCAAGATGGCATTCTATTAATTAGATAAGCGGTAATGACCACACAATCAGCTAAAAAATTTTTAGGAATAAAAATCTAATACTTAAGAACCCTAGCAACTTTTAAAAGATAATGGTATAAGTGCAAGAACTCTCATAGAGAATGTCGTGAGAAAAGAAGAAAGAGGAACATTTGTGATTGAAGAAATCATGGGCATTGTCATTACGAACATGCTAGATAGACTTATAGAATTGATTACGAATAAGGGTGAAAAAATGAGTGAGGTGAGAAAGGACTTGGGATTTGGATTGCATCAAGAAAACCCAAACGCCACAAGAGTGATCATCAATGAGGGTAAGAAAGAAACAGGACCCATCACAATGTGGTGTGTGATAGGTCCCCATATATTGATGTGAAGGAAAGAAAAAAGGGAAAAAGCATAAGAAGAACTAGTGGGGAATGGAAAGTAAGGCTATTTTGCTAGGGAACAAACAAGGCATTTGGAATGGGGAAAAGAAGCACTATGATCCAAATGTTAGTGCAAAAGTAAATTATTATTATTAATGTTGGCATTACAAAAGGGGGCCAAATTGTGAATAGTACACAAAGAGAAATTGGAATTAAAATTTACAAGACGAGGAATCCAAAAATAAAGGCCTTGTTGAGCCTTACCCAAGCCCTTCAATTTACTAGTTGAACGAGCCTAAAAGAAATAGAAATTAAAATCCAAAATGGGTCAACAATTATTGTTGGCATAAGATTTGGAAACAAAAATAAGATTAAGTTTGAATTTTGGAACATAGAGAACAATTTTGTGAATAAAGTGAGAGTTAAGGTGGACATCACCAATATGGGTGATAAAGGTGATGTTTCTAGTGGGGAAATGTACAAATGTGGAGGGATGAAAATTATGAATCTTGGAAAAAAAATTCAATCACAAATAATGTGGTCACTTGCACTTAAATCACTAATTCAATAAATGGATGAGATAAAAATCATAAAGTAAAAGGAAATACCTAAAAGCTGGCAACTATGTTGAGTTAGCCCATCTAGTTAAAGGCTTAGATTAGCTGTTGAAGTTGGGCCTCAATGAACATGATGGGCTTATCTTTAGACATCATAGCATTTAGAGAGGCTTCCTTATCCTTGTAATTTCCAAGAATTATCTATAGTATGGTTGCTATGCTTGCAATGATCATAAAATAAGTTATTAGGATGGCCTTAGGATGAATTGGAGCTGTTAGATCAATGTGAGCACAATCTACTGGAGCTTTTCTATATAGGTGCGGTGATGGCTTGATTAGAGCCGTCGATTTGAACAATTTTTGTGTAGGCATAGGGATTGTTGGATGAAGGCATGCCTATGAGTGAGTAGGAGCTATTTGATTAATAGGGGGTGTGAAAGTCATCGAATCTAAAGAAAATATGCAAGTTTCCTCCAAGAAACCTTAGGGAACCCACATAAGCCACCAAGTTTCTACCATTTCCAGCACCATTGCCACGAGTGGCAAAGGCTTTTTGAGCAAAGGTAGCATGGGTGGCGAGGATGATAAAGTCACCTATGTGGAGGTACTTAGCAGAGGCTAGAGGATGATTTTTCTCTTGCATAACAAGGAAGAGAAGATGGTAAAGCAAGGACAAGGGGTCCTCGGCCAAAATCTAAAAGAGAAAGGACAAGAATGACTTGTTTAGGATTAAGTGAAACCGTTTACTCCATTGTTCTTCCTTTAGGTAGTGATATTGGTAGAGATTTGAATCAAGACCTTTGAAGGGTTCCATTTTCTAATTGAGTTCATGATAGAGAGCCATGAACTGATTATAAACAATGGCAATTGTGAGATTGCCTTGTTTTAATTCTAAAAGCTTCTATTCAATCTAAAAGAGACGAACACAATTGAATAAACTATATTATTCCAGGAAAGCGTCTTAGAGTATTTTGCATTGTTAGTCGTGGGAAGGGTTGTGGTGATGCCAAGGTGTAGTGTGTTCATAATCGACATATAGATTAGCTATGAGCACTTGTGCCATTGTCGTGCAAGGCACTCAGTGGTTGGAATCGAGATATAACTATCAAGGAAACCGTCCTTGTCTTTCATGACAAGGGTGCATCACAGCTCATAGGACTAAATGAAGAAAGTTTCTACTCTAGTGAAAGTATGGGTGATGAGACAGAGCTTAAGCCCGTTAGAAGGGATTGTGTAAAAAGGTCACAATGCTCAAGGTGGCTAACAATGAGTAAGGCACAAGGAAAGGGGCTAAATGTGGGTACACACCTAATTCGAGAGTTAGGTTATTAGTTGGGTAGGGATTAGGAACCCAGATGAAGAGGCGGGTGGGGATCTAAACCCAAATTTAAAAAACTCAAAGGAGCAGATCCATTTATGAGTTTTATACTCGAGGTATAAGCAATGAGGAACCCAGTGACCTTTAGGTTGAGAAAGAGGGAGTATATGGGCTAAAAGTAGAGGCCTAAGAAGGAACAAGGTTGACACTACTAGGGAAAAGATAAAAGGCCCAAGTCATGGCTTAGGCCAATAAAGGCATCCATAGGTAGGAGTGGAGCTAGACATAGGAGCTCGATAAGGAGTGACGTGATGTGTTTAGGCCTAAGGCTACTGGAGGCTGAGGAGGTAATTAGGAAATAATACTTGAAGATCTAGAGTTAGAGAGAGAGGCACTAGCATTAGAGATCACAGGAAGGGTGGGTCCACAAGGGGAATTTAGGTTGTTGGTGATATCTTTAATAGTAGGCGTATTAGGATCAACATAAGGGTTTGACATGGTTAGAAAAAAAGTAAGTGATACCTATGGGGAGGTTGGAAAATTGATGATTTGCAAGGCATAAAAAACCAACATGAAAGAGTAAACTTTAGGCTCATGATACCCAATCACAAGGTATGGTTGAAGGAAGACATAAAGTTAGGAAGCTTTTGTGTATTATTGTCTTGGAGAGAATTGTACATTGGTTGTCCTTTTACAAGCATAAGGAGTAATCGTAAAGGAAATTATGTAGAGAAATAAATAGAATATATGCCTACTATACATAAAAATGACTTCCTAAATAACTTATGCCATATGGAAAGAATAAGGGCTTTAATTAGGAAATATAATATGAAATATACACACGTATCTCTAATAGTCACTCCTAATAAGTGAATCCAATCATAAAAGTTAAGTTACAGATTGGAAAGTCATCTTATTTAAACTTTATCTAAAAAATCTTAACATTTAATATGAACCTCCTGTTCAACATACACTTCCACCCAAATTGAACATTAGTATGCTCAAGATCACATGAGGTAAAAAAAATTTAATATGAACCCTAATATTATTTCAAATGATTTGAAAGATCAATCCAAAAGCTAACTTATAAACTAAAAAATCTTTCTTTTATTTAAATTTCACCTTAAGAATCTTAACTATCAATATGGGATTTTTGACTTGTACACATTAATTTTCTATATGCATATAAAATTTTTGTCCACATTGATGACTAAAGTCTTTAATCTAGGTTCAAGTAATGCTAGGATTACCAAGGTATCATTGAAAAGTACTGAGAAAAGATTCAAAGAAATTTAATAATAAAGGATGAGTAGACCATCACATAAGGTAGTTTAAATTGTTTTCCTTGCGATGGGTTTTAGTGGATCCTTAATCCGCTTTTTTCTCTTTCATCAAAATCTTTTGGTCAGACTTGGAGACGGCTATAGGCTAAGTTTCACAAAGTGAATGATATGGAGGAGATGAACGCCAGTTCAAAGGAAAGAAGGTTAGAGAAAAGGCTTTTTCCAAGGAAACAAAGCCTAGAAAAGAGGTGGACTAACTAATAGAGAAAGATTGTGTGTTGTCTTTTATTCTAATTTACACATTGTATTTATATGTATATATAGATTTTAGGAGAGAGAATATACAAAGAATGCTCTATATATAATGTATAATTCATATTATATTCTTAATATATAAAATCATGTATTCATTATTAAGAATTTTATGATTTTCTTATGTAAGGAATTCTTTTTCAAAGACATTGTTGTTAAGAACACAAAAAAAAAAAAAGGTTTTGATTACAGTACTAATTGCCAAACAAGGTTTTGATTAGAAACTTTCTATGGGCAGGTACGACAAATACACAACACTCCCACAAAGTTGTTTGGCAAATAGTTTGCTCACCAAAGAAGGAAAGGGGATTAGGATTACCAAATTTGAAACTTTGGAATAAAGTCCTTTTGGGACGTTTGCTTTGGAAACTAATCCATCTTCCAAACACTTCATTATGGAGTAAATGGATCCATAGTACAAAATGTAAAAGAACTTCAATAATGCAACTTAATATCAAAGGCACCATGGCATGGAGTTGGAGAGGCCTTCTCAAACTAAGGCTTATACTTACTCAGGTTATTTATACGTCTACCTATTGCTGTAAACAAATTTATCAAGACCTTCAACTAGTCACTGAAAAAGTAGATTGGTATGATTTAATTTGAACAGAGGGCATTTGCAAAAATAATTTTATTAGATGGCTAATTTGTCAAGATCAACTCTCTACAGTAAAAAGAATGGTACGATGGCTTCCTTTAGTTAACTTATACTGTGACTTTTGTCAGTCCCATGTTGAAAATAGGAGTCATCTCTTTTTTAAATATCCATGGACAATGATGGTTTAGAAGACTATCCTTGCTCAGAATGAAATTCGACGTCATATTGGAGGATGGAATGAAGAACTGCAATGGATGATTAGAGCAACTAAAGGAAAGAATTTAGCTGCAAAGCTTCTTAAAATATCTTTTTTAGCTTGTATTTATTATATATGGACAAAACGAAATAGAATATGATTTCAACATAGAATAGTCAACATTCCTATCCTCTTGGCTAAAGTAAGGAAAACTATACAAGGGAGAGCTTCTTTGTTTCAAAATATAAAATCCTCACAGGGAAATGTCATTTTGAGTGAGATTTGGAAGCTTCCAACCTCTATCTTTTCATAGTTGTTGAAAATTGTAATGCTAGGGTATGCCCTTCTGCTTTTGTACACTACTTTATATTAATGCAAACTTACATTTCAACCAAAAAATGACTTCCTCCTCCTTTCTTTTTTACTTAAGCATGTGTGTTCTTTCTTTTATTATTATTATTACTATCTAGGAGATTTGTTAGTGTTGATTTAGGATGTCTATCTCGCTAGTTGATAACAAAATACGTATTACAATCAAGATATCACCCTTTTTAAAATGTAATTTAGCTACTATTTCTTTAATCTTGGATTCCACACGAATTTTATGTTAAAGCATTCTTTACTGTTATTCATTTAAGTAATCATTTTCCATCTTTGTAATTATCTTATTAGTTTGCATATTTCAATTCAATCTTCTCACTAGATTGTTTTGTACATCTTCTTTTTCATCAATGTTCTAGCCTTTCACTTGGATCGACAATAGATGTTGGTTTCTTGGGCATGGTCTTACTTCAAAGGGTTTTCTTTTTCTCAATCTAGCCTTTAGCCTTTTCCTCTTACTTGAACTTTCAATTTTACAACTCAATATAGATAGCCATCTCTCCTACCACTGAACTTTCCAAGTGTCTTTGTCTTTCTTTTTCATATAAAACATCTTGAGTTGGTCACGAACTTTTGGGCTTAGAAGTGTATATATCTGAAAAAAGTCTCTTGCTAAGCATAATGATGAAATGCTTCTTAACTTTAAAGCTAGCTTTTGAGTTAAGTCTTTAGCCTTTCTAACATAATATCAAAATTCAAATTGAATATGCTCCATCATGTATGACTTATTTGGTACACATAGCACTTGGCATGTGGAATTGTGTGTGCAACACAAAAGTTTCACACCCAAAGTGTCAACCTTTGAAGTAAATCTTAAATGAAGAAAGTATTTATAAACCTTAAGTTTAACTTTAGTGTTGAGCTTTTGAGTCTTCTAATACTATTCATAGATGTCCTTTTAGTCATTAGTATGGACAAACTTTAGAGTTGAACTTTTCACTCATTTCCTATGATTGTTGATGATCAAATTACTCTGATTCATGTGTCTCAATTTGTTTTTTGCATTTTGATGCCTTCAACATGTTTTGAAATTATTTGATACATGAATTCTTTTCATGCCTAGAAAATATTATTGTAGTAAAGGAGATCCTAATTGATATCTTAACCCATGATTGACACCTAAATTATTTTAATTCCCTCAAAATTACTTCACAACCGAAGATGACAAGGGAAGAATTTTTGGGCATCTGGGTAATATTGGATAAAGAAGATAGGACCTAAAGAAAAAGCTTAATTTGCTTGCCAAGACTTTATTCAAAGGTGATGAACCAAAACCGAGTTTGCCATGATCTCATCGAGGAGGTATAGAAAAATGGTTGATCAGCTTCGTTCAATGGCAGTCTTTTTGCCTGGTAGCAAACCCCACGAAAGATTCTTAACACTATTGTTTTTTATTTACTGGACGATCCTTATTTAAAATATAAAATATTATAAATTACGAGACTAAAAATAGCGTTATACTGGTGATAAAGTAAGTCCTTTACTTTAATTCATTTATGTCGCTTTTCCTAAGCGCTACAAATATTAAAGGTGGACTTTTCACTCATTTCCTGAGATTTACCATGGTCAAATTACTCTTTTCTACGTCTCTACAATTGTCTTTCAGGTTTCCATGCCTTTAACAAAGTTGACAACGACAACATCGTTTGTCTGTTCCAAAATTTTCTACTTGCGTGCATTCTTTTCATGCCTAGAAAAGATTATAGCAATAATGGGGATCATAATTGATATCTTAACCCATGATTCGAGCCAAAGTTTTTAATTTGCTCAGTGGTATTCCACAACAGAAGAGGACAAAATACAAGTTGTTGGGCATCTAGATCATATTTTCTAATGTGTGCATAAATCACACTCCAATTAGATAAAGATGGTAGGACCCAAAGAAAAAGTTTATTTTGCTTGCCAAAACTTTATTCAAAAGTAGTAGGTTCAAATCCCACTTCTGACATTTACAAGTTTTTTATTCATCAAAAAAAAATATATATATATTTATTCAAAAGTGATGAAGCGAAAATTCGGAGTACTTCTAGTCCTCTGCCAGATCTCATCGAGAAGGTATAGAAAAGTGATTGGTTGGCTTCCATCAATGGCAGCCTCTAGTTTGGGCAACAAACCTAAAGATTTTCGACGTTATTGTTTTACGTTTATTGGACGATCCTTATTTAAAATACAGATTATTATAAGTTATAGCAATAGGTACATGTAGTCTATCACGTAATTCTAAAACAATATCAAAAAGATACAAAAATATAACTCACCAGTACCTCAAGGAATCATGCGGGAATGGAAGTGGAAGGCCTCAAATGAGTTGAATCAGCTCCTGTAATGTATTTTCCCGCCTAAGCTATTTACGTATACAGGTTCATTCAGATCTGACACATCATCTAAAAGGTGCCAAAGAAGGATAGGCATATTCCTTGATCCTGTCATTCACCAACGCCAAAGAGGATTGGAGAACTCATATTTTTGCTTTGCTTAAGAAAAACGCCCAACAATAGTACATGCGAATGTAGTCTAACAATTATTAGAAAATTTTCATTAGATCAAGCCATTGATGGTAGATTGTTTTCGGGATGTAAATTTGTCTGTGGAAGGAAGTCCCATCGCGCTATTCCCAAAGGCAACACTTCTTCGATTCCTCATTTTCTAATAATGCTTGGCCCTTGTCCTAACAGAAAACTTCATCTACCATGCTTCAATCAAGCCTCTTTGCGCCTTGGTGGAGTTGTAGAAATCTGTTGTAGTCAAAATTAGGGATAAACATAGAAAAAGAAATTTTTTCAATCAAAATTTCTTGCAATTATCTATGCGTTAAGAGATCTTATATATTTATGTCATGTGAATGAACTGTCACGGTGAAAAGAACGCTATTAGAAGAGAAAATTTTTATGATGACTCATAATAGTATGAAAACCTAAAAAATAAGTAAACTGATCCTCTATCAAACCACGTAATATTTGATTATATTTTTTCGCATTTGTTATATATGTATTTCTTATATCATCCATGTTAATCTTCCAATAAAATCCATCGAATTGGTCAATTACCACTAACCAACAATTGACAGCAAAGAATTGATCGTGCTTTCTTCCAATGAAACGCAACACAGCCTGATCACTTCCGCTTTCTATAGACTTTCTGCTTGCCATTGTTCATTAAACAAAAGATCTCTGTGATGTCAGCATTGAGTTCACCATGAACGCCCCAGGGAACTTTCCCCTTTTTTCTAGCAAATCTACATTTGGCTCATGAAAATTGCACGTATATCTATTGTAATGTAGCGACTTCTAGTGTTCTTTACTTGTTGAAGTCAATATACTTTTTAAAATAATATTGTAATCAGATTTTAAGTGAAATACCTTTTTGATTGTAAATTGAGTTCTTGTGCAACATATTTTCATATATACAATAAGAGAGAGTGTAGAAATTAGATAAATGTTATATTTTTATTTTTACACTGATATGTTGCATTTTTTATGAATGGATGTATTCCTCATTTCTTAGAAGCTAATTTGAAGGAAGAAATTTTCCTAACTTATAAAGACCCTTGATAAACCAGTTAATGGCCGTTCGCAGGCCACATCTTGGCCGTCATGCATGAAGCAACTCTTCGAAGATATTCATGCGGGAATGGAAGTGATAGACCTCAAATCATATAAATCAACTCTTATAATAGGAATTTATGTTTTCAGTTTTTGGCTTCATTAAGTTTTTGATGCTCAAATGACAACTTTTATAGAACAAAAATATTCCAACTTTTACGTCTTCAAAATTTTATAAACAAATTGTTTTCAATCCCGAAACTTTGACTAAGGAAAAAGGTTTAATGGATGGCACTGCCTTACAGGCAGGTCCAGGTATTTAAACTAAGAAAAGAATTCTGATGTAGAAAAGAGAGTATTAGCATGTCGCACGGGCCACGTAAAGGTCTGCAAGCCAACGAGACATGTGCAACAGTTTAGTTTAGTTTAGTTTAGTTTATTTGCCTCTGTCGTAGTCCTCTCTGGTTGAGATTTAAAATAAGAATTTTGAAGGTTTTTTGTAATAGCGTTGAAAGGGCGGTAGCTTTAGGATCGACGTTGAAGGGAACGATTTGCTGGTTTTTTTGGGTAAGTTGCTCTTTCGGGGAAATTGAGGATATCAAGTAACACGAAAGCCTCTGTCATTTAAGTTGGTATGTAAAGCAACGTCACATCGCTCTTTAAAACCAAGGGTATTTCTAACCTAAAACGTGTTATTTCGAGTTTCAGTGGATCCAACCGATGATAGTACCCCAACAATAGTCTTCTCCGTTGAGCCGACCGTTCGCCCTCTCCATCGACGAGCCCTAGGGCAAAACCATCGTTGTTTAAGAAGGAGAACCTTTTTCCCAATGGCCACAGTTCTTAGAACACTCCACTTTCTCTTAGTTCTCTATGTTTCCAATGTTCCCTTGGCCGTTCCTGAAGACGCAAACCATTTCATCTACAATGGGTTTCGTCAGGCCAAACTTCATCTTGATGGAATCGCACAAATCCAACACAATGGTCTGTTGCAGCTAACTGATTTGTCACCAATGAAGAGTGGCCATGCTTTCTACCCATTTCCCATAAGATTCAAACCCTCATCCAATTCAAATTCATCTGTTTCATTTTCAACGAACTTTGTGTTTGCCATGGTTCCTGAACATGCAAAGCGTGGTGCTGACGGCATTGCCTTCGTCATCGCTCCCTTGACGGATTTCACCCAGGCTTCTGCTGGCGCTTACTTGGGACTCTTCAACGAATCCAATAACGGCCTTCCTACAAGCCACATCTTGGCCATAGAGCTTGACTGTTATCGTAACGCTGAATGGGGAGAGAGTTGGGCGAATCATGTGGGTATCGATGTCAACGACATCAGGTCAGTTGAATCAGTTCCACCAATGTATGGGAAAACAACATTGAATCTCACCAGTGGGAATCCAATGAGTCTTTGGATAGACTATGATGAAGCACAAACGTTACTGAGCGTACGACTCGCTCCATCTGAAACACCAAAACCAGAAAAAGCTCTATTATCGAAAACCATTGATCTGTCTAAATTTCTATTGGAACATATGTATGTTGGCTTCTCCTCAGCCACAGGTTCCTTCTTATGTGATCACTACATCCTGGGATGGAGCTTTAATACAAGTGGACCAGCGCACAGCCTTGACGTTTCGAGCCTCCCGTCTCTTCCCATTTACCATCGCAGGAAACCACGAGTACGGATCGTCACTTCACTCATAGCAGCAGCGGTTGTGCTGATAGCGATCCCGGGAGCTGTTTACATCTTAAGGCGGAAGAACTCAAAAAATGTACGTGAAGAATGGGAAAATGGTTATGGCCTTCACAGGTTCACCTATAAGGAACTTCACAATGCAACCAAAGGTTTTAGAGATACAGAACTTCTTGGAGCTGGAGGTTTTGGAAAGGTTTATAGCGGAACGCTTCCATCATCTAATGTTCAAGTTGCTATCAAGAAAGTCTCCCGCGATTCCAAACAAGGGATGAAGGAATTTGTGGCCGAGATTCTTAGCATGGGAAGAATGAGGCACAGGAACTTAGTGCAGCTCTTGGGCTATTGCCGACAAAAGCGGGAACTACTGTTGGTCTATGATTATATGCCTAATGGAAGTCTCGACAAGTTCTTGTATCGCAACATAAACCAAAGCCTTAATTGGCCTCAACGGTTTCAAATTCTCAGAGGGGTAGCATCTGGCCTTCTTTACCTCCATGAAGAATGGGAACAAGTGGTTCTACACAGAGATGTTAAAGCAAGCAACGTTCTATTAGATGCTGAACTAAATGGAAGGCTAGGAGATTTTGGGCTTGCGAAATTATACAACCACGGTACCAATCCCCAAACCACCCGTGTGGTTGGCACTATTGGCTATTTGGCTCCGGAGCTTATGAGAGCAGGGTGGGCAGCCACTTGTACTGATGTTTATGCTTTTGGAACTGTTGTGCTCGAGGTGGCTTGTGGAAGAAGACCTATTGAGAATCAGGGACTGCTAGAACGGATGATGCTGGTTGATTGGGTATTCGAGTGCTGGAGAAATGGAGCTATTCTTGAAGCTTGTGATCCTAGATTGGAAGGAAATTATGCGGAGGAAGAGATGGTATTGATTTTGAAAGTAGGCTTGCTGTGCTCTCACGCAATGCCATCCGCTAGGCCTAGCATGAGGCAAGTGATGCAGTTTTTGGATGGCGATGCTGATGTGCCAGAATTAACAAAAGAGAGAGCCTCCTTTTCTACATTTAAAATGGACGAATCATCTGATTTCTTACGAAGGCAGACTTCTGTTCCTTCCATATCTACCCTTGGATCATTCTTGAATACTGGTCGTTGAGTCAGATCATTCCTGATAATGATGTATAGAGTTTCCAACACCAAATCTAGACTTGGAAACAGATTTTAGATACCAAGTGAAATTTTCGAAATGTAGCAAGATTCTTAGATCGTTATTAAGTGTTGCTTGTTAGAGTGGCTTATTGCGTTTTTAGTAATCTGCAGAAAATTTTCTTCTTTCACTGTCGTAACAAAACAGCTACACGGATGTACGGAATCCCGTTTTTGGGAGACTAAAAACGGAGTACAAAGGCTTGTCAAAGAAGGGGAACCCAAGTCTCTTAAACAGCCGAAATGTCTTCTTCTTCCACCGCCTATTTGCTCCTCGTGCACGTGATTGGTGAGGGAATGGTCGCTATTTGTTCATGCTTCAGAAATCAGCGCCGTCTCTACAAAAACAGAGCACTGCTTGAACTGTGGTGCCGCTGGCCAAGAAGAGGAGATCATTTTTCTGATTTCTTGCTGTGAGCGCCGGAATATCCTATACTCAAGTGGCCGTGTTTGTTCATGCGGAATTGACAGAGAATCGCGGGCACCGAAAGGAATGAACCTCAGCACTCCGTGACATCTACCGCCAAATGGTGGCTGCCCATCCACGTCACGACAGAAAGAGAAACAGACTATGGGGTGTTAAACATCCCATTGATCCGATCAGACCCAGCTGACACGCACGTTGGAAGTCCTAAGCTGAGGGCACCAGTATATCCAGTAAGGCCTATCTCAGTTAATGCACCAATGGCTCTGCCTGTCCTAGATTGTATTGCTCAGAATGCCCGTGCAGGTATGATGAGCAAAGGGATAAAAGAGACAGCACCTAACTCTGCCTGCACACCATGTCGGTATGGTGCTAGTTTCAGCTCAACCGTGCCAACCAAGAGAAGCCATCATATGTTTGCGTTAGCAATTGAGATGTACCGATCATGGGTCCTAGCAAGCGCACCGACCAGGAGAAGCTTCATGGAACCAAAGGGGAAGGAGCCAATGACTTTCGTGCATGCTCAAGGTCCATGGTTGGAACCGACCTACGACGACTTAGGTCACCAAGTAAAAATTACGTAGGAAGCTCAAGAAGCGGCCAATGCCTATAAAATGTAATGGACTCGGCCACCATTTGATATAGTGGTGATAGCCGCTTTTGTATTAGAGTTCCATATTAATATAAGCTTCCACTTATATATTTGTTGTGTCTCAACTTCTTTAAAGACGACCTCTAACATTCTCTTCTTCAAAACAAATAATTGCTTAACCCTAGTGTACATGAATTATTTAGAGTGGCATTTGGTTCCAAAAGAGCATAATGCATACAAAAATAATCTTTCTAATTTTTATATAGCTTAAAAGCTTAACTCAAAAGTTAAGTTTTGGATTGAAAAGTCATAGACACCAATTTCTTATATGCATATAAAATTTTTGTCCACTTTGATGATATTAAAATGTTTAATAGAGTTTCAAGTAATGCCAAGAGTATCAAGACATCTTTAAAAAAGTATGGAAAAAAGATTCAAAAAAATGTAAAGATTTGAAGAGGGAATACAGGCCTAAGTGTCACAAAGTAAGTGATAAGAAGGAGATGAACGCCAATTCAAAAGAGAGAAGGTTAGAGAAAAGGCTTTTTCCAAGGAAAGAGAGCTTAGAAGAAAGGTGGACTAAAAGAGAAAGGTTGTGTGTTTTGTTTCCTTTTAATTTATACATTGTATTTCTTATGTATATATAGATTTTAGGAGAATGAATATGCAAAGAATACTTTGTATAGAATGTATAATTCATATTACATTCCTAATATATACAATCATATGTTTGATATTAAGAATTTTATGATTTTCTTATGTAAGGAATTCTTTCTCAAAGACATTGTTATTAAGAACAAAGTAATTAAGGTTGAAGCCTTTGTGGGATTAATAATGGATTCGATGATGATTGAGTTTTTAATCATTCTCCTTATCATGCTTCTTAGTGGATCTTTTAAGCCTGTCAAAGGATAGCTGATGGTTATATGTTATAATAGGAATTTAGATTTTCAGTTTTTTGTTTTACTGAGTTTTGAAGCTAAATGACAAGTTTATAGAACAAAAACTTCTAATTTTTAAGACTTCAAAACCTTATAAACAAATTACTTCCAATTCGAAAGTCATTGATTTACGAATAAACAAAAAGGCTGGATCGCATGCTGTTTGAAGGGGCATAACTAAATTATTTCCGTAATATGATGTTTGCTCCTAATAATTCGGATTAATGAGTATGCATGAGTTGTTAATAACTTATTTCCATTGTAGAAAAATTTCATATTAGTTGTTTTCTTAATGTGATATTTGCTCCTACGAATTCGGCTGAATTGGTGTGCAAGAGTTCTTACAAATTTTAGAGAAATTTTACATAAATTTTCATTGATAAAAAGGATTTTTAAAAGTAAATTTCATTTACAAATTATCATGATAAATTATCAGAACAATGATTTCATATTTATTGTTAGTAAGTAATGTCTTTATCATTTTTCCAATTATTATTCTTAACGAGTATTTAATCTTGATCTACCGGATTGCACTCATTTATGCGCAGGTCCAGGTATTTAAACAAAGAAAAACCTTCTGATACAGAAAGGAGAACCATTTTTCCAATGGCTACAGTTCCTTGATCCCTCCATTTTCTCTTAGTTCTCTTTGTTTCCAATATTCCCTTGGCCTTTCTGAAGATGAAACCAATTCATCTACAATAGTTTCCGTCAGGCCAAACTGCATCTTGATGGAATCGCCGAAATCCACCCCAGTGGTCTGTTTCGGCTAACTAATTTCTCGCAAATGAAAAGTGGCCATGCTTTCTACCCATTTCGCATAAGATTCAAACTCTCCTTCAGTTCAAACTCGTCTGTTCCATTTTCGACGAACTTTGCGTTTGCCATAGTTCCCGGATATCTAAATCATGGTGGTGACTACATTGCCTTCACCATCGCTCCCACGACAGATTTCACCGACGCTTCTCCAGGCAGTTACTTGGGACTCTTCAATAGTTCCAATATCGGTCTTGGTACAAACCACATCTTGGCCATCGTGCTCGACACATATATGAACCTAGAATTTCAAGACACTTCAAATAATAAGGTGGCAATCGATGTGAACGACATTAGGTCAATTGAAGCAGCTGATGCAATGTATGATAATGGCTTTCACGATTTACACATGCGGCTCAATTGTGGGAATCCAAGCAATCTTTGAATAGATGATGAAAAGCAGAAAAGTTACTCAATGTAACTCTTGCTTCAACTGTAATCCCAAAACCAGAACGGCCTCTATTATCGAAGACCATAGATTTGTCTGAAGTTCTCGTGGAATATATGTACGTTGGCTTCTCCTCTGCCACTGGCCTCCTCCTAAGTGATCAATACATCCTGGGTTGGAGCTTTAATACAAGTGGACCAGCGCAAAGCCCTAACTTTTCGAGCCACCTTCCCCTTTTTGCCACAGGGAAAAGAGAGAGACACCACGAGTACTGATCGTCACTTCAGTTATAGTAGCAGCGGTTGTGCTGATAACGATCCGGGGAGCTTTTTACATCTTAAGGCGGAAGAATTCTGAAAAAGTACTTGAAGAATGGAAAGAGGCTTATGGTTCCCACAAGTTCACCTATAAAGATCTTCACAACGCAACCCAAGGTTTCGGAAATACAGAACTTCTTTGAGCTGGGGGTTTTGGAAAGGTTTATAAAGGAACGCTTCCATCATCTAATGTTCAAGTTGCAGTCAAGAAAGTCTCCCATAATTCCGAACACGGGATGAAGGAATTTGTGGCTGAGATCATTAGCATGGGGAGGATGAGGCACAGGAACTTGGTGCAGCTCCTGGGATATTGCTAATGAAAGCGGGAACTTCTATTGGTCTATGATTATATGCCTAACGGAAGCCTCAACAAATTCTTGTATGGTAAGATAAACCAAAGCCTTAACTGGCTCCAACGATTTCAAATCATCAAAGGCTTAGCATCTGGCCTTCTTTACCTCCATGAAGAGTGGGAATAAGTTGTTCTACACAGAGATGTAAAAGCAAGCAATGTTGCAATAGATGCCAAACTAAATGCAAAGCTAGGAGACTTTGGCCTTGCAAAGTTATACAACCATGGTAGCAATCCCCAAACCACCCGTCTGGTTGGCACTATTGGCTATTTGGCTCCGGAGCTTACCAGAGCAAGGAGGGCAACAATTTGTACTCATGTTTATGCTTTTGGGACTTTAATGCTCAAGGTGGCTTATGGAAGGAGACCTATAATGCATCAGGGGCCACCAGAACGGGTGATTCTGATTGATTGGGTGTTTGAGTGCTGGGGAAATGGAATTATTCTCAATTCTTGTGATCCTATGTTGGAAGGAAATTATGTGGATGAAGACGGTATTGGTGTTGAAAGTAGGCTTGCTTTGCTCTCATGCAATGCCATCGGCTAGGCCTAGCATGAGGGAAGTGATGCAGTTTTTGGATGGTGATGTTAGTCTGCCAGAATTGATGAAAGAGAGAGCTTCCTCTTTTACATTTAAAATGGATGAATCATCTGATTTCTTGCCAAGCCAGACTTCTACTCCTCCCATATCTGTCCTTGGATCATTCCTGAATAGCCGTCGTTGAACTAGGTCTATCATGCCATTGGTGGACTGCTGTCGAGAGAAGATGAAAGAAACTTTTGGTGGTAATGTATATTGTTTCGCTCACTATATCTAATTTGTCAAATTGTAGGTCGTTATTGAGTGCTGTTTGTTAGAGTGGCTAATGGCGCTCAAGTTCTTTGTAGAAATTTTTCTTCTTCTTTCTCTGTCAAAACTATGTGATATTGAAATCATTAATGTGTTCATTTTAAGCGACGCCGAGATTAACTACAGTTCATTGAAGAAGTATGTAAAAAAGGTTTAGAAAAATGTAAGAACAAAGGATGAGTAGACCATCAAATGGGATAGTTTAAACTTGTTCTCCTAGTCATATTTTTAGTGGATCCTCACTCCCCCTTTTTTGCCTGCATCAAAAGTCTTTTGATAAAATTTAAGGAGAGAATACATGGTTAAGTTTCCAAAGTGATTGATAATGAGAGGGTAAAATGCCAATCCGAAAGAGAAAGATCAAAGAAATTGATTTCATTTTCGTTCAAAGAAAATGGAATTTGGTTGCCCCGTCAAGACCACCTCTAATGTTCTCTTCTTCAAAACAAATAATTTGCTTAATTAGAAGCCACCCTTTTCCAGTTACAATTTTCAACCACAGTGGGCATGAATTATTGAGTGGCATTTGGTTCCAAAAGAGCATAACACTAACAAAAATTATCTTTCGAATTGTCATATAGCCTTAAGACCTAACTCAAAAGTTTAAGTTATAAATTAAAAAATTATCTTAAATTTTATCTCAAAAATCTTAACATCTGATATGAAATTCTTGTTCAACATACATTCTCACCCATAGAAGAAAAAACAGAGAAAGGTAGGATAACAGTACGGAAAAGCTACTTGAATTGGCAGTAGATAAAGGATACTACAAGTAGAAAACAAAAAACTTGCTATTGTAAGAAGCAAGTGAGCCCTTTATATAGGCTACGTAGTTCGCTTGTTCACGGTACCTATGGTATAGGAGCAGATTGGGACTGACTTCCTGGTTTCAAATGACGCTAGCAGGATTCATTCAGCTTGATAAGGAACCAGGTGGAATGCTCATGGCGACATGTGGAGGCTAAGATTTCTTCCTTGGTACGTTGGGCTAGGATGTTGGCTTTTCAGACAGCATATCTTTGAACTTCTTTGTGTTGATGTCAAAATCTTTTTTTTCTTTTTTTCTATTACAACCCACATGGGAGAGGAGGAGGGAATTCAAACCCCTAACCAGGTGGACTTGCTGGTAGGGATCTTGACTTAGTTACCATTGAGTTAGGAAGAATCCCCATTGATGTCAAAATCTTTAGGGAGGTCTTCTATACCATGTGTAAAAGCTTGCAACGCTTAAGGTGGCACTCCATTATATAGCCAACGGTCAGCACATATCATGGTGGCTGACTAAACATTGTAGTTGTTGTATGGAAAGCTTGGGATGTTATGTCATCGAACTGCGAGTTTGTGCCTTCTTTGTCTTGTGAGTGAGGACGCAATGTACTAGGTCTTATTGATGTATCAAGAACCGGATAGCTATCTTTCACACCCATATTAAGCATTAGTATGCCCAAGCTCATATGA
The DNA here is from genome assembly GCA_028551395.1 of Casuarina glauca. Lineage (NCBI taxonomy): Eukaryota > Viridiplantae > Streptophyta > Magnoliopsida > Fagales > Casuarinaceae > Casuarina > Casuarina glauca. The sequence continues at coordinate 24,417,626 of CM052352.1, read as the reverse complement.
AATAAAGCAAATTTTATTTGAGCCATGATACTATTTCAAAAGACTTAAAGGCTTAACTCAAAAACTAACTTATAATTAAAAAATCTTTCTTTCATTTTAAATTTTATCTTAATAATCTTAACATTCAATGTGAGATTTTTGTCTTCTACACACCAATTTCCTATATACATATTAAAATTTGTCAACATTTTGAAATCTTTAACCTTGTTTCAAGTAATGCCAAGATTACCGATATATCATTGAAAAAGTATGGAGACAAGATTTAAAGAAATTAAGCCATAAAGGATGAGTAGACCGTTACAGGAGGTAGTTTAAATTGTTTTTAGTGGATCCTGTATCCCCTTTTTTATCCTGCATTAAATTCTTGTGATCAGACTCGAAGAGAAAATACTGGGCTAAGAGTCATAAAGTGAATGATAAAAAGGAGATGAACGGCATTTCAAAAGAGATAAGGCTGGTGAAAAGGCTTTTTCCATCTCTGAAATTATCATATTAGTTTGCATATTTCAATTTAGTCTTCTCAGTCAAATGTTTTGTTCTCAATGAACAAAATAAATACTGAATTCTGTTTTAATTAGGAACTTTGTCAGAAACTTCAAGTTTCTAACTTTCCCGGCAAGTTGAAACCACCTTTCGAAGGGTCAACAAAGGTGGCTGGAACTTCTCGGCAATGGGTGAAAAGTAAGCCATCAGTTGACAAGGTCCAGCAATTAAACAGAGAAAGCCTTCTGATACAGAAAGAAGAACCATTTTCCCAATGGTTACAGTTCTTAGATCACTCCATTTTCTCTTAATTCTCTTTGTTTCCAATGTTGCCCTCGCTTTTGCTGAAGATGAAAACCATTTCATCTACAATGGATTTCATCAGGCCAAACTACATCTTGATGGAAACGCTAAAATCCTCCCCAATGGTCGGTTGCAGCTAACCAATACTTCAGGCTACAAAATGGGCCACGCTTTCTACCAATTTCCCATTAGAGTCAAACCCTCATCTAGCTCAAATTTATCTGTCTCATTTTCCACTAACTTTGTGTTTGCCATGGTTCCTGTGCCAAATGATGGTGGTGACAGCATGGCCTTCACTATCGCTCCCTTGACGGATCTCACGAATGCTCTTTCAGGTCAATACCTGGGACTATTCAATAATTCCAATGACGACCATTATACAAACCACATCTTAGCCATCAAGTTTGACACAGTTCAAAACTTCGACAACTTCTTTCAAGATCCTTCTAATGATTACATGGGAATCGACGTCAACAAACTCATATCAATTGAATCAGCTCCTGCAAAGTATTATGACAATGGGACAACGACAGACTTATACCTCGGAAGTGGGAATCCACTGAATCTTTGGATAGACTATGATGAAGCAGAAAAGTCGCTCAATGTAAGACTTGCCCCGACCGGAATCCCAAAACCACAAGTAACTCTATTATCTAAGAGAATTGATATGTCTGAAATTCTCTTGGAATATAGGTATGTTGGCTTTTCTGAAGCCACTGCTGTGGTCACAGGTGATCACTACATCCTAGAATGGAGCTTTAATACAAGTGGACCAGCACAAAGCCACAACGTTTTGACCCTCCTTCCCCTTCCTCCTCCCCAGCACAAGAAAAAGAGAGAGAAACCACGAGTATGGATCGTTGTCTCACTTATAGCAGTAGCGGTTGTGCTGCTAATGATCTGGGGAGCTGTTTACATCTCAAGGCAGAAGAAATCTGAGGAAGTAAGTGAAGAATGGGAAGAGGGTTACGGTCCTCACAAGTTCACTTATAAGGATCTTCATAATGCAATGCAAGGTTTCAGAGATACAGAACTCCTTGGAGTTGGAGGATTTGGTAAGTTTTATAGAGGAGCGCTTCCATCGTCCAATGTTCAAGTTGCAGTTAAGAAGGTCTCCCACGATTCCAAACAAGGGATGAAGGAATTTGTACCTGAGATCGTAAGCATGGGAAGAATGAGGCATAGGAACCTAGTGCAGCTTCTAGGCTATTGCCACCGAAAGCAGGAACTTCTGTTGGTCTATGATTATATGCCGAACGGAAGTCTCGACAAGTTCTTGTATCGTAGCATAAACCTAAGCCTTAACTAGCCTCAACGATTTGGAATCATCAGAGGATAGCATCTGGCCTTCTGTACCTCCATGAAGAGTGAGAACAGGTAGTTCTACACAGAGATGTAAAACCAAGCAACATTCTATTGGATGTTGAACTAAATGCAAGGCTAGGGGATTTCGGCCTTGCGAAATTATATGAACACGGTACCAATCCCCAAACCACCCGTGTGGTTGGCACTATTGGCTATTTGGCTCCGGAGCTTACGAGAGTAGGGAGGGCAACCACTTGCACTGATGTTTATGCTTTCGGAACTATCATGCTCGAGGTGACAGAACTATTGAGCATCAGGGACCGCCAGAGCGGATGCTGCTAGTTGATTGGGTGTTCGAGTGCTGGAGAAATGGAGCTATTCTTGATGCATGTGATCCTAGATTGGAAGGCAATTATGCGGAGGAAGAAATGGTATTGATTTTGAAAGTAGGCTTGCTGTGCTCTCACGCAATGCCATCAGCTAGGCCTAGCATGAGTCTAGTGGTGGGGTTTTTGGATGGCGATGTTGGTCTACCGGAATTAACGAACAAGAGAGCTTCCTTTTTTACTCATGAATGGATGAATCATTTGATTTTTTACCATGCCAGACTTCTTTTCCTTCCATATCTGCCCTTGGATCATTCCTGAATAGTGGTTGTTGAGTCGTATCGTTCCTAATAATGAGTTATAGAGTTTCCCTCACTATATCTAGACTTGGAAATAGATATTAGCTAACAATGTAAGGCAAACTATCGAAATGTAGCAAGATTCCTAGATCGTTATTGAGTGTTGCTTGTTACAGTGGCTAATTGCGTTTTTAGTACCCTGCGGAAATTTTTTTTCTTCTTTCTTTGTCATAACAAAAACTGCAACACGGAGATAATATTTTTCCCTGTTCACTAATAAATCGAACAATTAAAGTCATGTTTCTACACGGAATCCGGCTTTTGAGTGTGTAAAAATAGGGTACAAAGCCTTGTTCCTTCGCTCTATTCCTTAAGGCAACAATTTTTCGATTCTTCATTTCTCATTGTACTTGCCCCTTGTCTTGGTGGAAAACTTCATCCACCATGGCTTCATCAAGTCACTCTGCGTCTTGATGGAGTCTTAGATATTTGTTGTAGCCCATGTTAAAATCGAATTCTTGCCATGTCACCCACATTGGACATCCTGATTCTCCATCAAGTAAACATTCAAAGAATAGAGTTGACCACCAATTACGGAATTAATAAGATGATGCCACGTTCAAAATTCAAATCACTTTCCATACAATAGATTCAAAGTTGGAATATTATCCTAATATTTCCAAACTAGGATAACTCTGAATTTATATTTTCAAATGTCTTCCTGAATTTTAATAGTCTACTATTGTTTATGTAATTATTTTCTTTCTTAGGTTAGAGATCTTATTCATCATCATAAATAAGGTATAGTTCTGTACATATAATTATTGAATTCCAAACATCTGTTCCCATATTGTGCTGTTACTTTTGTCCAAGGATTTTACCTTAATTTAAGAGTTCTTCTACGAAATTTAATTATTTCATAGCATTAATTCTTTTAACTATCCAAATAAGGGATAAACATAAAATAAGATTTTTTTCAATCAGAAGTTCTTCCAACTAGAAATCTTATATATTTATGTCATTTGAATGAGCTATCACGGAGAAAAGAAGACTATTAGAAGGAATTTTTTTTTACGATGACTCTTAATAGTATGAATGCCTAAAATAATAAACAAATGGATTGCTTATGAATAAAGTGACTACTTTATCAAACCAAGTAAAATTTTTGATTTTATTTTGTATTTGTTTTATATGCGTTTGTTATATGATCCATGTTAATCTTCCAACACAATCCATTGAATTGGTCAATTACTACTAACCAACACTTCGCAGCAAAGAGTTGATCGTGCGCTCTTCCAATGAAATTCAACACCACCTCATCACTTCCATCTTCTGCAGACTTTCTACTTGCCATGGTTCTTTGAACAAAAGAGCTAGGTGTTGTCAGCGGCGCGTTCACCATGAATCTTCCAAGGAACCTCCCCCTTGTTATAGCAAAACAACATCTAGGGTCGTTGAAATTTACTATCGTCTTATTACTTTTACTTTTATTTTTTATTTTTTATTTTTCATTTCAAGTGATGATAAGTTTTTCATTGCAATATACTATTCTTGTCATTTTCCAGTGCAAAGGGCACGGGAAGAATCATTTTTCTAGCTATATTTGAGAAAAAAGTACAAAGATAAAGTTGATATTGATATCAACGACGTCAAAAGGAAGATTAAAGGAGATTGTTTTTCTAGAAAATTTCTTAGAAATTTTAATCAACAAAATGGATATTTTTAGGAACAAAATTCTGTATTTTTAAATAATTGTGATGAATTTTAAGAACAATTTTGTGAATAAGATTCTTGTTGGAAATTAAATGTGTTTATTAATGGTTCAATTATTATCCCCTGCAGCTATTTAATGTTGATTTTAAGATTTCAAACATTAACGAGCAGATCCAAGTCTCTTAAGAAACTTCAAAGATAAAGCATAGAAGACGAGTCTAGATTTAAAGAGAGAAATTGTCTATTGTGTTTAGCTTTGTAATTTATTCATTACATTCTCATTTACATATAGATATTATGACAAAGAATATTCTATGTAGAATGTAATTTAGTACATAAGATATTCTTAAAACAGCAAGGGATCCGTGGCCAAATTCTAAGAGCGGAAGGATGAGAATGACTCATTTAGGATCAAATGAAACTGTGTAATCCGTTGTTCTTCCTTCAAGCAGTCATATTGGTAGAGAGTTGAACCAATAACTTTGAGGGGTTCCACTATTTGGTTGAGTTCATGGTAAAGAGCCATGAACCAATTATAAACAATAGCAATCACGAGATTGCCTTATTTTAATTCTAAAAGCTTTTGTTTAATCTAAAAGACACGAACACGATCAAATCAACCATATTATTCCCGGAGAGAGTATTAGAGTATTTTTGCATCGTCAATGGGGGGAAGGGTGGTGGCGATGCTGAGATGCAGTATGTTCGTAATCCATATATTGACCAACTGTGAGTACTTGTGCCACTGTCGCGCGAGGTGCTCAATGGCTAGAATCGGGACAATACTGTTGAGTAAACCGTCCTGGTCCTTGATGACAAGGGTGCATCGCAACACGCGGGACCAAACGGAGAAAGTTTCTACTTTGGTGATAGTGTGGGTGATGAGACAGAGCTCACGCGCATTGGAGGTAACTATGTAAAGGGGGTTTCCAGGCTCAGGGTGCCCAGTGGTAGAGTAGGGCAAAAGGAAAGGATCTGAATGTGGGTACACACCTGATTCAAGAGTCGAGTTATCAGTCAGGTAGGGATCCAAACCTAGACTCAAAAAACCCAAAGAAGCGGATCCATCTATGGGTTGCAAAAGCAAATATAGGTTAGGTAAGGAGTGAGGAGCCTAGTGACCGTTGGGTCGAGAAAGAGAGAGTAGATAGGTTGAAAGTAGAGGCCTAAGAAGGAACAAGGTGACACCACAAGGAAAAAGATAAGGGTCCCAAGTCACGGCTTGGGCCGGTAAAGACATCCATGGGTAAGAGTGGGGCTGGGCATAGGATCTCGATAAGGATTGATGTAATGTGGTTGGGCTTAAGGCTGTTGAAGGTTGAGGAGGTAATTGGGAAATAATACTTGAAGATCTAGAGTTAGAGAAAGAGGCACTAGCATTAGAGATTATAGGTAGGGTAGGTGCATGAGGGGAATTCGGGTTATTGGTGATATCTTTAGTAGCAGGCACATTAGGATCAACATGAGGGTTCAACATGGTTAAAAAAATAGGAAGTGACACCTATGAGGAGATTAAATTGGTGTTTTGCAAAACACAAAAAACCAACATGAGAGAAAGAGCGAAAGCTTTAGGGCAAGATAGGACCTTAGGCTTGTGATACCCAATCACAAGGTATGGTTGAAGGATAAAGTTAGGAAGCTTTTGTGTATTATTGTCTTAAAGAAAATTGTAAATTGGTTCTCCTTTTATAAGCATAAGGAATAATCGTAAATGAAATTATACAGAGAAATAAATAGAATATATGCCTACTATACACAAACATAACTTCCTAAATAACCTACGCCATATGGAAAGAATAAAGGCCTTAATTAGGAAATATATTACAAAATATACACATGTATCTCTAACAATCACTCCCAATAGGTGAATCCAATCAAGGAGTGTAATGCCATTGGCCAAGAAAAGGAGACCATTTTTTTGAATTTTTGCAGTAGGCACTGAAATATCCTTTTCTCAAGTTGTTGTGTTTGTTTATGTAGAAGTAACAAAGAATTGTGGCCACTGAAAGGAACGAACCTTTTCACTCCATCGTGACATCTACTACCACATTAGGGCTCCATGGTAGCTGCCCACCATGGCCTTTGTTTGCCAGGTCAAGACCACCTCTAACATTCTCTTCTTTAAAACAAATAATTTGCTTAATTAGAAGCCATCCTTTTCCACTCACATGTTTCAACCTGGCGGGGCAAGAATTATTTAGAATGGGATTTGGTTCCAAAAGTGCATAATGTGAACAAAAATAATGTTTCCAATTTTCATATAGCTTTAAGGCTAAACTTAAAAGTTAAGTTACAGATTAGAAAGTCATCTTATTTAAACTTTATCTCAAAAATCTTAACATCCAATATGAAACTCTTGCTTAACATACATCTTCACCCATATTGAACATTAGTATGCCCAAGATCACATGAGGTAAAACAAATTTAATATGAACCCTAATATTATTTCAAATGATTTGAAAGATCAATCCAAAAGCTAATTTATAAATTAAAAAATCTTTCTTTTATTTAAATTTCAGCTTAAGAATCTTAACTGTCAATATGGGATTTTTGACTCGTATACATTAATTTTTTATATGCATATAAATTCTTTTTCCACATCAATGACTTAAAATCTTTAATATGGGTGCAAGTAATGCCAAGATTACCAAGATATCATTGAAAAGTATTGAGAAAAGATTCCAAGAAATGTAATAATAAAGGATGAGTAAACCATCACATGACGTAGTTTAAATTGTTTTCCTTGCAATGGTTTTTAGTGGTCCTTCATCCTTTTTTTTTTTTCTTCTTCAAAATATTTTGGTCAGACTTGGAGAGGGCATATAGGGCTAAGTTTCACAAAGTGAATGATATGGAGGAGATGAACGCCAGTTCAAAGGAAAGAAGGTTAGAGAAAAGGCTTTTTCCAAGGAAAAAAAGCCTAGAAAAGAGGTGGACTAACTAATAGAGAAAGATTGTGTGTTGTCTTTTATTCTAATTTACACATTGTATTTATATGTATATATAGATTTTAGGAGAGAGAATATACAAAGAATGCTTTATATAAAATGTCTAACTCATATTATGTTCTTAATATATAAAATCATGCATTCAGTATTAAGAATTTTATAATTTTCTTATGTAAGGAATTCTTTCTCAAAGACATTGTTGTTAAGAACACAAAAAATAAAATAAAAAAAAGGTTTTGGTTATAGTACTAATTGCCAAACAAGGATTTTCTTTTATTATTATTATTACTGTCTTCCTTTCTCTTTTACCTAAGCATGTGTCTTCTTTCTTTTATTATTATTATTACTATCCAAGAGATTTGTTAGTGTTGATTTAGGATGTCTATATCTCTACTTGATAACAAAATACGTATTACAATCAAGATATTACCCTTTTTTAAATGTAATTTAGCTACTAGTTCTTTAATCTTGGATTCCACTCGAATTTTTTGTCAAAGATTCTTTATTGTTATTCATTTAAGTAATCATTTTCCGTCTTTGTAATTATCTTATTAGTTTGCATATTTCAATTCAATCTTCTCACTAGATTTTTTTATACATCTTCTTTTTAATCAATGTTCTATCCTTTCACTTGGATTGACAATAGATGTTGGTTTCTTGGGCATGGTCTTACTTCAAAGGGTTTTATTTTTCTCAATCTAGCCTTTACCCTTTTCCTCTTCCTTGAACTTTCAATTTTACAAGTTTATATAGATAGCCATCTCTCCTACCATTGAACTTTCCAAGTGTCTTTGTCCTTTTTTTTTTTCATATAAAACATCTTGAGCCACTCACATACTTTTGGGTTTAAAAGTGTATGTATCTCAAAAAGGTCTCTTACTAAGCATAATGATGAAGTGCTTCTCCAAAGGGTCGAGGGCACTCCAATGTATAGAATAATGATAAAGTTGAAAGAAATGAAAAAAGAGTTGAGAAAGCTAAATAGAGAGGAATTTGGAGAATTACCAAGGAAAATAGAGATAGTAAGAAAGTAGTTACAAATAGCACAAGGAAAGCTTTTTGATGACCCTTCAAATACCCAATTGCACAATGAAGAAAAGAAGTGGTTAGAAAAGTTGCTAATACATAGCAAGTATGAAGAAATACTTCTAAAGCAAAAATCAAGGAATACTTGGCTGAAAGAGGGAGATTGTAATAGTAAAGTCTTTTTTAGAAGCATGATGAAAAGGAGAGCAAAAAACCACATTGTCAAGATGGAAATAGATGATGGGCAACTTACTAAAGATCCTGAAATGATAAAGAACAAAATTTTAAGTTACTATCAAAACTTGCTAGGGAGGGCAAACCAGCTTCAATCATCAGAAACAAAATTAAGATAGTTATTTCCTACTGAAATTCCAGAAGAGACAAAAATAAGCCTTATAGTAGATGTTCAAAGAGAAGATATACAAAAGGTCCTTAATACAATTGGTGATTACAAAGCTCCAAGTCCTGATGGATATAATAGCTTCTTCTTGAAGAAAGCTTGGAGTATTATAAGGAGTGAAATAGAAGATGCAGTTTTAGCCTTCTCTCAAAAGTGACAGCTACTACGAAGCATAAATTCAACGGTAATCTCCCTTATCCTGAAGAAAGTTAATGCCACTAATATGAAAGATTTTAAACCTATCTCTTGTTGCAATGTGTTGTACAAGATCATCTATAAAATTGTGGTAGGAAGATTAAGCAAAGCTTTGCCTCATTTCATACATCCTTGTCAAACAACTTTTGTGTCAAGTAGGAATATTAAAGAAAATATTTTGTTTTGTCAAGAGTTAATACACAAGTATCACAAAGGTATCCATGGGAAAAGGGTGGCAATTAAGGCTAATATTATGAAAGCATATGATTCAATAGACTAGAATGCAATCTTAAATACTCTAAAAGTTTTGAAGTTCCTAGACAAATTTAGATTGCTGATTGAAAGCTATATCACTACTATTGGATATTCTGTGAACATAAATGACTCTCATACAGGTTTTTTTAAGGGGGCAAAAAGACTTAGATAAGGAGACCCTCTCTCTCCTTTTCTCTTTGTTATTGTGATGGAGATTCTTAACAGAATTATACGAATGAAAGTATCTTCTAAAAGGTTCAAATTTCATTGAAAATGCTCTAAAGAGAAGATCACTCATCTATGCTTTGTTGATGATCTCTTTTTGTTTGCTCATGGAGATATTGAGTCTATATTGTATTAACTAAATGCTATGCAAGAATTTAAAGATATCACAGGTTTGAAGATGCATCCACAAAAGCGTTAAATTTTATTTTTAGGCTTGTCTAAATAGGAAAAGGCTCTAATACTTGATCATATTCCTATCTGAGAAGGCCAACTTCTTATAAAATACTTGGGAGTTCCCTTGATTACCAAAAGACTCTCCAATCTAGATTGTACTATCCTGATAGAAAAGATATTGAGAAAAATTAAAGGTTGGGAGTCTAAGCATATTAGTTATGAGGGGAGACTGCAATTAGCAAAAAGTGTTCTATTCTCATTGCAAACTTATTGGATGCAAATTTTTCTACTGCCAAAACAAATACTTTATGAAATTGAAAAAAAGATTAGAACTTTCCTTTGAGCAGGTAAATCTAATGGACGATGTGTAGCGAAAGTAGTATGGAAAGAAGTTTGTTGGCCTAAAATTTTTGAAGGATTGGCTTTAATAGAAATTCATACTTGGAATAAGGCGGCAATTGGAAAACTCTTATGGTCTCTAGTGCACCCTAACTCAAACTCTTTATGGGTTAAATGGATGATAACAGAAAAGTTAAAGGGAATGAATGTATTAGAAGTTGAGATGAAAGGATCACTAGCTTGGAGTTTTAGCAATATTTTACAAGTAAGAAGTGAACTCACACAAAAAGTGACTGACTCAGAATACAATATTGCCAAAAGTTATGTAGTACTAAGAGAGAATAGAGAAGATACTGAATGGGCAATACTTGTCTAGAAAGAAGGAGTACCAAAGCATAATTTTATCTGCTAGATCACTTTGAAAGACAAACTATCTACAGCAGATCGGGTGACTAAATGGAATAATTCAGTGGATCTACAATGCAACTTTTGCCAACAAGAAGAAGAATCACAAGAACATTTATTTTTTAAATGTAAGTTCACAAACTACATCTAGAAGGCTCTGTTAGGCATGAATAAATTAACTTGAAAGATTGAACGCTGGAGAGCTGAAATATGTTGGATGATCAAGGCTATCAATAGGAAGAGTTTTGTAGCAACTTTGCCCAGTATATCTTTCAAGGTCGTATTGTATCACATTTGGAGAGAAAGAAATAGAAGAAGATTCAGCAATACAAGTCTAGATAACTCAACCATTATTGCTAAAATCAAGAAGGATATGAAAGGGAAGATTTCACCTAGCAAAAAAGTTAAGCCTACAAATTGTAATAAATTCTTACAAGAGCTTTGGAATTTGCCAAGTGCAATGTTTAAGCTTAAATGATGATGTTTGTAACCGAACAATCTTGTAAATTTTTACGGTGATATATAACTTGACCTTTAACTAAAAAAAAAAAAAAAAGACTTTGAAGATAGCTTTTGAGTTGAGTCTTTGACCTTTCTAACATAATATCAAAATTTAGATTGAATCTGCTCCATCATGTATGACTTATTTGGTATGCATAGCACTTGGCATGTAGATTTGTGTGTGCAAAACTAAAGTTTCACACCAAAAGTGTCAACCTTTGAAGTAAATCTTAAATGAACAAAGTATTTATAAACCTTAAGTTTAACTTTTGTGTTGAGTCTTTGAGCCTTCTAATACTATTCATAGATGTCCTTTTATTCATTAGTATGGACAAACTTTAGAGTTTAACTTTTCACTTATTTCCTAGGATTGTTGATGATCAAATTACTCTCATTCATGTTTCTAAAATTGTTTTTCGCATTTTGATGCCTTTGACATGTTCTGAAATTATTTGGTACATGTATTCTTTTCATGCCTAGAAAATATTATTGTAGTAAAGGAGATCCTAATTGATATCTTAACCCATGATTCACACCTAAATTATTTTAATTCTCTCAACAGTAATTCACAACCGAAGAGGAAGAGTTCTTGGGCATCTGGGTAATATTGGATAAAGACGATAGGACCCAAAGAAAAATCTTAATTTGCTTTCCAAGACTTTATTCAAAGGTGATGAAGCAAAACTGAGTTTGCCATGATCTCATCGAGGAGGTATAGAAAAAAGGTTGATCAGCTTCCTTCAATGGCAGTCTTTTTGTCTAGTAGCAAACCCCATGAAAAATTCTTAACACTATTGCTTTTTATTTACTGGATGATCATTATTTAAAATATAAAATATTATAAATTACGAGACTAAAAATAGCGTTATGCTGTTGACTAAAAATAGCGTTACACTAATATGTTGCATTTTTTATGAATGGATGTATTCCTCATTTCTTAGAAGTAAATTTGAAGGAAGAAAGTTTCCTAACTTATAAAGACCCTTGATAACCCAGGTAATGGCCGTTCGTAAGCCACATCTTGGCCGTCATGCATGAAGCAACTCTTCAAAGATAATCATGCGGGGATGGAAGTGATAGGCCTCAGACCATATAAATCAACTCTTATAATAGGACTTTAGATTTTCAGTTTTTGGTTTCATTAAGCTTTTAGTGCTTAAATGACAACTTTTATAGAACAAAAATATTTCAACTTTTATGTCTTCAAAATTTTATAATTTTCAATCCCAAAACTTTGACTTAAGAAAAAAAAGTTTAATGGATTGCGTTGCCTTACAGGCAGGTCCAGGTATTTAAACTAAGAAAATGTGGAATAGAGAGTGTTAGCATGTCGGTCGGGCCCACGTAAAGGTCTGCAGGCTGACGAGACATGTGTAACAGTCTAGTTTAGTTTATTTTATTTGCCTTTGTCCTAGTCATTTCTGGTTGAGATTTAAAATAAGAATTTTGCTGGGTCTTTTGGATCAGCGTTGAAAGGGTGGTAGCTTTAGGATTGACGTTGTAGAGAGGCGATTTGCTGACTTTTTGGGTATGTCGCTCGTTTGGCGAAATTGAGGATATCAAGTTAGCTCGTCATTTAAGTTGGTATTTAAAGCAACGTCATATCGCTCTTTAAAACCAGGGGTATTTCTAGCTTAAAGGTATTATTTCCAATTTCAGAGGATCCAACCAATGATAGTACCCCTGCCATAGTCGTCTCTGTTGACCCGATCGTTCGGCTTCTCCATCCACGAACCCTAGGGCAAAACCATCATTGTTTAAGGAGAACCTTTTTCACAATGGCCACAGTTCTTAGATCACTCCAGTTTCTGTTGGTTCTCTTTGTTTCCAATGTTCCCTTGGCTGTTCCTGAAGACGAAAACCATTTCATCTACGATGGGTTTCATCAGGCTAAACTTCATCTTAATGGAATCGCACAAATCCAATACAGTGGTCCGTTGTAGCTAACTGATTTGTCACCAATGAAGAGTGGCCATGCTTTCTACCCATTTCCCATAAGATTCAAACCCTCATCCAATTCAAATTCATCTGTTTCATTTTCAACGAACTTTGTGTTTGCCATGGTTCCTGAACATGCAAAGCGTGGTGCTGACGGCATGGCCTTTGTCATCACTCCCTCGATGAATTTCACCCTGGCTTCTGCTGGCACTTACTGTTGATAAAGCAGCCCTGAATGTAGTGCAATCAAATGGAAACGGTGCTCGAAGTAATAGGATGCCACATCATCTCAACATAGGATCCAAGTCAGCCTTCACAAAGTATGAATTAGGAGGCATCGTGACATCATACGTGACCTTCGCTAGATCAAAACATGATCTCAATTGTGATAACATTACCTGCACAACAAGTCAGCTAGGAGGCTATTCCCACGTTGCTATAAGACACATTAATGATGTGTCAGAGGAACCTTCCTCTAGTAGAGTCGGCAGTCAAGTCTACAAGAAGAAGAAGATAGGTGGCACTCTCCCTTGAAGACGTGGTGTACACTGCAAGTAAAGTCCTTAGTGCTGTGTAATCCTAACTTTATAAATAAGACATGTGTGGAAAGACTTAACTTACGGTTTTCTAACGTGAGGAACCTTGTAAGGCCTTAAGAGCCCCCTTTTGTTGTAAATAATATCCACGTACATGTTGTGTGGTACTGCTGTCTCTTAGTTTTCATCTTGGTATCAAAGCGCCACTCGATCCGAATCCAACAAAGTACTCTACAACATATCTCGTAAATCCACATACCTGTTCCCCAACTTAGTAAATGTTAGTAACTTTGTCACAATCAAACTTACCAATAGAAACTACCTTCCATGGATGATTCAGATGAAGTTTCTTATACAAACTCAGAAACTCACTGGCTTCATCACTGGAACTACACTTCAACCGTCTGATATAATTACCAACGATGGGAAGGAAGAAGCAAATCCAGACCATGAAGCCTGGATACAAAGTGATACCTTAGTCAAGTCTTGGATATTGAGCACACTCTCGGAAGAAGCTCTAGGACACATCTTTGAACTAGATATGGCAGCCTTAGTTTGGGAAGCTCTGGCGAATCACTTTGCACAAGTGACAGAAGCTCGAGAATTTGACTTATTATCCCAAATCAACAACTTGAACAAAAAAGGGAAACAACTCCGAATTTTCCTATCTGAATTCAAAGGACTCATGAATCAACTCAGCTCTATTGGACGACCTCTCACAAATTCTGCCAACATTTCGCCTTCTTGAAAGTCTAGGACGGGACTATGAAGCTTTCAAAACCACAATGTTTTGTCCTCCAATACCGGACTTTAGTGAAGTAATGTCTCAACTTCAAGCTTATGAAGCTAGGCATCAAAGGTGTGGATCAAATAAAAGCAGCACTCCAAATGAAAATATGGCATTTATAGCTCAAAGAAATGGAAGAGAAGGACAAGGACCCAACCGTGGAAAAGGATCATATTTTTTCCTCTCAAAGAAGAGGCTTCAATCCAGCCACCACATTTAATAGAGAGCGGCAATGGCAAAATCAACCAAATTTACAAAATAAGCCCTCAGGTTTCAAATTTGTTGATTCAGATAATCGTCCAATAATCACTTGCCAAATCTGCAGTAAAAGAGGACATACTGCCTTAGAATGTTGGAAACATTTTGATCATTCCTTCCAACGTGAAGAAACTCCTAAAGCCCTATCAACACTACAAATAATATAACCAAATAAAGAAAAATAGGTTGTTGACTCAGGAGCTACATCACACATTGTTGACAACCCAGGTAAACTTGATAATCTCCTGCCTTATAGTGGTTCAAATGGCATTATGATTGGAAACGGACAAAATATCCCAATCACCCATATTGGAACAACAGTCTTAAAAAATGGAAAATTAAAACTAAATTCAGTTTTAGTTTCTCCTAATATCACTCAAAATCTATTATCTATCTCAAAATTAACTGATGATTACCCTTGCATGGTAATATTTGAGAAAACTTCTTTTGTGGTAAAGGACCTAGTCACTCAGAAAACGCTCCTCAAGGGACGTAGAAAAGGAGATATGTATGTATTGCCAGTTAAACCGGAACAAGCTCTATTTTCCCACCACCAACAAAGCACAGATGGTAGTACATGGCATAAAAGATTAGGACACTCTAATCTTCGCATTTTGAAGTACTTATCAAGTTAGCATTATATTACTGTTAATGGTCAAATTCCAAACTTATGTCAAGATTGTCAAGAAAATAAAAGCCATCATCTACCTTTTTCAAGTACAATAAATAAATCAAGCTCTCCATTGAAAAAGATTCATAGCGATCTTTGGGGGCCTTCCTCTACAGCTTCATGTCAAGGATTTTTGTACTATGTAATATTAATAGATGATTATACTAGATTTTCCTAGATTTATCCCATTAAAATAAAATATGAATTTTATCAGACCTTTGCATTATTTTAAACAATGGTAGAACGCCAATTTAATGCAAAAATAAAAATCTTACAATCTGACAATGGAAGTGTATATGTTAATAAAGAATTAACGGAACATCTAGCCAAATATGGAATAATTCAACAATTTTCATGTCCCTACACATCTCAACAAAATGGAATTGTAGAAAGAAAGCATTGACACATTTCAAAGCTTGGGAGAACAATGATGAATCATGCAAAGTTACCACATAAGTATTGGACAAAAGCTTTTCTGATGGCTATGTACATAATCAACCGATTACCGACAACAGGTTTGAGCAATAAATCACCTTATGAGATGCTATACAATCGAAGGCCAAACTATGGTATGTTAAAAGCCTTTGGTTCCCAATGTTTCCCATGCCTTCGTTCTATCACCACAAGTAAATTATTTGCTAGATCAATCGCATGTGTGTTCTTAGGATATAGTGCCAGACACAAAGGATATCTATGCCTCTATCCAAAGATAGGTAGAATTTTTATATCTAGGCATGTTATTTTTCAAGAACAAGTTTTTCCGTTCAAACAAGACAGCAAGGGTGAATTCCAACTAAAAGATCACAACAATATGAATACCACTGAAGAAAATCAATTTAAAACTGTTGAAGGACAATTTAAACATATTGCACCCACTACTTCAAAGGACAACACTGAAGCCACAGGACATCACAATTAGAGAAAGCAAATTAGAAAAGCATTAAGCCTTGAGAAAAACAGCAAATGGAATGAAAGAAAAATAAGGAACATGGGATAACTTATCAGAAAATTATGAACAAACAGAAAACATATCAGGACATGATCCTTAGTTGCTAGAAACGTCTGACTCACCTCATCATAGAGACACACATGCAACAATAACTAATGAAGGAGGCACACCGACAGTAACCCCACAGAAAAATGCATGTGATAAAATAGCATGTCGGCTCCCCACAAACACGGCACCAGAACGGCAGGAACTCTCAGAACCTACCCATAACGTCACTCACTGCATATATGATGAAAATATGTCAGAACCGACAATTGACATCACCACCTATGAAATTGATGAAGGACTCTCAACTCCAGGCCTAGAGGATGACGCAAAAAGTGATCAAAGTTTAGATTTTTTCCATTTAGAATAGCGAGAAGAAGAAAGTCCATCCACCGTTATAAATAACTCTGTCTCTTCCCCCTTAAGGCAAACTTCTTTTTCAACCAATCCTCCCAACAATAGAAAATAACCACCCCAACGATCACATACCATGACAACTAGAAGTCAGGTAGGCGTTCTTAGACTTAACCCACGATATGCCATGCATACTGTGCATCCTATACTAGCTATCCCTTCATCCCTTTCTGAAGCTCTCATGCATCCCGGCTAGAGGAGTGCAATGGAGAACGAAATCTGGGCCTTAAAGCAAACTTCCACTTGGAGACTTGTACTAAGGCACTACATTATGAATGTAATCAAGTGCAAATGGGTGTTTAAACCCAAGCTTATAGCCGATGGAAGCCTTGAGCGACTAAAAGCTCGTTTAGTCGCAAAAGGATACAATTAAGAACTTAGAGTAGATTACGTGGAAACCTACAGTCTAGTGTGTAAAAACGAAGTACAAAGGCTTGTCAAAACATCGGAAGCTATGTCTCTTACATAGTCGAAACGATCTTCTTCTTCCACCACCTATTTCCTCTTCCCTGGAAGCGATTGGTGTCGGAATCATGGCTATTTCTTCAAGCTACAAAAATTGGAACCGTTTGCTACGCAAACAGAGCGCCACTTCAACAGAAGAAACTTCGTTTTTCTCCATCCAACTTTTACCACTAATAGGAGGAAAATTTACTCCTATTTATGATTTGAGGAAACACAGAAAGGCCATTCCGATTCTGTGAAGCGGGGCTAATGCCATTCCGAGTGAAGCTACCATCGAATGAGGTAGTTTAAGCTAGTTCTCCTAACCACGTTTCTAGTGGAGCCTTTCTTCCCCTTTGTCGTCTACATCGAAATGTTTTGATCAAATTATACATGGCTAAGTTTTACAAAGTGATTAAGAGTGAGACGATAAAATGCCAATCCGGGAGAGAAGGATTAAAGAAAAGGATTTCCTTTAGGAAAGAAAACTTAGAAGAGAGGCTGAATTGTAAGAGGATAATCATGAATTGTATTTAGCTTTTTATTTTACACATTACATTTCCATTTATATATAGATAATAGAAAAGAAAATATATGAAGAATATTCTATGTAGACTGTAGTCTAATCTATAGTCTATTCTAGATATATATAACCTATATATTAATACTAAGAATTTTATGTTTTTTCTATGCAAAGGATCCATTTGCCAAGGCATTGTTATTATGAGCACAAAACAAAAAAGTTTAGATTTCAATACTAATTGCCAAATAAGCACTTTCTCATTTGTTTTTTTTTCTACAATAATGTACCTCTATTTCTTTCTATTGCACTACACTCAATCAATATCTCTCTTTTAGCTTTTTTTTTTTTTTTTAATTTTCCTTCAAGTTTTCATATAGAGAATTACAATTTCTCTAGAAAGGGGCATGGGCTTAATTCTAATTGGGCCAAACCATACTTAAAGACTACATATGAAACTTTTTATGTTGATTCATCACATTTTGTCTCTCTACTTTACAAAACTACATCTAATTGAGAAAATGATTTAGACCATTCTTTGGATCGTTTGAGCTTTTTAAGCCAACTCTATTTATTTATCACCAGTCACCCTGTTGAGCCTTGATTTTTATCAATTTTTTTAGGACACCTATATATATATAGCCATAAGCCTTAAACAACTTTTCTTATCATCCCACGCCCATGAACATGTTGACTTGTAAGATGGAAGTTTGTTTGAGATGAATAAAGGTTGAGAGGAAGATGGAGCATGGGAAGAAATTGATTGCAATGATTGTGTGGGGCATATTATTTCATTTCTGCACAAAAAAAAAAAAAAGGAAGGAAGTACAACATTTGCCCAAGAATGGAATTCTTTTATCATTCCTTATCATATTCCAGCCACTCAATGTTCTGAATCAGGCCATTAAGCATAGTAATTGAAATGATTAGCAAGATAAGAGTGTGATGACTACATGTTTAGTACTTTTACTTGTTTTATTGATGCAAGCATGATTATGACTTTGTAAGTGTTAGAATCCAAGTGAAATCAAGAATTTTTGGACAAAAAAGAATGAGAAAAGTGATGATAGAAAGTGACAAGCGCTTTTGACGAGATCCTAGTAAGTAATGTGTTCATGGGTTATTTAAGCCTAAATGACTTCCATCTTAACCTTAGCCCAACCTTACATTACAAACTTATAAAAGTCCTATTGATTCTTAGTTAGATAATTAGCTTACATTAATAGAGAGAGAAATGAAAAGCAAACCTATGAGGTTTTGTTAAAGATTTTGAGAGATTGCATATTACTATGGATATATTTGGAGCACATATAGTTGAAAAGATAAAGACTCACACACACACACACATGGTCAACATAGTTAAGAGTTTATCTTATCTTATGAAACCATTGTAGTGTTTGGATGAAAGTTATATTTTTCTTTGAATTGTTAAGTTTGAGCAATTATGGGAGAATTTCATGAAGGGGTTTTGTCTAAAACATATGTTGTTTATTGCTTTTGCTCGAGGACTAGTAAGAGGCTTTTAACCTCTATTTTTACATAGCTTTCATAACTTTTATAATGCTGAGGTATGTTCTTATACTTTTGTATACTAATTTTATTAATGCAAACTTACCTTTCCATTAAAATGCTTAATTGGTGCTTATGGATAAATTGACTACTTTTTCAAACCACATAAAAATTTTTATATTGTTTTGTATTTGCTATATATCTTTGTTATATGATCGATGTGATTCTTCTAATAATCCATTGCATACGTTGATCACTACTAACAAAAAATTCACAACAAGGAATCCGTCGTGCTTTTTTCGAATAGAATTCAATAGAACCTCGTCCTTTTTGTTTTCTGCAAACTTTGTGCTTGCCATGGTTCTTCAAACAACAAATCTAGGTAGTGTCAGAATTGCATTCATCACGAATGCCCCAAGGAACTTCCCCCTTATTCTAGCAAATCAATATCTAGGGTCACTAAAACTGAATGGGTATTTCACTATAATATAGTGGCTTGTAGTGTTCTTTATATGTTGAAATCAATATACTTTTTAATATAATATCATAATCACATTTTATGTGAGATACCTTTTCACTTGTCAATTGAATTCTTGTGAAAAAAAATTTCTTATATTTGTGGTGAGAGGGTGTGTCAAAATTAGATATACACCCTATATTACCAATATACTGATATGTTGTGTTCTTTATGAATAGATGTATTCTCTATCTCTAAGAGGCTGATTTTAAGAAAGAAAGTAAGCTAACTAATATGGACCCTCAATATTCCAGTAATGGCCATTCGGCATACCAAATCTTAGCCGTAATGCTTGAACCAACTCTTCAAAGATAATAATGCGGGAATTGAAGTGATAAGCCTCGACTCATTTGAATCAACTCTCGGAATGTGGGGTTGCCAACATCTTATTTAGATATGTAAGGTTCATTCATATTCCCCGATCCCGCCATTCGTAAAGCGAAAGGGCATTGGCTCTGCCCGTACTACAGAAAAAGTATAAAGATGATAATGACATTGAAGAAATGGAGGAAATCGTTTTACTAATCATGCTTCGTTGCCGATCTTTTAAACGGGTCAAAGGATAATTGATGGCTATCTATTATACTTGGAATATAGATTTTCAGTTTTTGGTTTCATTAAGCTTTTCAAGCTGACTGACAACTTTTTATAGAACAAAATCCCAATGGCCACAGTTTCTAACTTTGCTCGGCAAGTTGAAATCACGTTTTGAAGGGTCAACAAAGGTGGCTGGAACTTCTCGGCAATGTTGGAAAAGGTAAGCCATTAGTTAACAAGGTCCCGGTTATTAAACAAAGAAAAGCTGTTAGAAAGGTAGGCCCATGAGAAAATCAAGAACTTGACAATCTCAGAGGATCGCACCACGTTACCGATGTGGGACGGATACTTCCAACACTCCCCGCAGTCACACATTGGTACAGTGAGAGGTGGGGGCCATCTCCTTACACACAGTAGTGCGTGGGCTAGCTCCGATACCATGTTAAAATCCTAAGCCGGCTAGATGAACGGAGGAGAAGATGGCTAGAAATTTCAAGAATCGGAAAGATTTACGTTGAAGCAAATTAGGTTTTTTGTTCTTCGCCGTTCTTCATTGTTCTTCTCTAATTCTTGAAATTTCCGGCCATCTTCTCCTCCGTTCATCTAGCCGGCTTAGGATTTTAACAAAAGCCTTCTGACATGAAAAGGAGAACCTTTTTCCCAATGGCTACAGTTCCTAGATCACTCCATTTTCTCTTAGTTCTCTTTGTTTCCAGTCTTCCCTTGGCCGTTCCTGAAGATGAAAACCATTTCATCTACAATGGATTTCGTCAGGCCAAACTGCATCTTGATGGAATCGCACAAATTCACCTCAATGGTCTGTTGCAGCTAACTAATTTGTCGCAAATGAACAGTGGCCATGTGTTCTGCCCATTTCCCATAAGATTCAAAACCTCATCTAGTTCAACTTCGTGTGTTTCATTTTCTACAAACTATGTGTTGGCCATTGTTCCTGGATATCCAAATCTTGGTGGTGACTGTAGAAGAAAAGCCTCAGAACTCAGCAACACCTAGTAGTCTATATAACGGTCTGCTGTGTAACTAACTAACTGAATTGACAGAGTGAAGTTATGCTGTTAATTCAGTTATATAGGCTGTTATAACTGTAAACAGACTCGGTTAGGCTAGCATACTGTCTATATAAAGCGCTACTCCTCACTGTAATTATTCACTACTGCAATACAATCTTTCAGAGCCTTTCTCCCAAATCTTCTCTCTGCTTATCTTCATAATTCTTCTGTGACGGCATTGCCTTCACCATCGCTCCCTCGACGGATTTCACCCACTCTTCGACAGGCGGTTACTTGGGAATCGTCAACGCTTCCAATAACGGCCTTCTTACAAACCACATCTTGGCCAGAATGACAAAAGAGAGAGTTTCTTTTATTACATTTAAAGCGGATGAATCATCTGATTTCTTGCCAAGCCGGACTTCTACTCCTCCCATATCTGCCCTTCGATCAATCCTGAAGACTGGTCGTTGAGCCGGGTCTGCAATGACACTAGTAGACTGATTTCATGAAAAGATGGGAGAAAGTTTTGATGATGATATGTAGAGTTTCTCTCACTAAATCTAGACTTGGAAACAGATGTTAGCTATTAGTGTAAGTCAAACTGTTGAAGTGTCGCAAGCTTTTTAGATCGTTATTGAGTGTTTGCTTGTTAGAGGCTAATTGCGTTTTAGTAATCTGCAGAAAATTTTCTTCCTCCCTCTGTGTCAAAACAAAGAAAGCGACATGGATGCAAAGAATCCCGTTTTTGAGAGTAAAAACAGAGAACAAAGGCTTGTCGAAATAGTGGAACTTAAGTCTCTTAATTAGTAAAAACGATCTACTTCTTCCACCGCCTATTTCCTCTTCACCTGCATTTGACTGGTGTCGGAATCATGGCTTATTTCTTCAAGCTGCAGAAATTGGCACCGTCTGCTACAAGAAAAAAGCGCCGGTTCTACAGAAGAAACTTCGTTTTTTTGGGGCCAACTTTTACCTCTGATTAGAAGAAAATGTTCACTCTTATTTATGATTTGAGGAAACTGAAAATTCAGAGGGAACAGGGGAAGGCCATTGCGATTCTGCGAAGCGGGGTTAGGAATTCCGAGTAAAGCCAACGTCAAATAGGGTAGTTTAAGCTGGTTCTCCTAACCACGTTTTTAGTGAATACTCTATTCCCGTTTTTCGCCTACATCGAAATCTTTTGATGAAATACATGGCAAAGTTTCCCAAAGTGATTAAGAGTGAGAAGATAAAACGCCAATCCAAAAGAGAAAGATCAAAGAAAAGGATTTCCTTTAGGAAAGAAAACTCAGAAGAGGCTAACTATACATTTCCATTTGTATATAGATAGGAAAGAAAATATACAAAACAAAAAAGCACATAACAAAAAGGCGTTGATTAAAATACTTATTCCCAACTAAGGAGTTTTTTTCTCTCTCTTTTACTGGGGCAATGTGCCTCTATTTCGTTCTTTTGCACTATTATCAATCAACATCTCTCTTTTCATTTTTTTTATTTATAATTTTCTTAAAATTTTCATATAGAGGACTACAATTGCTCTATAAAAGGAGCCATGGACTTAATTGAAGTTGGGCAAAGCTGTAGTTAAAGACTATCCATGAGACTTGTTATACTAATTCATGACATTTGTCTCTCTACTTTACTAAAGAGCATCTTGGATTGAAGAATCACCCTCTTTCTTTATGTATTTTTTCTTTTTCTTAGTGCACATACTTGAGTGTTAAACTTGGAATTAAGAGGTTTTAGGTAACACCTATTCCCAACAAAACTAGGTACTTTCTAACTTTTTTATGTGGTTTAGTCACTATTTCTTGACTTGTTAATTATGTTAAAAAAAATTATTATAGAATTCTCCCATCTTTCACCTCCAAATTGAAGTCACACATTATCATTATTTCTTGGTTTAGTCACTATTTGGTCTGCTCAGTATATTTTTCATTCACGGGATTGTATTATTTTGTCCATCTTCCTTTTAGCCAATACCCTAAACTTTCACCTAAATCAACAATAAAAGTGGATTTCTTAGTGATGACCTTAGTTCGAAGGGTTATTTTGAATCCACCTTTGAACATTCTTTAGGACAAGTCAATATGGATGGCAGTTGCTCCAACCAAACTTTCAAAATCTCTTTGTGGTTCCTTTTTAAGATAAAGCATCTTAAACCTCTCATATATTTTCGAGATTCAGATGTATACGCTTTGAACAAGTATCTTTTGCTAAATAAAACGATATGAAAGACTTTATTCTCGTTGTTGGATTACAAAGAGGAAGGAGATCCTCTTTTAATCTAACATTAGTGTCCTAAACTTCCTATTAACCTTCTCTACTTAACTATTCCTAAGCCCAACAATACGCCGGCAGCTCACAATGGGAGTCCATTTATGTCTTTCCTAACAAATCCCGTTCGTAAGCACGCCAGCCATACAAGGTAGACTTTCACCCATTTAATGAGATTTTCAACAACGAAATCAATCCCTTTCCCATATTTCCATTGATTTTTCACATTTTGATGCCTTTATCAAATTCGACAACGACAATATCTGTTTGTTCTGAAATTATTTGGATGCATGTATTGCACCCATTATCTCTGCACAAGAGATTTTGATATGTGACATCAAGTTCAGGCATGATTGATATCTTTAAACGATGTTCGAAACGTAAACAATAGTAATTATCTCAACCAATTCCTAAAGCAAGGAATTGGGCCATTTCGGGTTATGAAAATCATCAAGAAGGTATGGCGAAATTATTGGTACCATTCGATCCATGGCTGCTTCTTTATTTTTGCAGCCACCCTCGAGAGGGTCCTTAACGTTGTTAGTGCATCCATGTCTCCGACAAGTAAAACTTTTCAACATCCTGTTTACATGTAAGACTCTCATTACAAAGTTTCTCCTTTCTTTATAATTCAAGTGATGATAAGTTTGTCATTGCGTTAGTTATAGATCAAATTATGCATTTTTCATGATAAAGTAATGAGAATCATTAAGGCAACAATAAGGATAATGCTTTCTATCGCGACTCCTGAAGTTTTACGGACTAGCTGACAAAGGAAAAAAGCAAGGATGAGCAGAATGCATTTGCATCTTCACATGATAAACAGAAGGCTATTGGTCCACCACATGGAAAATTTGTAGAACTACCGATCACAATTCATAGAAAACAGTCGATTCCGTTGATGGAATAGTTTCTTGGTTGAGGTACTGATGTTCTAACACGACGCATTTGGCAAGTATCAAAAACTCATTTCTTGGCCGGTTCGCGCATTTCAACAAATAAAAACCTTAGAAAAATCATTGGCTGGCTTCGATTAAAGGCTGCCTCTTTGTTTCGCGGTAAATTCTATTGTTTTCTATGTAGTGGACGATACTCATTTTAAGCGAAGATTTCTATGACTCACGATACTGAAAATAGTTAAATAGATTCTGAAAACAGTTCTTCGATTCTTCATTTTCTCTTGGTAGGTAAGCAAGGGAAACGTGTAAGAGCAAACTAGTCAGGACCCAGCAAACACTCCGAGATACTCTTGCAGACAGATTCTAGAAAATTGCAACATTATCCAACAAAGAAGTCAAAGAACCAGTGG
This sequence comes from Casuarina glauca, assembly GCA_028551395.1. Lineage (NCBI taxonomy): Eukaryota > Viridiplantae > Streptophyta > Magnoliopsida > Fagales > Casuarinaceae > Casuarina > Casuarina glauca. The sequence continues at coordinate 24,393,006 of CM052352.1, read as the reverse complement.
AAAATACCTTAAAAGAAGAACGTCATTCGACAAGTGTGGAGAGAACCTTGACTTTGTAACGACTCTGATGACACGGTTTTCTCTCTTCCACTTCTTGAGCGATGACTCCGATGAGAAGGTTTCACATACTAAAAACGCGGTTCAATTTGATACATGGGAATGGAAAGGTCCGCTGGAGCGTCTCCCGGAAGCAAGCGCGTGCATAGAATTAGTCGAAGAACCAAAAGAATAAAGGTGGTGGCCGATGACAGGTAAAAATGACTTTGACGACCGTGTCGAGGTCTGTAAACAAAAAGGAACATACATTTTTAGCGTTTCTACTAGTTGTAATTACGCAGAATAGATGTATGCAAGTTTGATCCTTGGACTTCAAAACAGGATTTTGTCGGCACAGAGTCATGGTGTAAGAAGTGGGAATTGGAAAATGTCTGTCTATCACCTCCAGTATTTTAAATCTTGTCATCGAAGTCGTTAAATAGTTGCCGTTATCTTCACGGTTGTGAAATAAAGTTCTACTTTAAGGTATTTTCCGCTGCTTCTTTGACTTCTTTCTCGGATAATGTTGCTATGTTCCCGAATCTAGTGTCTCAGAGAACACCTCGCAGTGTTTGCTGGGCCAAAGAAGTCTGTCTGTCTTGTTTCCCACGCTTAGCCCTTGCCCAAGAGGAAAACTTCATCTACCATGGCTTCAATAATGGATTCGTAGAACTCTATTGTACTCAAAATTAGAGATGTCCACAAAATAAGGAGTTTGTCTATGCTATCTATGCTTTAAGAAAATCTTGTATATATTATATCATTTAAATGAACTGCCACGGCAATAATAAAGAGAGGTTTATTAGAAGTAACTCATAAAATATCTGTGATGACTCTTAATAATATGAAAACCTAAAATAATAAGTAAATTGGTGGTTCATGAATATAGTGATTACTTCATCATGTCACATTAAAGTTTTGGAGAGATATTGATTTGTAATAATGCAAGAGAAAGAAAGAAAGACACATTGCTAAAGTAAGAGAGAATGGACTCATGTGAGAGATCTTGTAGAATAAGTATTTTAGGTTCAAATTCCTTTAACTACATTTTTAATTAGCTTGAGCATGCTTTGAGAGGAGCCAATGTTTCTTAGTTTAAGTTATCAAGCAAAGTTTGGTAAGGGTTCTAGGTTATCAAAATAAATAAATAAATAAATAAATAAATAAAAGAGTAAGAGAGAATGAAGAGGAAGTCCTTGTTTGGACATCCCTATTGTAACCCTTTTTTTTTTTTTTTTTTTTTTGAGCTCTTGACAACAATGTCTTTGAGAAAGGATTCCCTACATAAGAAAAAAATAAAAATCCATAGTTCTAAATAGATGATTGTTTGTATTAAAAATATAATATCAATTACTTTATTTTCTAAATAGAGTATTATTTGATTATTTTCTTTCCCAAAATCTCTATACACATGGGATTACAATGTATTAAATTAGAAGGCTATATACAATACACAATCTTCCGCTTTCAATTTAGCCTGTCTTTTGACTCTTATTTCCTTGGAAAAATCCTTTTCTTTGACCTTTTCTCTTTTGAATTGGTGTTCATCGCCATCTTGTCATTCACTTTGTGACATCTAGTCATGTATTCTCTCCTCAAATTTGATTAAAGGATTTGATGCAGAAGAAAAAAAGGGACGTAGGATCCACTAAAAGCTATGGGTAGGAAAACAATTCAAATTGCCTCATTCAATAGTCTACTCTTCCTTTCTTCTTACCTTTCTCTAAATATTTTCTCTATAGTTTTTCAATGATATCTAGGTAATCTTCCCATTACTTGAAACTAGATTAAAGATTTCAATATCATCAATGTCAATGTAATTCTTACATGTTTATAAGAAATTGGTGTAAAATAAAAGTTTCACATTAAAAGTTAAGATGGTTAAAGTGAAATATAAATAAATAAATAAAATAACATTTTAACTTATGAGTTAACTTTTACACTAGACCTTTGGTACTTTGAGCATGAAAGAAAGAGATCTTCTACAATGGAATAAAGGCAAACAGGGTAAAAAAGTCAATAGCATTTTGGAAAGAAAACAAAAGCGGCAAATAATGGCGGGAAGCCATTGTACAGGACCTATGTTAACAGTTTTTATGGTTAATAACGTGGCAGCCATTGGGGTAGTCGCCATGAACAAAGTAATCAAAACTTTAAGCCTTGGGAAGCTTTATAACGGTAATCATGAGTGAGGTCTTGAAAGTGCTTTTTAATGCTGACGAAATTGCAGTGGTATAATTTGGAATTCCTTCCTACCGGCCACAAATTCAGGATTGGTTGAGTGTAACATGGTAGTCTTAGAGCCTTCCAAGCTACAAACTTACCGTTTAGTGAGGAAGTTGTTGTTGACTTCACCCCCTTAAACTAGGGTTTTTGTCCTTCGTCTGCAAGATTATCCATGGAAGAAATATGTAAGAATGTTCAAAGCGTAAACTAAAAGTTAACTAATGGATTAAGGGAATAAATTCATATTATAACATTATCAAGGATTCTATTTTTCCAGTTTAGAATTAAATTTCTCAACATGCCACACATTGAGAATGCTCAACTTGAATATAGTTTGAAGTACATTTTATTAAACTCTAGAACCACATAAGAAAGTCTAAAGCCTAACCTAAAGTTTAGTTTATAAGTTGATATCCATAATTAAATATTACCCAACAATTATATTTTCTTGATGTGAAATTACATTCCTCAACACAATAATTACAATTGTCTTGTATACGTTATAATACATTACAATCCATTTTGTTACAAATAATCGAACAAACTAAGTTGAATACGAGCTCCAAACCTTTCTTGTGTATATTAGTCCTAGGGGCGATCAAACGTTGAATAAAGTTTCAGCTTATGATAAATTGACCTTTGTGCTTCTATTTCATATAAAAGATCTTTGGACCTCCCACATACTTGTGGGATTTAGAAATGCATCATATTAAAAAGAAAACAAAAAAAAGTCTGTTGCTAAACATAATCATAACCATGTCAATCACTTCATTGTCTGACAATGATAGGAGGCCTTCTTGTAATCTTGCCTTATATCCAAAACTTCATGACGAGCTTGTTTACTTGCCTGTTTTCTGGGGGTGACAATGCACATGCCGGTCACAAAGTGAGTCCATTTATGTCTATTCATACATGTCCTGCTTTTCATAACTCATATCCCAACACTTTTGATGATCAAATTACTCTCTTCCAAATATCTCCAGTTGGGTAAATATTTGATAGGTTCTAAAGAAAAAGCTTACTTTGATTGCCAAGACTATTCAAAAGTGACTAAGCAAAAACTGAGACTATATTTGGTCCTCTGCCATGATCTCATCGATCTATGGCGGCCTCTCTGTCAGGCGGCAGACCCTATGTAGGATTCTTAATGGATTTTGATATCATGTGAATCTAACTTCAAAAATAACTAAATAAATAAGTAGGTAAATCATCACTACCTCAAGGAATCATGTGTGAATGGAAGTGAAAGTCTTGAAGTCAGATGAAGTCAAGACAGGAAAGAAGGATCGGAATTCTCCTTGACCCTTCCATTCACCGACAGGAAAGACCATTGAAAGACACATCTTTTTGCTTTACTTTAGAAAAAGTATAAAGTTGATCCTTCAATCGAAGAAATTCAATGAAATATTTTTCAAAGTTATGCTTTACAGTCAATCTTTTACAATTTTCAAAGAAGATTGAATGGTTTTCTGCAATAAGAGGAACGCCAAATTTCTGTTTTTGGTTGCAATAAGCTTTTAAAGCAAAAGGAGCACTTGAGCGTAACAAATTATGATATTTCTAATTTCAAAATTGCTGATTTAAGAATAAACAAAAAAGTTTGATGGCATGTTGTCGGAAAGGGCATAACTAAGTCATTTCCTCAAATATGATATTTGCTACTAATAATTCAGTTTAATTGTATGCTTGATTTAGTTCTAGTTCACCTCTATTATGGAAAAACTTCATATGAACTTTCATGCTTTTTTGAAAAGAAAATTGTTGGTTTTCAATTTGTAGTGATGAATCATAGAACAGCTCTTTTAAGTACTTTTCTTTTTAGGAAGCAATGTCATTATCTGTCGTTCAATGATAACAAGTGTCGGCTATTCAATCTTGATTTCAGATCGCTATGATGGATGGGAGGTCCAAGCTTTTAAACTAAGAAACCCTTCTGATACAAAAAGGAAAGCATTTCCCAATGGCTGTAGTACTTAGATCACTCTATTTCCTCCTATTTCTCAGCGTTCCCAACATTCCCTTAGCCATCGCTCAAGGTGAGAACCAATTCGTCTACAGTGGATTCCGTCAGGCCAAACTGCAACTTGACGGAACCGCAAAAATCCAGGCCAATGGTCTGTTGCAGCTAACCAACTTTTTGAAAGTAAAAAGCGACCATGCTTTCTACCGACTTCCCATAAAATTCAGGACATCTCTTTCATTTTCTACAAACTTTGTCTTTGCCATGGTTCCTGAAATGCATAAGTTTGGTGGTCATGGCATTGTCTTCACCATTAGTCCCTCATCGGATTTTACCCATGCTCTTGCCAGTCATTACCTGGAGCTTTTCAATAGATCCAACAACGGCCTTCCTACAAATCACATCTTGGCCATCGAGATTGATACAGTTCTAACCCAGGAATTTGGAGACATTAACGGGAATCATGTCGGAATCGATGTGAACAACCTCAGGCCAATTGAATCGGTTCCTTCAATGTATTTTTCATATAAAGGAGGGAAGAATATAAGCTTGGGTCCCGCTAGTGGGAATCCAACGCATCTTTGGATAGACTATAATGATGGAGAAAAGTTACTGAATGTAACAATTGCCCCAAGAAAAATCCCAAAACCAACACGACCTGTATTATCAAAGTCGATTGATCTGTCTGAAGTTCTTATAGGATTTATGTACGTTGGCTTCTCCTCAGCCACTGGTTCCCTTACCGCAAGTGGACTAGCACAAAGCCTCGAAGTTTCGAGCCTCCCTTCCCTTCCCCGAGGGGGGAAAAGAAAAGGGAAACCGCTAGTATTAATTCTGACGTTACTCATAGCAGGTATGGTTGTGCTAATAACGATCCCTGGAGCTACTTACATCTTCTTGCGGAAGAAATCGGAAGAAGTACGTGAAGATTGGGAAGAGGGTTATGGTCCTCAGAGGTTCACCTATAAGGATCTTCACAACGCAACCCGAGGTTTCAAAGACACTACTTGGGGCTGGAGGTTTTGGAAATGTCTAGAGAGGAACGCTTCTATCGCCTAATATTCAAGTTGCAGTAAAGGGAGTCTCCCATAGTTCCAAGCGAGGGATGAAGGAATTTGTAGCAGAGGTAGTTAGCATGGGAAGAATGAGGCATAGGAACTTAGTGCAGCTTCTAGGCTATTGCCGGCGGAAGTGAGAACTTCTGTTGGTCTATGATTCTATGCTAACGGGAGTCTTGACAAGTTCTTGTATGGCAACATAAACCTAAGCCTTAACTGGCCTCAATGATTTCGAATCATCAGAAGGGTTGCATCCAGCCTTCTTTACATCCATGAAGTGGTTCTACACAGGGATGTAAAAGTAAATAATATTCTATTGGATGCTGAACTAAATGCAAGGCTAGGAGATTTTGGCCTTGCGAAATTACACTACCGTGGCACCAGTCCCAAAACCACTCTTGTGGTTGACACAATTGGCTATTTGGCTCCAGAGCTTATGAGAGCAAGGAGGGCAACCACTTGCTTCAATGTTTATAACTTTACTTTTGGTGTGGAACAAAATCCAAACAATGTTAAAGACACAAAACTTCTTGGAGAAGGAGGTTTCAGGGAGGTATATAGAGGACCGCTTCCATCGTGTAATGTTCTAGTTGCAATCAACAAAGTCTCCCATGATTCCAAACAAGGTATGAAAGAATTTGATGCTGAGATCGTCAGCATGGGAAGGATGAGGCATAGGAACTTGGTGCAAATCCTAGGCTATTGCCAGTGAGAGAGGGAACTTCTACTTTTATGTTTATATGCCTTACAGAAGCCTTGACAAGTTCTTGTACTATAACATAAATCAAAGCCTAAACTGGCCTCATGATTATCTACATGAAGAGTGGGAACATGTTGCTCTACACAAATTTAAAAGCAAGAAACGTTCTATTGAATGGTGAATCGAAATGCAAGGCTAGGAGATTTTAGCCTTCTAAAATTATACAAGCATAGTGTCTCATGATGATATAGTTTCAGTACTCTATCTTGTAGAAGTCTTTGAAAAATTTGAAGAACTCATAAGCCTACATTATGACCTAAACAAATGTAAATTATTATTTTTAGGATTATTAGAAAAGGAACAACTTATTTTAGATGACTCACCCTTCTTTATGGGCACACTCTTTATTAGATATCTTAGAGTTTTCCTAATCATGAAAAGACTAACTCATGTTGATTATAAGGGTTTGATGGATAAAATATTTAGAAGAATAAAATATTAGAGAAAAACATCTTAGTTATGCAAGAAGGCTATAGTTGGCAAAGTCAATCCTAATTTTCACATGGACATTTTAGATGCAAGTTTTCCTACCATCAAAGCAAACAATTTATAAGATTAAAAACAAGATGAGGAACTTTCTATGGGTTGATAATGTAAATATATATTGTTCTCACAAAGTGGCTTGACAAACAAGTGAGTTACCAAAGAAGAAAGGGGATTAGGATTACTAAATTTTTAGAATAAAATTCTTTTAGGGATTTCTACTTCAGAATCTCATTAACTTTGTTGACTATTCCTTATGGAATAAGTGGATTTGTAGTATAAAATGTAAAACACCTTAGTAATGCATTTTGATATTGAAGGTTCTATGGTATAAAGTTGAAGAGATCTTCTCAAATGAAGGACAACTATTACCTTAGTTCTTTATAGGTATGTCTATTGCCACAAAGAAATTTACAAGGACTTTTCGACTATTAATGAAGAAGTAGATTGGTATGTTTAATTTAGATTATTGGAATTAATAAAATAATTTCATTGGATGATTAGTTTATAAATATCAACTTTTTACAAGAAAAGAAATCGTACAATGACTTACTTTAGTTAACTTATATTATAACTTATATCAGTTCTAGGTCAAAAATAAGAATCATCTTTTTTTTTCTAATGTACATGGACAATGATGATTTGGAAGACAATTTTCACTTAAAAAGCAATCTAACATTATGTTGCAAGATGAAACGAAGAGCTACAATAGACTATCAGAGCAACTAAAGGAAGAAATTTGACTCCAAAACCTTTTAAGATATATTTTTTAGCTTGTATTTATTGTATATAGGTTGAATACAATAAAAGAAAATTTCAAAATAAAACAAGTAACATTCTAATCCTGTTAGTAAAAGTAAGAAAAATTGTATGAAAGAAAGCTTCTTTATTTTAAAATATAAAATTCATTTAAGAAAATGTTATTTTAAATGAAATTTGGAGACTTTTAACCTCTATCTTTACATAACTTTTATAACTTTTATAATACTAACATATGCTTTTATACTTTTGTACACTAAATTTTATTAATGTAAACTTACCTTTCCATCAAAAAAATAAATTAGTAGTTATGGATAAATTGACTACTTTTTCAAACCACAAAGAGTTTTTGATAGTGTTTTGTATTTTCTATATATATCTTTGTTATATGATTGATGTTATTCTTCTAATAATCCTTTCATAGGTTGATCCCTACTAACCAAATATTCACAGCAAGGAGTTGTTCATGTTTTCTTCGAATAGAAGTCAATAGAATCTCATCCTTTTTGTTTTTTGCAAACTTTGTGCTTGCCATGGTTCTTCAAACAACAAATCTAGGTAGTGTCAGAATTGCATTCATCATGAATGCCCCAAGGAACTTTCCCCTTATTCTAGCAAATCAATATCTAGGGTCACTAAAAGTCAATGTGTATTTCACTATAATATAGTGGCGTGTAGTGTTCTTTATATGTTGAAATCAATATACTTTTTAATATGAGAGCATAATCAGATTGTATATGAGATACCTTTTCACTTGCCAATTGAGTTCTTGTGAAAAACATTTTCTTATATTTATGGTGAAAGGGCGTGTCAAAATTAGATATACATCTTGTATTACCAATGTATTGATATGTTATGTTCTTTATGAATAGATGTATTCCCTATCTCTAAGAGGCTGATTTTAAGAAAGAAAGTAATCTGACTATATGGACCCTCAATATTCCAGTAATGGCCATTTGGCATACCAAATCTTGGCCGTAATGCTTTAATCAACTCTTCAAAGATAATCATGCGGGAATTGAAGTGATGGCCTCAAATCTCGTAATGTAGGGTTGCCAACATCTTATTTAGATATGAAAGGTTCATTCATATTCCCTGATCCTGCCATTCGTAAAGGGAAAGGGCAGTGGCTCCACCCGTACTTTTGAAAAAGTATAAAGATGATAATAACATTGAAGAAATGGAGGAAATCGTTTTACTAATCATGCTTCGTTGTCGATCTTTTAAACCGGTCAAAGGATAATTGATGATTATCTATTACACTTGGAATATAGATTTTCAGTGTTTGGTTTCATTAAGCTTTTCAGGCTAAATGAAAACCTTTTATAGAACAAAAATATCCTAATTTTTAGAAATTCAGAATTTTATAAAAAGATATTTCCAATTCCAAAACTATTGATTTACGAATAAACCATTTTCCCAGTGGCCAAGTTTCTAACTTTCTCGGCAAGTTGAAACCACATTTTGAAGGGTCAACAAAGGTGGCTGGAACTTCTCGAAAATGTTGAAAAAGTAAGCCATTAGTTAACAAGGTCCCGGTTATTAAACAAAGAAAAGCCTTCTGACACGAAAAGAAACTTTTTCCCAATGGCTACAGTTCCTAGACCACTCCATTTTCTCTTAGTTCTCTTTGTTTCCAGTGTTCCCTTGGCCGTTCCTGAAGATGAAAACCATTTCATCTACAATGGATTTCGTCAGGCCAAACTTCATCTTGATGGAATCGCAGAAATCCACCCTAATGGTCTATTGCAGCTAACTTATTTGTCGGAAATGAATAGTAGCCATGCTTTCTACCCATTTCCCATAAGATTCAAACCCTCATCCGGTTCAAATTCATCTGTTTCATTTTCAACAAACTTTGTGTTTGCCATGGTTCCTGAATATGCAAAGCTTGGTGGTGACGGCATTTCCTTCATCATCGCTCCCTCGACGGATTTTACCCACGCTTATGCAGGTGGTTACTTGGGCCTCTTCAACGTTTCCAATAACGGCCTTCTTACAAACCACATCTTGGCCATAGAGCTTGACGCCGTTCATAACATTGAATGGGGAGAGAGCTTGGCGAATCATGTGGGAATCGATGTCAACGACATCAGGTCAGTTGAATCAATTCCCGCAATGTATGGGGCACTAAGCTTGAAGCTCACCAGTGGGAATCCAATGAGTCTTTGGATAGACTATGATGAAGCACAAACGTTACTGAGTGTGAGACTCGCTCCAGCTGGAATCCCAAAACCAGAACAACCTCTATTATCGAAGACCATTAATCTGTCTGAAATTCTTCTGGAACATATGTATGTTGGCTTCTCCTCAGCCACAGGTCTCCTTTTAAGTGATCATTACATCCTGGGATGGAGCTTTAATACAAGTGGACCAGCGCATAGCCTTAACATTTCGAGCCTCCTTCCACTTCCCCCTGCCCATCACAGGAAAAACAGAAAGAAACCGCTAGTACAGATCATCACTTCACTCATAGCAGCAGCGGCTGTGCTGATAATGATCCCGGGAGCTGTTTACATCTTAAGGCGGAAGAATTCTGAAGAAGTATGTGAAGAATGGGAAGAGGGTTATGGTCTTCACAGGTTCACCTACAAGGAACTTCGCAACGCAACCCAAGGTTTCAGAGAAACAAAACTTTTTGGAGCTGGAGGTTTTGGAAAGGTTTATAGCGGAACACTTCCATCTTCTAACGTTCAAGTTGCAGTAAAGAAAGTCTCCCATGATTCCAAACAAGGGATGAAGGAATTTGTGGCTGAGATCGTTAGCATGGGGAAAATGAGGCATAGGAACTTAGTGCAGCTCTTGGGCTATTGCCGGCGAAAGCGGGAACTTCTGTTGGTCTATGATTATATGCCTAATGGAAGTCTTGATTCGTTCTTGTATCGCAGTATAAAGAGAAGCCTTAACTGGCCTCAACGACTTCGAATCATTAGAGGGGTAGCATCTGGTCTTCTTTACCTTCATGAAGACTGGGAACAGGTGGTTTTGCACAGAGATGTAAAAGCAAGCAACGTTCTATTAGATGCTGAACTCAATGCAAGACTAGGAGATTTTGGCCTTGCGAAATTATACGACCATGGTACCAATCCCCAAACCACCCGTGTGGTTGGAACTATTGGCTATTTGGCTCCGGAGCTTATGAGAGCAGGGAGGGCAACCACTTGTACTGATGTTTATGCTTTTGGGACATTCATGCTCGAGGTGGCTTGTGGTAGGAGACCTATAGAGCATCAGGGACCTCCAGAACGTGTGATGCTGGTTGATTGGGTGTTCGAGTGCTGGAGAAATGGAGGTATTCTTGATGCATGTGATCCTAGATTGGACGGAAATTATGTGGAGGAAGGAATGGTATTGATTTTGAAAGTGGGCTTGCTATGCTCTCACGCTATGCCATCAGCTAGGCCTAGCATGAGGCAAGTGGTGCAGTTTTTGGACGGTGATATTGGTCTGCCGGAATTAACGAAAGAGAGATCTTCCTTTTTTACATTTAAAACGGACGAATCATCTGATTTCGTACCAAGCCAGACTTCTATTCCTCCCATATCTGCCCTTGGATCAATCCTGACGAGTGGTCGTTGAGCCGGGTCTGCCATGCCACTGGTAGACTGCCTTCCTGAAAAGATGGAAGAAACTTTTGATGATGATCTATAGAGTTTATCTCACCAAGTCTAGACTTGGAAACAGACGTTAGCTTCTAGCCTAAGTCAAACAGTCCAAATGTAGCATGCTTCTTAGATCGCTCTTTAAGTGTTGCTTGTTAGAGTGGCTAATTTCGTTTTAGTACCCAGCCGAAATTTTTCTTTTTCTTTCTCTGTCAAAACAAATAAATGTATACGCTTGCAAGGAATCCCGTTTTTGAGAGAGTAAAAAGTGAGAGCAAAGGCTTGTGAAAACATGGGAATTTAAGTCTCTTAAATAGCCGAAACGATCTTCTTCTTCCACAGTCTATTTTCTCTTCTCCTGCAAGTGATTGGCGTCGGAATCATAGCTGCAGAAATCGGCCCCGTATGCTACAAAAACAAAGCACCGCTTCGACAGAAGAAACTCCGTTTTTCTCCGGCCAACTTTTACTACTGATTGGCGGAAAAATTTTGTTCTTATTTATGATTTGAGGAATTAGAAAATACAGAGGAAACAAGGGATGGCCATTCCGATTCTGTGAAGAAGGGGTAGTGCCATTCCGAGTGAAGCCACCTTCAAATGGGGAAGCTTAAGCTGGTTCCCCTAACCGAGTGGATCCTCTATTGCCCTTTTCGCCAAAGTCGAAATCTTTTGATCAAATTATAGACGGCAAAGTTTCGCAAAGTGATTAAGAGTAAGAAGACGAAACGCCAATCCCAAAGAGAAAGTTCAAAGAAAAGGATTTACTTTAAGAAAGAAAACTCAGAAGAGAGGCTGAGAATATACACATGAATACTAAGAATTTATACATTACATCTATATTTACATATAGAGAGGAAAGAGAATATACAAAGATTATTCTATGTAGATTGTAATCTAATTCATACTCTATTCTAAATATATATAAACGGTATATTAATACCAAGAATTCTATGATTTTTCTACATAAAAAATCCTTTCTTCAAGGCATTGTTATTTGAGAGCAAAAAACAAAAAAGTTTTGATTAAAATAATAATTCCTAAATATGAACTTTTTTCTCATTCTTTTCTACTTGAGCAATGTATCTCTCTTGCTCCTGCCCTCTTGTCAATCGATATCTCTTTTTTCACTTTTTATTTATTTATTTATTATTCTCTTCAATTTCTCATATACAAGACTACGATTTCTCTATAAAAAAGGTCATGGGCTTAATTCAAGTCGGGCAAAATATAGTTAAAACTATCCATGAGACTCATTGTGTTGATTCATGACATTTGTCTACTACTTTACAAAATAGCATCTTGGATTGAAAATTCACCCTCTTTCTTTATGTATCTATTTATTTTTTTACACAAACCTAGTCATTAAACTTAAGACAAAGAGGTTCCAAGCAATACATGTTTTTAACTAAACTAGGTGCTTTCTGACTTCTTTATGTGGTTTAGTCACTATGTCTTGAGTTTTTAGTTATGCTAAAGTTTTTTATTAAAGTATTCTCTAGTCTTTCACCTCCAAAAATATTGTTTTGCATTTTAGTATATTTTTCATTTATAGGATTGTACTTTTTTTTGTCAATCTTCCTTTTAGGCAATACCCTAAACTTTCATCTAAATCAACAATAAAAGTGGATTTCTTGGTGATGGCCTTAATTCAAAGCTTTTTGTTTTAATCCACCCTTTTAACATTCTTTAGTACAACTCAATATGGATGGAAATTGCTCCAACCGAACTTTCGAAATCTCTTTGTGGTTCCTTTCTAAGATAAAGCATCTTTTTGACATTCAGATGTGTATGCATCTAACAAGGATCTTTTGCTCAGTAAAACAATATCAAAGACTTTATTCTCTTTGTTGGATGACAAAGAGACGGAGATCCTCTTTTAATCTTACACTAGTATCCTAAACTTCTTATTAACCTTCTCTACTTAACTATTTCTAAGCCCAACAATACGTCAGCAGCTCACAATGGGAGTCTATTTATGTCGTTCCCTAACGAATCCTGTTTGTAAGGACCCGAGCCATACAAGGTGGACTTTCACCCATTTAACGAAATCAATCTCTTTGCCATAGTTCCGTTGATTTTTCACACATTGATCTCTTTATCAAAGTCGACAACGACAATGTCTGTCTGTTCTGAAATTATTTGGATGCATGCATTGCATCCATTATCTCTCCACAAGGGATTTTGATATGTAACATCAATTTCGGGCATGGTTGATATCATTAACCGATGTTCGAAATGTAAACAATAGTAATTCTCTCAACTGTACCCCACGGAAACTACTGAAGCAAGGAATTGGACCATCCCGGGTTGTCATGAATAACACAAGATGGTATGGCGAAATTATTGGTACTGCTCGATCAATGGCGGCTTCTTCATTTTTGCAGCCACCCTCGAGAGAGGTCCTTAACGCCGTTATTTCTCGTTTAGCGGACAGAATCAACTGCTCCAATGCATGTTTCCGACAAGCAAAACTTTTCAACATCCTGTTTACATGTAAGACCCTCATTATAAACTCTCTTGTTTTTGATTCAAGGGATGGTAACTTTGTCATTGTAATATACTCCTTGTGATTTACCAGAGGAAATGGCATGTGAAGAATAACTTTTTAGCCATATTTAAGAAAATTTAAATCTTTTACTGTTTGACTTATAGTGCACTAAGGAAGTCAAACCAGAATATCCTTAGATTTTTCACTTAAGCAGTAGAGAGAGATATAAGAGAAAATATATGTATATATATTTAATTTTATAAAATGTCAAGAATTATATATCACCATAAAGGAATTACAAATTATAAGGTTACAACATTATCATTTAAGCTCAAATATTGCATTTGACAAATTTCAAAACTCTTATAAGAACTTATTATAATTTATAAACTTTACTCCCCTAATAGATGATATCTTCCCTCTCACATCTTTTTTAATTTTAACAATAATGATTGAATTGTCTAAACTTTTATCACTGAATTTTATTTTATTTCTTTCCCTCCAAATGTTATATAATACAATCTTGAAAAATACACCGAACAAAGTCATTGCAAAACTCTTACTTTTGACAGTTTTGATTATTTAACATATTTCAGCTCCCCAATATTTAGTTATTCTAATTAAGCCATTCATACCTAATAGAGAATTCCATATGTAATTTGTGAACTTTCATTTAAAAAATAAATGTTCTTGTGATTCTTTTCCTTGTTGACAAATGTTACATTGTAGGTCCACTAAAATATTTCATACAGCCACATGAACATTTATGGAGATTCCTGAAGTTTTACCGACTAGCTGACAAAGGAGAAAAATGAGGATGTAAAGAATGCAATTGCATCTTCACATGATGAACAGAAGGCATCTGGGCCATCACATGGAAAAGTTGTAGAACTACCAATCACAATTCATAGAAGACAACTGATTCTGTTGATGGAATAGTTTCTTGCTTGAGATGCTAATGTTTTAACACGACACATTTGGCAAGGAAGAAAAGCTCAAGTCTTGGCAAGTTGACGCATTTCAACAAATAAAAACCTTAGAAAAATCATTGCCTACCTTTGATCAAAGGCTGCCTCTTTGTTTCGTGGTAAATTCTATGAAAGATTCTTAACGCTATTGTTTTCAGTGTAGTGGACGACACATTTTAAGCAAAGATTTCCATGACTCACGATACTGAAAATAGTTAAATAGATTCTGAAAACAGTTCTTCGATTCTTCATTTTATCTTGGTAGGTAGGAGTGGGAAACGTGTTAGACCAAACTAGTCAGGACCCAAAAAAACACTCTGAGGTACTCTTGCAGACAGATTCTGGAAAATAGCAACATTCTTTGACAAAGAAGTCAAAGAACGATTGGAAACTACGTTAAAAGAAGAACTTTATTCGACTACAGTGGAGAAAACCTTGACTTTGTAACGACTCTAATGACAAGGTTTCACACACTGGAGCTGATAGAGGAGCAGTTTCCTCTTTCTCTCTCTCTCCCCCACCTTCTTATGCCATGACTCCGATGACAAGGTTTTACATACCAAAAGAATAAAGGTGGTGGCCGATGACAGGTAAAAATGAATTTGGCGACCTGGCGAGGTCTGAAAACAAAAGGGAACATACCTTTTTAGCGAATCTACTAATAAGAAAATAAAATATTGGGAAGCCAACGATTGTACGAGAATATTGCTATATTCAGTTGTAAGCAATTGTACAACAATAAACCTATATTATTATTTGGATTGAACATAGAACTAAAGAAGAAAATACAGTTGCACTCTTCAAGTCTAGATTTGTAATTTGGAAAAATGTTCATAATTATAGTTCTAGTAGTCTTGGTAGAATTTGGGTTATTTGGAAAACTTTAGAACTATAACTTACAATAAAATGGTCCTTATCTTAGGTCATCCATTGCCTAATTGAAAAGTCGAGTATGCATCCTTACTTATTATCTGTTATATATACAAGTATCTTGGAAGTTAAATGTAGAGAATTGTGGGTCATTCTTACAAGCTTCAGTGAACAATGTTCCTTCTTACTCATGACAGATTTTAATGAAATAAGAAATATAAAATAAGTAAATTGGCCCAAATGTTAAATAGATATAGAGAATGAAGAATTTGAATGAATTAATTGAGAATATAACATTGATTGAATCTCCCATTTCTAATCTTTTGTTCACATGGTCAAATAAAAGTTCAGGAACTACTTTTAAAGCTAGCAACATTGATAAGGCCTTTACCAATGTAGAATGGATACTTAATTTTGATACATTTACAATTGAATTTTTTTTCCTAGTGTATTAGATCACTCTCCATTTTTAGCTAGCAAGAAGAAATCTCTACTCATATTCTTTAATTTCTATAATACTTGAGCAAGTTCAGTATGGCAAAAAAAAAAAAAAAAAAAAAAAGGCTAAAGACACCTCGCAAGAAACTCATACAACCCATTTTGATGATTTGCATTAGAAGGTGAAGGATGCTAGTGAAAATCTAAAGCAAATCTAGAATAATTTAGAGATCAATCCTTATAATCCTATGCACATTTTAAAGAAAAATTACAACTTGAGAGTTACTTTGCTATTAGTAAGTATGAAGAAATCATTCTCAAACAAAAATTGAGAAATGTATGATTAAAAGAAGGGGTTAACAATATTAAGATCTTCGTTGCATCACTATTGCGGTGGAAAGCTCAAAACAAGATCAACATACTAGTACTAAATGTTAGAGGAGGAACTAAGGTTTGCTATTTTGTCCTATTAGTGTATTCTTGGCAGCTTTGGAAGTATTCCTACCAACTATAAGAGACATGCTTTTTTATTTCATAAGAACATTAGTACACTACTTAATCAACCAAGTTTTGAACATTCTAATGTTATTAAAACACTTAAGCAATCCATTATTTTAAAGCTCTTGGGCTTGATGGGTATAATAGCCTGTTCTATAAGAAAACATGGCCTATCATTGAAAAAGATATAGAATATATTGCACTAAAGTTCTTCCCCTCTAAGAATTTGTTGAAAGCTACGAATTTCACATTACTTTCTTCAATTCCTAAGGTCCCCAGTCCAAGTTGCAATAAAAACTATTGACCAATAGCATATTATAATGTTTTATGTAAAATCATCTCTAAGATGTTTACTTAAAGGATAAGCCTCATTTTACCTTCAATGATTAGCCATAATCAAATAAATTTTTTCAAAGAATATTATGCTTTATCAAAAAATTTTGCACAACTATCATAAAGGATACAAAGGTAAATGAATGGACATAAAATTAATCTTATAAAGGCATATGACATGGTCAGATAGGAAGCAATACCATAAGTTCTGAAAGTCATCAACTATCCTCAATATTAGTTGATCTTATAGGCAAGTATATCATTACAACAAGATTTTCAATAAACTTCAATGGGAAAGATGTAAGATACTTTAAAGGTACAAAATGGATTGAGACAAAGTAATCTCTTATCCCTATATTTATTTGCACTAGTCATAAAGATACTCAATAGAATCATTATTACAAAGAATTTTACAATGGCATTGCAAATCTAAAAAAAGTCAGACAAGGTGATGTAAACTCAATCCTTTGTTTTATAAAATCTTTAAAGAAATTTGCTAACCTTACATGTTTAAAATACAACCCAAGAAAATGTTAAATTTTCTTTTTAGGTTTATTAAGCTAGAATAACATTTATCTTTGATCATACTCTTTGCCTATGCATTCACTTCTAATTAGATATCTTATAGTTTCCCTTGTCACAAAAAGACTAACCTAAGTTAATTGTAAAGGTTAGATGGAATAGAAGGTTAAGGAATGAAACATCTTAACCATGTAGGAAGATTACAATTGGTAAAATATATCCTCACTTCCATATGTACAGCATGAATGCAAGTATTCCTACTACTGAAACAAATAATTCATGAGATTGAAGAAAAAAAATAAGAAAATTCTTGTGAGCAAGTAATAAAGATGTGCATAGTTATCATAAAGTAGCTTGACAAATTATTTGCTCACTAAAAAAGGAAGGGACATTAACTTTACAAAATCTTAAAATCTAGAATAACGTCTTTTTTGGATATATGCTTTAGAATCTTGTAAATCTTCTAGAATTTTTATTACGAAATAAATGGATTTCAGTACAAGGTGTCAAAATTCGAATGATGTAGACAGATATAGAAGGTATCATAGCTTGGAGTTAGTAAAGTCTCTTCAAACTAAAGCCCATACTTACCTTTATTCTCTCTAATTCTATATATTGTTATCAAAACATTTATAATGATGTTTAGAAACTTGATGAAATAGTAAATTAATCTAATCTAATTTGGATTAGTAGTATTAGCAAACATAATTTGATTGAATGACTTGTTTTTAAGGACATACTTTTTGCAATAACAAAGATTGTGTAGTAGCTCCCTTTGGTAAGTATATATTGTGATTTCTATTAGTTATACATAGAAAATAAGAGTCATCTTTTTTTCTCTTTTAATGTGTATAGACAAGGATGATTTAGAGAGGTATCCTTGTCTAGAATGAAATTCAATGTGATATTGAAAGATGAAATGAAGAAGTATAATGTAAGATCAGAGCAATTAAATGAAGGAATTGAGCTATTAAACTTCTTAAGATATAATATTTAGCTTGCATTTACTGTATATAGACAAAAAGAAATAGAAGACATTTTTAGGAAAAAAAAATTAATATTTCTATTTTCTTAATTAAAGTAAAAAAAGTAATATGAGGGAGAGTTTTTTTGTTTAGAGGTATAAAACATTTTCAAGGAAATATTATTTTGAGTGAAATTTTAAGGTTTCTAACTTCTATTTTTTATATATGTAGCGACTTCTATATTGTTAAGGTATACTTCTGTACTTTTGTGTTTTAATATTTACTAATGCAATTTATCTTTCTACCAAAAAAAAAGAAAAAGAAATAAAGGAAGGATGAGTAGACCATTAAATGGGATTGTTAGAAATTGTTCTCACAACTACATTTTTTAATGGATCTATCCCCTTTCTTGTCCTATAATGAAATCTTTTTATTAGATTCAAGGAGAGAATAGATAACTAAGTTCCACAATGTAAATGATAGTGAAAAGATAAATGCCTTTCGAAAGGAGAAACTTTGAAGAGAAGGCTTTCCTAACTCATAGATACTTAGGGGTCTAAATTTAAAGAGAGAAATTATGTATTGTATTTAGCTTTTTAATTTATTCATTACATTGCCATTTGTATATAGATACTTAGGACAAAGAATGTTATGTATAGAATGTTGTTTGACTCGTAGTATATTCTTAAAACATAAAATCATATATGTAATACTAAATATTTTATGGTTTCTTTTGCAAGCAATCCCTTCTCAAAACATTATTGTCAAGAGCACAAAAGAATAATTTGATTACAATATTGATTGCCAAAAAATGACTTTCTTTCCCATTCTCTTTCTTTTTCTTGCACTAATATTAGTCAATATATTTCTTTCTCCTTTTCTATTTCCTTTATATGTTTATATAGAGGATTATGATTTTTCTAAAAGGGTTCTTGGGATTAGTTTGATATAGGCTAAAACATAATTGATAATTATCCATGAAAAGATGTGTGTTGACTCGTGGCATAAGTCTCTCTACTCTATAATAAAATAGCATCCTATAATGAGAATATCACCTTTTTTCTTTATATAGTGTAGTCATTATTTCTTGAATATTTGGTTTCACTTTAATATTGGATTGAAATAGGCTAAACCATAGTTGATAATTATCCATGAAAAGATGTGTGTTGACTCATGGCATAAGTCTCTCTACTTTATAATAAAATAGCATCCTATAATGAAAATATCACCTTCTTTCTTTATATAGTGTAGTCATTATTGCTTGAATATTTGATTTCACATTAATATTGGATTGAAGCACTCTCTATTATGATTAGTTTAATTCATCATTTTCCACTTCTAAATTTACCTTATTAGTCTACATATTTTGGTATATTCTTCACTCACTTGGACTGTATTTTTTTTATCCATCTTAGTTTTAAGCAATGCGCTAAAACTCTCACCCCAAATCAACAATAGATGTGGATTTCTTAGCCATGGCCTTAATTAAAAAGGTTTTTCTTTTCCCCTCAATCTACCCATAAGCCTTCTCCTTTTTCTTGAACTTTCATTTTGACATGTCAACATAGATTGCAACTCCTCTTACTAGTGAACTTCGAAGTCTCTTCATGATTCCTTTTCAATATAAAATATCTTGAACCTCTCATGTATTTTTAGAATTCGTAAGTAAATGCATTAAACAAAGATTTCTCACTAAGCATAAAAATGTCAAAAACTTTATTCACTTTGTCGGACTACAAAGACAACTTTTAATGTTTGGCTTAGAGCAACAAAGTCAAATTAGAACATTTTGCAATCATGATAAAGTAATGAGAATACTTAAAGCAACAATTAGGCTAGGCTAGGCTTTTACCGACTAGCTGACAAAAGAAAAGATAAGGATGAAACATGATGAAGATAGGACATTTGGGCCATCCCATGGAAAAGTTGTAGAACTACCAAATACAATTCATAGAAGGCAGTCGATTCTGTTGATGCAATAGTTTCTTGTTTGAGGTACTGATGTTTTAGCACGAGACGTTTAGCAAGAAAAACTCATTTCTGGGCAGGTTGAGGCATTTGAAGATATAAAATCCTTAGAAAAATCACTTTTTGGCTTCGATCTAAGACGACCAATTTTTTTTGGCGGCAAATCCTATGAAAGATTCTTAAAAGCTATTGTTTTCTGTGTAGTGGACGATACCCATTTTAAGCAAAGATCTCTCTATCTACGACTCATGACACTAAAAATAGTTAAATAGATACTGATTTCACGTGAACATAATCTAATAAAGGTCCAACAAAAAGATTTGTGAATGCAGTCTAATAATTTTTTCAAATTTTAATTGGATCGAGCCATTGATAATGGATTGCTTAGGGGATGTAAATCCGTCTACGGAAGGAATCTATTGTTTATTTTCTCTTGGTAGATAGGCGTGGGAAACGAGTAAAGCAAAACTAGTAAGGACTGGACAAGCACTCTGAATTATTCCTTCAGACATAGATCGGGAAAATAACAGCATTATGTGACAAAGAAGACAATGAACAATTGAAAATACCTTAGGAGATGAACTTTATTTAACAACTGTGGAGATAACTGCGACTTTATTACGACCCCGATGACAAGGTTTCACATACTGGAGCTGATAGACAGACATTTTCCTCTCTCTCTCTCTCTCTCTCTCCCCCCCCCCCCCCCCCCCCCCCCAAGCCCCCAACTTCTTATGCCATTGTTGATGATATGCTGCTGCCCGTGACTCCTGCTGCCGACTAAACCCTGCTTCGAGGTTCACGGATCAAACTTGCAAACAAACGCGCTGCGTGAAAACCAGGCCTAGGAGTTCTTTTGTCCTTCTCTTTGCCTTTTTCTTTATTCTCCAACAATCACTTTGAGGTATTATTTCATAGAATCATTCTGGTCAACCAGCCGAACGCGGTTCAATTTGGTACATGGAAAAAGAACCAGGTGAATAAAGGTGGTGGCGAATGAAAGGTGAAAATGACTTGGGCAACCATGTCAAGGTAAAAAAACAAAGTGGAATACATATTTTCAGCGTTTCTACTAGTTGTAATCCCGCAGAACACGTATGCAAGTCTGATCGTTGGACTTCGAAGCAGGATTTAGTTGACAACCGGGGTCATTGTATTACAAGTTGGGAAGAGAGAGAGAGAGAGGAAAATATCTGTCTATCAGCTGCAGTATTTGAAATCTTGCCACTGAAGTCGTGATATAGGTGCCGTTGTCTCCACGGTTGTCAAATAAAGTTCTTCTTTATGGTATTTTCCACCGCTTCTTTGACTTCCTTTTCGGGCAGTGTTGCTGTCTCGGTTGGGCCCTGACAAGTCTGTCATACTCATTTCCCACTCAAAGTATGTCCCACGCTTGGCCCCTGCCCAAGTGGACAACTTCATCTGCAATGACTTCCTCCAAGCTACTCTGCCCCTTTGATGGAATCGTAGAACTTCGTTGTATTCAAAATTAGGGATATACATAAAATAAAAATTTTGTCAATGTTTTCTATGTGTTAAGAAATCTTGTATGTATTATGTCATTTAAAAGAACTGTCACGGTGATAAGGAAGAGAAGGCTATTAGAAAGGAAAAACAAAATCTTTGCCGACTCTTAATGATATGAAATCTAAAATAATAAGTAAATTAATGCTTTATGGATATAGTGACTATTTTGTCAAACCACTTAAAATCTTTCAATGAGTGCTACAGATGGTCTAACGAGAGTTCTTTCTACCAAGAGACATGTCAGTATTCTTTTATATTTGTTATATGATTGATGTAAATCTCCCAATACAATTCCTTGGAGTGGTCTGTTGCCACTAACCAATAATTCACAAAAAAAAAAACTAGTCGTTCTTTCTTCTAATAATATTCAACACAACCTCATTCCTTCTTTCTTTTGCAAACTTTGTGCTTACCATGATTCTTCAAACAAAAGATTTAGGTAGCGACAACATTGCATTCACAATGAATACCCCAAGCAACCTCCCCTTTGTTTTAGCAATTTGGCATCTAGGGTTGTTAATTTTAATGTGTATCTTATATAATGTACTAACTTGTTTTGTTCTTTATATATTGACGATTTCTCATATCTTTTAAGCTAGTTTTAAGAAGTCAATATATTAGGAATTCAGATTGAACTTGCCCAAGGATAATTGAATGCTTATCTCCCATATTAGGAATTCAGATTTTCAGTTTTTAGTTGCAACAAGCTTTTGAAGCCAAACATTGATTTGTACAAGGACAAAAATATATACTTTTTGATGAATTTGTGAGTTTATTCATTGAAGAATAAAAGAATACAAAAACTTAGGGACAAAAAAATATTTTAATTTTTAGGACATTAAATTTTTTTTTTGTGGAAAGTTAATTTTTACTAAATATTTACATCGGAATTTTATAAACAACTAATTTCTAATTCCAAAACTATCCATTTAAGAATAAACAAAAAGGTTTAATGGCATGCTATTAGAAGGGGCATCACTAAGTCGTTCCCTTAATATGAGATTTTCTTCTAATAATTTGGATAAATTGATGTGCATAAGTTGCTTCTACGATATTTGCTCCGAATGATGAGTTGCTACTAATTTATCTCTAGTGTAGAAAACTATTGTGGTTTGCTTAGTGATACTAGCTCCTAATAATTCGGATTAATTCATTTGTAAGAGTTACTGCTAATTTATCTCAATTTTTAAAGAAATTTAATATAAATTTTCATCAATAAATAGGGGCTTTTAAAAAAATATGTTGTGCGTTTCCAAATTATCATGATGAAATATCAGAACAATGATTTCATATTTTACTGTTAGAAAGTAATGTCATTATCCATTTCCAGTTATAATTCGTAACAAGTGTTTAATCTTGATTGATGGGATTCCACTCATTTATAGACAGGTTCAGATATTTAAACGAAGAAAAGCCTTCTCACAGAAAAGAGAACTATTTTCTCAATGGCTACAGTCCTTAGATCACTCCATTTTCTCTTAGTTTTCTTTCTCTCCAATCTTCCTTTGGCCTTTCCTGAAGATGAAAACCATTTCATCTACTATGGATTCCGTCACGCCAAACTGCATCTTGATGGAAACGCAGAAATCCACTCTAATGGTCTGTTGCAACTAACCAATTTTCTAATGGACAAAGTGGCCATGCTTTCCACCCATTTCCCATAAAATTCAAAACAAGCTCGTCCATTTTAACTTCATCTCTTTTATTTTCTACAAACTTTGTTTTCGCCATGATACCTGAAGCGCAAATTTTTGCTGGTCAGGGCATTGCCTTCACCATTAGTCCCACGATAGATTTCACCCATGCTTTCCCAAGTCAATACCTGGGACTCTTCAATAGTTCCAATAACGGCCTTCCTTCAGATCACATATTGGCCATCGAGGTTGATACAGTTCCAAACCCAGAATTCGGAGATATCAACGGGAATCATGTCGGACTCGATGTGAACAATCTCGGATCAAATGAATCAGCTCCTTCAATGTATTTTTCGGATAAAGAAGGGAAGAATATAAGCTTGGAGCTTGCCATTGGGAATCCAATGCATCTTTGGATAGACTATGATGGAGCAGAAAAGTTACTGAATGTGACACTTGGCCCGTCCGGAATCCCGAAACCAAATCGACCCCTACTATCAAAGTCCATTGATCGGTCTGAAATTCTCTTGGATTCTATGTACGTTGGTTTCTCCTCAGCCACCGGTGCCGTTGCAAGCAACCAATACATTATGGGATGGAGCTTTAACGCAAGTGGACTAGCGCAAAGCCTCAAAATTTCGAGCCTCCCTTCCCTTCCCGGAAAGGGGAAAAGAAAACCAGGAGTATTGATTCTGACTTTACTCATAGCTGTTGCAATTCTGCTAATAACGATCCCTGGAGCTGCTTACATTTTATTACAGAAGAAATCGGAACAAGTACGTGAAGATTGGAAAGTGGGTTAGGGTCCTCATAGGTTCACCTACAGGGATCTTCACAACGCAACCCGAGGTTTCAAAGACAACTTCTTGGAGCAAGAGGTTTTGGAAAGGTTTATAAAGGAATGCTTTCTTCGTCTAATGTTCAAGTAGCAGTCCAGAGAGTTTCCCATGATTCCAAACAAGGGATGAAGGAATTTTGTGGCTGAGATCGTCAGCATGGGAAGACTGAGGCATAGAAACGTGGTGCAGCTCCTAGGCTATTGCCGGCGGAGGCGAGAACTCTTGTTGGTCTACGATTATATGCCTAACGGAAGCCTGGACAAGTTCTTGTATGGGAATGCAAATCTAATCCTAAACTGGCCTCAACGTTTTCGAATCATCAAAGGAGTAGCATCGGGGCTTCTTTACCTCCATGAAGAGTGGGAACAGGTTGTTCAACATAGAGATGTAAAAGCAAGCAAGGTTCTATTGAATACTGAATTAAATGAAAGGTTAGGAGATTTTGGCCTTGCGAAATTATATGACCACGGTACAAATCCACAAACCACCCATGTGGTTGGCACAATTGGCTATTTGGCTCCGGAGCTTACTAGAGCGGGGAAGGCAACCACCTGTAGTGATGTGTATGCTTTTGGGACTTTCATGCTCGAGGTGGCTTGTGGAAGGAGACCTATAGAGCAACAAGGACTGCCAGAACGGGCGATTCTAGTTGATTGGTTTTTGAGTGCTGGAGGAATGAAGGTATTCTAGATGCTCGTGATCCTAGATTGGAAGGAAATTATGTGGAGGAAGAAATGGTATTGATTTTGAAAGTAGGTTTGCTTTGCACTCAAGCAATGCCATCAGGTAGGCCTAGCATGAGGCAAGTGACGCAGTTTTTGGATGGTGATATTGATCTACCGGAATTAACAAGAGACCCAGCTGTTTTTTTAACATTTAAAATGGACGAATCATCTGATTTCCTACTGAACCAAACTTCTGTTCCATCCCTATCTACCCTTGGATCATTCCTGGATAGTGGTCGTTGAGTCGTGTTCGTCAAGGCACTAGAAGACTGTTGTTGAGAAGAGAAGTTATATTGATGATGTATAGAATTTTCTTCTCTAAATCTTAACTTAGAAACGGATGTCAGCTCCTAGCCTAATTCATAATTGAAGTGTAGCAAGCTTGTGAAGCATGCACGCATTACTTAGGCCATATGTTTACATTGATTGTAGAAGACTCTCTTCATGCCCGATTATGAGGCTTATAGTATTGCCTTGCCGAGGCGTTAGGGCTTTGAAGTTATTGAGCCGGCTCTTTAAAAGGGACCCTTGTAACCATTTGAAAATCAATCAATGAAGAATTTAGAATTTGGAGAGATCCAAAGTTTTTTTCTTTTTCTTCTCAACGCAAACAAAGTTCTTAGCCTTATGTTTTGGCTTTTCATTTTGTAAACAAAACTTTTTCTTCCTTTAATGTAACCTTAGTTGGTTTGAATAATTAAGGATGACATTTGCCTAAAGAACAACAACGCATGAACAAAAATAATCTTCAGAAAGATGTTGCAATTTCGTCCACATTGATGATATTGAAGTCTTTATTCAAGCAATGCCAAGATTACAAAGACAACACCGAAAACATTGGCGAAAAGATTTAGAGAAAGGCAAGAAGAAAGGATGAGTAGACCAATGAATGGAATAGTTTTAAATTGTTCCCCGAACTACAATTTTTAGTGGACCTATCCCCCTTTTGTCTCTTGTATTGAAATTCTTTTTATCAAATCAAGGAGGGAATACATGGCTAAGTTTTAGATTGCAGAGAAAATGAGAAGATAAACGCCAACTGGAAAGAGTAAAATCGAAGATATGGCTTTCTTCTAAGAAAGAAAGCATAGAAGGGGTTCGGGGTTTGAAAAGAGAAATTTTATATTGTATTTAACTTTCTAATTTCTGCATTACATTCGCAGCTATATATGGATATTAGGAAAAAGAATATTATACGTAGAATGTAATTTTTTTCATATAATATTCTCAAAACATACAATTGTGTAGGTAATATTAGAAATGTTGTGGTTTTCTTTTGTAAGGAAACCTTTCAGACATTATTTTCATGAGAACAAAAGTTTGATTACAATATTAATCGCCAAACAAGTACTTTCTCTCACATTCTTTACACCAACAACTTATCTCTCTCTCCTTATCATCCACCGCATCAGTCAATCTCTCTCTTTTAATTTTTCTGTTTCCTTCATTTGGTTATATAGAGGATTACAATTTTTATAAAAAGGGTCATGCACTTTGTCCTAGCTAAACCAAACCGAAGTAGACAACTATACATGAAAAGTATGATGTTGATTTATGACATTTGTCTCTCTACTCTACAATGAAACATCACCATTGAATGAAAATATCAGCCTCCTTCTTTATGTGGTATAGTCACTATTTCTTGAGTCTTTGGTTTTACTTTAATTTTAAATCAAAGCACTCTTTATATTAATCATCTTTCACTTTCAAAATTATCTTATTAGTTACATAATTTGGTATATTCTTCACTCACCTAGATTGTATTTTCTTGTTCACCTTTTTTGCAAGCAATGCCTTAAAACTTTCACCCAAATCAACAATAGATGTGGATTTCTTAGTCATGGCCTTAATTATAAGGGGTTCTTTTTTCTCTATACAGCCTTGAGTCTTCTTCTCTTCCTTGAACTTTCAAATTTATAAGTCAATGTTGATGGCCATTGCTTTTACCATTGAACTTTCAAAGTTATTTCTTGCTTCCATTTACATATAAAACATCTTGAACCTCTCATGTACTTTGAGGACTGAAAAGTACATGCATATAACAAAGATTTCTTACTAAGTATAAAAATGTAAAAAAATTTATTCTCTTTGTCAGACTACAAAGCCGAAGAGGACCTTCATTTACTTTTACAATGTGGACGAAAATGCAATCTTGGCATGGCTTAGACGTTTGGGAAGCAATTTTATTCTCTTTGTCATCTGCTCTAGTTAACATTCTTATGGCCAACACTGCATCCTTAGCTCACAAACGAAGCCCATTATGTCTTTCCATTGCAAATCTTGCTTTCCATGAACTGGCCAACCATATAAGGTGGATTTTCACTTATTTAGTGAGATTTTCAACCACCAAATCACTTCCTTTGACATGTTTCCATTGATTTTTGTGTTTTGATGCTTTATCAAAGTCGACACTGACACGACCTGTCTGTTTTGAAATTATGGATGCGTGCATTTATGTCTTATCATTGAAAATCCTGCTTTCCATGGACACGCCAACAATATGATGTGGACTTTCACTCATTTAATGAGATTTTCAACCACAAATCATTCCATTTCACACGTTTTTATTGATGTTTATGTTTTAATGCTTTATCAAGGTTGACAACAACACTATCTATCTATTCTAAAATCACTTGAATGCAAGTATTGCATCCATTATCTCCGTACAAGAGATTTTGATTTACAACATCATTTTCAGGCATAACTGATATCTTTACCTAATGTTTGAGATGTAAATAATCATAATTCTCTCAATAGTGCTTCACAAAACTAATGAAGTGTGGACTCGGACCATTTTAAGTCGCTAAAGTTAAGATGGAGGATCAGGTGGATAGAAGGCCACAAAAGTGAATGAATAGGAAATAAAAAATATGGTTTCTATTGACTTAATCTCCAGACAATTACAAGTCTAATTTGATCAGAATATATACAATCATTGAAAGAGTCATAAACAAAAAGACATTAATTAAAAAATCAAAATTAATCAAAATGTTGGAGATGGTGGCAGCAACGATGATTTCAGTTGCACAAAATCGACCTTTGTTGAAGACGATGCTGACATGATGAGCATTGACCTTTGTTTAAGAACTCAAGCAAGCTGTCACACTGTACCCTTTAATTGGTTTTCATCAATTTTATGAAATGATTTTCTCTTTGCTTCTCAATCCAACCTTGAGCCTGCTCCTTTACCTTGAACTTTTTTTTAATTCAATATAGATGGTAATTGCTTCTACAATTGAACTTCCAAAGTCTGTTCATGCATCCTTGTCCATGTACAGCATCTTGAACCTCTTAGGAAGTTTTGGGACTCAATATTTATTAGAATGTGCAATCCTTCCACAAAAACTAGTTTAAGAGAAGAGGGTATTTGCTTATATATAAACACTCTACATGCCTATATTATGGTAATGTAGGAAAAGTTCACACCAATATTTAACACTCCTCTCTCACATACTATGTTAGATTTTATAGTGAAAAGCTCAAGTCTAACATAAAATCTTAAAGTATTAAGAAAAGGAACTTATCTCTATATGTGTTACTTTTGAGTTCTATTTTTCTCATGCAAGACTTAACAAAAGTGAATACATTTAATAAAGATCTTTGCTAAGTAGAACAATGTCATAGATTTTATTCTCTCCATTGGATTATAAAGATGAAAGGGAACTTCTTTTAATCTTACATTGTATCCTAAACTTCTTGCTAATCTTCTCAACAATTTCTACGGCTCACTCCATTGAAACGCATCAATTAGTAGCTCACAAAGAGAATCCATTTGCCTTTCCCTAACAAATCCTGTTCACGAACACACCAGCCACAAAGGTAGACTTTGATTCATTTAATGAGATTTTCAATAGCCAAATGACTCCCTTTCAAATATTTCAGTTGATTTTTCATATTTTCTTGCCTTTATCAAAGTTAACAATGCCAATGTCTGTCTATTCTAAAATTATTTGGATCCATGTATTGATTCCTCTATCTCTATAGAAAAGATTTTCATCTATAACATCATTTTGAGTCATAGTTTATGTCTTTAACCGATGTTCAAGACAAACAATTGTAATACTCTCAAGCATACTCCATGGAAACTATTGAAGTAAGGAATTGACCTTTTTTGGTCCTCATAAATATAATCAAGAAGGAACAGCAAAATTGTTGGAAGGGTTCGATTAATGGCAGCCCCTTATTTTGTAGCCACCCTCCGGAAAGGTCCTTAACGGCATTATTTTTTGTTTAGTGGACAGAATCAACTACTGCAATGGATGCATGTTTCCGAAAAGGAAAAATGTTTAACATTATATCTACATGTAAAACTCCTATTATAAAGTTTCTCCTTTCTTTTTAATTCAAGTGATGGCAAGTTTGTCATTGCAATATACTATCCTTGTCACTAACCAGTGCAATAAGGATGAGAAGAATCTTTTTTTTTTCGCAATATTTTTTTTTAAAAAAAAGTATAAAGATACAAATGATATTGACATCAACAACGTCAATAGGAAGCTTAAAAGTAAGTATTTTTCTGATCACAGTTTCAGTCCATTAGTCTTTCAGATTTTTCAAATGAGCAATTGATTGGTTTTCTAATACCACAGTGGCTCGGAATTTCTAATTTGTTGTTGCTGTAAGCTTTTAAAGCTAGAACTTCTTGGAATGAACAAAACATTAAAGCCCAAAAACCAGAATCTTTGCCGTGTCACCTATGCCAAATCAGAAATGCCATGTAAGCGTACACGGAAAAATTATTAATCCATCTAGGCAGCACAGTCAGCGAATTTGCCCATGTCAACCTTGCACCTCGTGTGCCTCGTATGCCATCTTCCTCTTCGCCAAGGAATCCGCTGACTCCCCCATGCACCCGATCGAGAATCCGGCCTTAGAGAAATCACTTGGATATTGCATTCAATGCAGAATCAGCCGAGCATCTCAACAACCCTAATCAATTTGAGAATGGAAAGAATTTTGCCTTACTAACCACGGATTATTCAACAAATTCAATCTCTTTCCACTCAAAACAATCTGCAAAATTGGAAAAAGTTAATGTTTGATCTGTCTTTGATTTGTTAGGGTTAATTTATGTTCTTGAATATTCATTCATTTGCCTATAAAATTAGGCTTTTTGTACAGCTTTAATCATGCAATTTATCTATGCCAACATCTGTTCATAAGCTTCCGTTAGCTTTGGATTTGTTTCAAGAAATCAAACAATTTCTTCAAATTATCTATTTCCATCTGGGCATCAATCAGCCTCTAGTGGAAGCCCCTTGTTTATTTCTGATCTTCCACAAATGGCTGACCAAAATTCAAAAAATATTATCTTGTGTCAAAAGCCGGAATCGTTGTTATCTCCGGGCAGGCAAATTGCTCCCCATCCTTGATGGCTTACTTCCCTGCGCGACAAAATATGCCACCACTACTAATGTCAGCAATTCTATCATGAGAATCATGAACCTTGAGTCCATGGAGTGGCACAAACGGGATCAAACAGCCCTTGGTTTGATCCTCAACATCTCTTCCAACCCAATCGTGATGGCATTGTCCAAATTCTGGACCTGCTGTAAAGCTTAGTGTGTTCTTATAGTTAAATTCATCACCAAATCACATCCGTGCTTTTACCTCGCAACACCGCCTCTAGTCCATTACGAGAAGGCACTGTTTTATCTCCAAATTTCTCCAAGTCTTGAATGCCCTCGTCAACGAACTTGGTACAATCAGAGAAACCATCTTCGACAATGAATTTTTAACTCATTTGTTTCAAGGACTCCAAGTTCCCTATGCTCCTCTGGCCACAACCATCACCATGCAAACCTGGATAGTGACCCTCACCTAAGAAGACTTGTGTGGTCTTGTCCTCACACAAAAGGCCCATTTGGAGTTAGCTAAATAAACACAAGCTCCACCAAGTACTTTCTCCACTGGCAATGACCCAAAAATCCACACTGGTCCATTGATCATCCTAGAAACTAAGTCACAGTATTAACCATGATACGGGCCTCATTTCTTACTTCAAACTGTGTTGGCTTTGCAACATCCACCAATGGTCAATTTGTCCTCACCAGTGAAAACTGTTGCAAAACACTTAGAGCCAAATCTGTTGGCGCACCGGGTATTAAGGCACCAATTGCCAAGCCTATCGCAATCAGCTTGAACAAGCAGGCTCCAATTTCCAAGCCGAAGCCGCATTGAATGAGTAGGCCCACTACCTAGCTGGGCCCCCACCTTCAGCCCAATTAGATGATGTGTTGTTTTCAGATTCAGGAGCGACAATCATATTGCTATGGATCCAATGGTCCTTGAATTTTTAACTCCTTTGTTTCATGGACTCCGAGTTCCCTATGCTCCTCTGGCCATAAGCATCACCATGTAAACCTAGATAGTGACCCTCACCTGAGAAGACTTCTATGGTCTTCTCCTCGCACAGAAGGCCTACTTGGAGTTAGCTAAATAAATGAAGGCTCCACCCACTACTTTCTCCACTGGCAACGACCCATAAATCCACACTGGTTCCTCGATCATCTTGGAAACGGAGGCACGGTATTGACTATGATGTTGGCCATCTATGCCATTTCTTACTCCAAACTATGCTGGCTTTCCAAAATTCACCGATGGTCAATTTTGTCCTGACCAGTGAAAATTGCCGCAAAGCACGTTGGTGCCAAATTTATAGGCACCACCACCGAAGAATTCAATGAGTAGCCCACTAGCTGTTTGGTCCCCCAACCTCAACCTAATTAAATGATGTGTGGTTTCCAAATTTAGGAGCCATTAACCATATTGCTATGGATCTAATGGTATTCGAAAATCTCATGCCCTACATGGTGATGGTGTACCTATTACCCACATAGGTAAATTTCCCAATCCATTAAATTTAAATATTTTCAATATTCTTATGGTTCCATCAATTTCAAAGAATTTACTATTTGCCTTTCAATTTATGAGAGACAATAATTGTGCCTTTATATTTAATCCAAAAAGTTTTATTGTTTAGTATCCTTATGTTAGTCAAAACTTATTAAATGGACCACTTGATCACAGGCTTTACCTCTTGAAGCCTAATAAGTTAGGGTAATCCCTAGTTATGCTTACCACATCTTTAGATATGCTTGAAAAATGACATCTTAAGTTAGGGCATGCTACCTACAAAACTATAATAAGATTACTTCACATAAATAAAACTTCCTTTCGTGGCAATCCTCCTTCTTGTTATGGACATTGTGTTAACAAGAGTGCTAGAGATGAACATTCACCTACAAACAAAATTTCGTAGGCCTCATGGGACTTAATCTATTTTGATATTTTGAGACTTGCTCTAATATTATCCTCAAAAGGAAATCAATATTATAATTGATGATTATTCCAAATTTTCCTAGATATATACATTCCAATCAAGGGATCAATTTCTCCAAATTTTTTGACAAATTCCAAATACTTGTTGGAATTCAACTTCAAACAAAAATAAAAAGTATTCAATGGACAATGCTGCTAAATTTAGCTATGAACCTTTTAAAACTTTATTGTCTTAATTGGATATTTAACAATGCATTTTAAGGCCTATGCTCCATTTCAAAATATATCTATTGAAAATAAACATTAACACATCATTGAAACTAGGCCTTACTTAAGAATCAAGTCTATATTTCCCTTAATTATTAGGAGTATGTAATTAAAACCACAAATCACTTTATTAATAGACCTCTTAGCTCAACCATCACCAACAAAACACCATGGGAAATGTGATTTAAACAAATACCCTTTATTTCTAATCTCTACGCTTTAAGTGCCTTGTTTATCCTATCTAAGGCCACATTTCAAACATAAGTTAAATCCTCGTTCTAAAACTTTTGTATTTTTTAGATACCCAAGTGAAGGTAAAGGATATTAGTGTCTTTGCATCCCCAAAAACCCAATCTATATTGTTGTATATTCTATTTTTGATGAAAATACATATCCTTTTCATATGAAGCAAAAGCAAAAAACAAAAGTCAAACACTTGGGCCACTTACATTACTTTACAATTATCACTACTCAATTCTTCAAGGCTTTTTATTCAAAAACATCGAGAACCACAAGTCTTCTTAGACCTTAATCCTCCTATCATGGGCTCAAGTCCCACAATGTCCTTTCCATTAGGTCTATGGTTCATAGCTCATTCATCCCATCATTTTCCTTGCCAATATCTCTAGCCCTTCAATCTTTTTCTAGTCATCTCATGACTATATAGCTTAAAGGTGTACTATATATAGGCATACTATTACTTGTAACTACACCTATACCTTAATAACCTCTACTCACCCCTACAAGGCACCATTATGTTTCACTAAGGCTTCATTTTATCCTTAATAGTTAAAGCTATGGTAGATGAATATATTGCTTTATTAAAAAGTCAAACATGGGAGCTTGTTTCACTATATCCTAATGTTATTTGCATTGGTTGCAATGAGTTTATAAAATAAAAATTCAATATGATGAGTTTTGTGGGTGTTGCAAAGTGCATCTAGTTACAAGAGTTTCACCAACACCCAAACATATATTATAATAAAGCCTTTAATCTAGTAGCTAAACTATTCAAAATCAAGACTTTATTATCCATTGCTTATTCTAAAGGTTGCATCATTAAATATCTTGACATCAAAAACACATTTCCCATGGTCATCTTTATGAAGAGGTCTTTATGCAACAAGCTTTGTCAAACCTCAAAAAGCTCATCCTACATGTTATCTTTGACATTCCTTTTATGGCTTAAAATAAGCTCCTCATATATGGAATCAATGCCTTAGTCAATTTCTTCAAAAGATTTGGTTTACCATTTCTAAGGCTAATTCTTATTGATCATTTTAATTATCCCACAATATGATATGTTTCTTCTTATATATATGGATTTACATAATGTTTATAAGTAGTTCCATGCTCCATTTTGTAAATTCTTGTCCAATTGCAACACAAGTTGATATCAAAGACCTTAGTATTGTGGGATTGAAGCATAATATCCTTCCAATGGTCTATTACTTCATCAAGCTAAGTTTGTTCATGAAATCATTTAGAGAGCAAACATGGGTGAAACTTGTGTTGTTTCTACACAATGTTCCATTGGTCATCCCACATCTATTTATGATGCTAAACTTGTCTTTAATCCAACCTAATATAGGAGCATTGATGGACTTTTACAATACCTCACTCTTACTAGGCTTGAACTTTCCTATGCAATCCATTTTTCCTACCAATAAATGCATGCTCTTACCATAACTCATTAGACTTTTGCCAAATGTGTACTTTTTCTTTCTTGTAGATACTCCATACTTTGGGATTCAAATCATTAGAACTAACTCTAATCACCCATAGCCCTATTCTAATGCAAGATGTGTTAGCGGTTGCAATGATCCTTAATCAATTGGCAGCTTTTGCATCTTCATTGGCTCTAACGCCATATCTTAGTATTCTCGAAAACAAAAGATTATTGCCTAATGCAGTACCAAAGCTAAATTTAAAAGCCTTGCTAACACTGCTTGGAAATAATTTGGATTGTAACCTTTCTTTAAGATGTTCACTACAAGCTTCCCAAATTCTATCCTTTGGTATGATAACCTTTTAGCTTTTTATCTGTCCATTAATCTGGTTTTCCATGCTCACACCAAGCATGTTGAGATAGGTTTTCACTTCATTCATAAGCAAATAAAAAATCAACAACTCTTAACTTACTTCATCTTTATGGTTGATCAATTAGTAGATATCTTTACTAAAGAGCTCTCATCCATGCCATTCAAGCTTCTCCAAGACAAGGTGATCATTTATACCAACTAATTAGCTTGAGGGGAATATTGAATCCTAAAAACAATAATGTCTATCATGTCACCTATGCCATGTAAGCCATATATGTTAAAATTTACCTAGACAACCTAGTCACGAATGTGTCCACATTAATCGTGCACTTGGTAAGCCTCAGGCACCATCTTCCTTTAATTTGAAAAAGCTTCCACTTATTCTTAAGCTAACTTTTTGGTTGGACTTAGTGCCTTCTAATCCTAATATTTTATTATAACATAGTATCAAAGCAACATTTTTCCCTTGGCCAATATGCATCCTAAGTTTCTCTCTCAGCTTTCCTATAAGTTTACTATTTGGCACCATTGATAATTGATATTCATCCATTATGATGAAAGGTTGTATCAATAGTTTAGATTGTATCACATTACCTAGACATGCACCTGAGAGATTATTTAAATTAAAGAAGTTCTCTCATATTCTTAAGCTAGCTTTTAGGTTGAGTTTTAGAATTTCTAATATTAATATCTTAATATCTTAATAGACTATAATATAATTCATAATTTATTCAATTGGATATTCAATGGTAAAAATCTACAATTCTATTTTTTTAAAAAAGGAAGCATTTCTCAATGAAGTAGTTAGGAGCATAAAGCAAAAACATTCTAATTATGAGTAAGGACCTTCTTCCCCATTCTCTCTTACTCCAACAATGTATCTCTCTTTCTCCCACATTATTATTAGTCAACATCCCTCTTCCAATTTTTCTTTTTCCTTTAATTTTTTATACAAAGAATTACAATTTTCCTAAAAGCAACATTGGGCTTAGTTTGAGTTGGACTAAACCATATTGGAAGACTATCCATGAAATTTGATGGAGTTATTGATTCAAGATGTTTGTTTTTCCACTCTACAACAAAACAACATCGTGGAATGAAAATATCATCCTCTTTCTTTATGTGTTTTGGTCACTATTTCTTTAGTCTTTCATTCCACTCAAATTTTGGTTTAAAACACTCTCTATTATTATTTAGTTACTTAATCATCTTCCATCTCCTAAATTACCTTATCAGTTTGCATATTTTGTATAATCTTCACTCATTGGAATGTTTTTTTCTTGTCCATCACCCTTTAAACAATGCCCTAAACTTTTTTCCAAATTAGTAATAAATATGGCATTGGTCGTTGCCTTACTTCAAGGGGTTTTGTTTTTCTCAATATAGCCTTAAGCCTTCCCCTCTTCCTTGAACTCTCTTTTGTACAAGTTGGAATGGATGGCTATTTCTCTTACCATTGAACTTTCAGTCTTTTTGCACATCCTTTTCATATAAAACACGTTCAACCTCCAACAGATTTTTTGAGGTCTAGAAATTGTTGCATCTAACAAAGAACTCTTGCTAAGCACAAATATGTCAAAGACTTTATTGGCTACAAAGATGAAGGGGCCTTCTTTTAATCTTACATTTTATCCTTAAGTTCTTGGTCATCTTCTTCACTTAACTTTTTCACGGTCCAACATCTGCAGCACACAAAGGTAGTCCATTATGTCTTTCCATTGCAAATTCTGCTTTTCGTAAGCACCCCAAGCATACTATGTGGACTTTCAACAATTTATCGAGATTTACAACAGCCCAATCACTCCCTTTAAGCTTTTGTATGGTGTGTTTGGCATTTAGGAAACTTTAGTTTTTGCTACCTAGAAGCAATATCAGTCTAAAATGGTATCACCTAAAAATATTAAAGGCAAGGCCTCTCCACTGTCCCCTTGAGTTTGCTTTTTCTCGTCAGATTGCAGAAAAGGTTTAGGCTTCTAGATGCAACTTTCAGGTTGGTGAAACATGTGCTCACCTTCTTAAAACTGCTGCCTAGGAAGGGGCAGCTTTGGCCCAAGACTCCAGAACAATATACTTTTGATCAACAAATCACTCAATTCTATATACTTCCATATTCCAGTTCACGGTATACAATTAACAATCCCATTTAAACAAGACTAAAACTATTCTGGAAACTAATACAGAGAGGAATATATAGAAAAAAGTTTAAGGTTCAATTTAAAAATTAGTTTATGAATTGGATTAGAAAATTCATATTAAAACATTATATCTATTTTTCTAAAGTGAGATTATATTTCTTAACAATCCCCGCATACCAAAAATGCTCAGGTTGAATAGGGTTCGAGCACATTTCATCATGACTGTTAATGCCACGTAACAAAATTCGAAGTCAAATTTGAACGTTAGTTTATGGAATAGGAAAAAGATCTTGGACCTCTCACATATTGTGAGATTTAGAAATATATCCATGAAATGAAATCTCCTGCTAAACGCAAGAATGATGAAGGGGCCTTCTCTAAATCCTACATTGTACCCAAAACTTCTTGTGCAAACTGGTTTATTCAATTGGTTTTGGGCTCACGTTGCATATGTTGGTCATAAAGTGAGTCCGTTTTTGTCTTTTCATTATAAGCCCTAATTTTCATGAGCACAGCCAGCATAAGTGGTGGACTTTTCACTCATTTCCTGAAATTTTTGATGATCAAATTACTCTCGTTCACGTATCTCCAATTTTTTTTAAATGGAAAAGAAAAAGAAAAAAAAAAGTATCTCCAACTTTCAATGGTTTTCACGTCTTGGTGTCTTTAAAAATGATGACAAGGACAACATCATCTGTCTATAATGGAATTATTTGTTTGCCTGTATTCTTTTCATGCCTAGAAAAGATTACTGCTGTACAGGGAATCTAACTGATATCTTAACGCATGATTGAAACTTAAATTATTGCAATTTGCTCAACAGAGGACGACAAAAAGAAGAGTTGATAGGTATTTGGATAATATTTTCTAGTGTGTGCATAGATCACATTTCAAGTGTGTAAAGATGATTGAATCCTTCAGAAGTGATGAAGCAAGAAGTGAGACTAGTTCCGGTTCTCAGCCATGAACCACACCAAGAAGGCATAGAGAAACCATTGGTTGGCCTCTTTGCTCTGCGGTAAACCTTGTGAATGATTCTTAACGCCATATTTCTCTGTTTAGTGGATTCTCATTTTAAACTCAGGTTTATATCTATGAGACTAAAAATAGTCAAATAGATACGATATCACGTGAATATAGATAAATAAATAGATAGAAAGGCCCAACAACAGTATATGAAATGTAGTCTAATAATTGTTTCAGAATTTTAATTGGAAAAAGCCATTGATGGTAGATTGCTTTCGGGACGTAAATCTGTCTACGGAAGGAAGCCCTTTCACTCTAATCCCAACGGCTACAGGCCCTCGATTCTTTATTTTCTCATAAGGCTTCACCCTTGCCAAAGAGGAAAACTTCATCTGCCATGGCTTCAATCAAGCCACTTTGTGCCTTGATGGAGCCGTAGAAATCTGTTATAGTCAAAACTAGGGATAAATATAAAATGAGAAATTTGGTAAATCAAAATATCTCCCAAGTTATCTATGCTTTAAAAAATATATATATATTCTATATTATTACTTGAATGAAACATTACATTCCAAAGAGGGCTATTGGAAAGGAAAAATTCTATGGCGACTCTTAATATGATGAAAGCCTAAAATAATAAGTAAATTGATGCTTTATAGATATTATGACGACTACATCAAATCATGTAAAATCTTTGATATTATTTTGTATCTATTATATATGTATTTGTTATATGATCCAAGTGAATCTTCCAATACAATCCATTGCAATGGTCAGTTGCCACTAGCCAACAGTCTAAGTAAAAAAATGGTCGTGCCTGTCATGGTCCATCAAACAAAAGATGTAGGAGGTGATAGCATTGCGTTCCCGATGAATATCCCCAAGGACTTTCCCCTGTTCTAGCAAATTGGCTTCCAGGGTGTTAATGAAAACGAAGGTGATCCTGAGGCATTGATGAATGTTCATGAATAATCAAGCCAGATACGCTCTGCTCTCATAGGAAACTCTATTCTCCCAAAACGTACTGCTTTAACAGACAGCCAACTCTGCACGGATATCATGCAGAGTCGTCGCACTCAGATGCAGCAATCAAAACAGAGAGACCCAACCAACCCAGCAGTGGCCTGGACAATCCACAACTCCCCAACTCAGCGTTTATCAGAATCAGACTTGGATATGGAAAGGACAAAGGTGTTGGTTAATACTCAAGATTTGTGTTGGAAAGTCTGAGGTACAACCACCGGCCTAGGAACGTGTCACTGTGTTGAAGATGAAGTGACCCTGTCGGTGGCGAGGAAACACTGGCAAATTTGCATGACACCTAAGCCAAATATTCATGATGAACGTTGGCTCAACGATTCTTCGACCCTTTTTGTAACCAGTAGCATTGAGTAAAAGCCCGCACGCACGCATTAGCTATATTTTCTCTCTGAATTTTCTGCCCTCCTAGTTCTTGTGCATACACAGTCAATATGTTGACTTATAGTCTTCTTTATATAGTGAATATGTTGATACATTTTTTACACAGTATCAAAATCAGATTTCAAGTGAGATAAACCTTCACTTATAGATTGGGTTTTTATTGAAAACTTTTTCCTATATTCAAGTTAGAAGGCATGTTAAAATTCTATATATATACCATATTACCAATATAGTGCTATGTTGTAATCTTTATACGTGGACTTGCTCCTCTTTAATAAGCCAATTCAAAAGAAAAAGTGACTTAACTAATAAGGACTCTTAATAATTGAAGGGCATCTCAACAGACCACATGTTGGACATTGTGCTTGAATCAATCCTTCAGAGATAATCATGTGGGAATGGAAGCGATAGGCTCAATTATTTGAATCAGCTGCTAGGATGTAGGGTTGTCACCGTCTTATTTAAATCTGACAGGTTCATTCATTCATATTGGAATATATTATTCGAAAGCTACCAAAGAAGGAAACGCATATTCCCCACTCATACCATTCCCCAAAGCAAAAGGCATTAGAAGAACCATCTTTTTCTCAGTACTTTAGAAAAAGTATAAAGATGATATGGCGAATCGTTTCCTAGTCATGCTTCTTAGTCAATCTTTTCGACCTATCAAAGGATAGTTGAATGGTTATTTGCTCTAATAGGAACTTTAGGTTTTCGATTTTTGGTTGCACTAAACTTTTGAGGCTAAATGACGACTTATATATGGAACAAAATATTCTAAATTTTAGGACTTCGAAATGTTATAAACAAATATTTTAATTCAAAACTATTGACTTAAAAAATAAGCAAAAAGATTAATGGCATATTGTTTGAAGGGGCATAACTAAGTCATCTCCTTAATATGAAAATTGCTCCAAATAATTTGGTTTAATTGGTGTGCATGAGTTGTTACTAACTTATATCCATTGTAGAAAACTTCCATATAAGTCGTCTCCTTAGTATGACATTTGCTCCTAATAATTTGGATTAATTGATGTGCAAGAGTTGCTAGGAATTTATCTCAATTTTAGAGAATTTTCATCCACAAAATAGGTTGTTTTTTAAAAAAAAAAAAAAAAATTGTGCATACTATAGCTCATCAAAATCTTGTATGGCATGAATTCGAAGTATATGAAAGTTACACAAAGCAATTATCTATAAAAAGAAGAACGCAAAGATATACATAGTTTAGCTTAACTTAAACCTACTGCAACGGTGAAATCAGAGAAAAATTTA
The DNA here is from genome assembly GCA_028551395.1 of Casuarina glauca. Classification (NCBI taxonomy): domain Eukaryota; kingdom Viridiplantae; phylum Streptophyta; class Magnoliopsida; order Fagales; family Casuarinaceae; genus Casuarina; species Casuarina glauca. Next base: position 24,352,958 of record CM052352.1, on the reverse strand, counting down.
CTGCTACAATTTGAAACCACTATACAAAGTTTTTCTCAAACTCATACCTCAAATATACCCTTTGAACTATATTACAAATATTTCTACTTTCTGGGTTTTCTCACAACACACTGCTTTTGCTCTCAGGCCTCATACATTTGCAAATATGAATCATCTTCCTATTTATAAAAAGGATTGCCGACCAGAATAGCTTGATGTTAATAATTCGGTGCCACTTTCTACTCAAGGAGCTCAATGTGTTTAGGTGTTGAAATCTCTTTGTGAACACGGAACTAAAGGAGTCAAACGTTTCTATCTTGTTGTCCATACTTGCACAGAAAGTCAAAAAATGGTTGGCTTGGTGATGGCAACATTTTGGACGGCAAGGTTAGTAAATGAGAGCCATCTTTTCAATTGGAGAACCATTTTCTAATGGCTACAGTTCTTAGATCCTTCCATTTTCTCATAGTTCTCTGTGCTTCCAATATTCCCTTGGCCTTTGCTGAAGATGAAATCCAATTCACCTACAATGGATTCCGTCAGGCCAAACTGCATCTTGATGGCATCGCAGAAATCCACCAAAATGGTATGTTGCAGCTAACAAACTCTTCAAGCCAAAAAATTGGCCATGCTTTCTACCCATTTCCCATAAAGTTCAAAACAACCGAATCAAGTTTAACTTCATCTGTCTCATTTTCTACAAACTTTGTGTTTGCCATGGTTCCTCAATATCCAAATCTTGGTGGTGACAGTATTGCCTTCACCATCGCTCCCTCGGTGGATTTCACCCGTGCTCTTGCAGGTCCTTACCTGGGACTCTTCAATACTTCCAATGGGGGCCTTCTTACAAACCACATCTTGGCCATCGAGCTTGATACCATTCGTGACTCTGAAGTTGGAGATATGACAGATAATGATGTGGGAATCGATGTAAACGACATCAAATCAAATGAATCAGCTCCTGTAGTGTATTATCACCCAGGGGACAAGATAAACTTGAAGCTCATTAGTGGGAATCCAATGAATCTTTGGATAGACTATGATGAGGCGGAAAAATTACTCAATGTAACAATCGCCCCAACCAATATCCCAAAACCAGATCAACCTCTCTTATCAAAGACCATTGATCTGTCTGAAATTCTCTTGGAATATATGTATGTTGGGTTCTCCTCCGCCACTGGTCTCGTTGCAAGTGACCACTACATTCTGGGATGGAGCTTTAATACAAGTGGACCAGTGCAAAGCCTTGACGTTTCGAGCCTCCCTCCCCTTCCCCAAGGGATGAGAAAGGGAAAGAAACCAGGAGTATTTATCGCGAGTTTACTGATAGCAGCAGCAATTGTGCTCATAGCGGTCCCAGGAGCTGCTTACTTCTTGAGGCGGAAGAAATATGAAGAAGTACGCGAAGATTGGGAAGAGGGTTGTGGTCCTCACAGGTTCAGCTATAAGGATCTCCACAAGGCCACCCAAGGTTTCAAAGATACAGAACTTCTTGGTGAAGGAGGTTTTGGAAAGGTTTATAGAGGAACGCTTCCGTCCTCTAATGTTCAAATTGCAGTCAAGAGAGTCTCCCACGATTCCAAACAGGGGATGAAGGAATTTGTGGCTGAGATCGTTAGCATGGGAAGAATGAGGCATAGGAACTTAGTGCAGCTCCTGGGCTATTGCCGGCGAAAGCGAGAACTTTTGTTGGTCTACGATTACATGCCTAACGGAAGCCTGGACAAGATCTTGTATGACAGTGTAAACTTAAGCCTTAACTGGGCTCAACGACTTCGAATCATCATAGGGGTGGCATCTGGTCTGCTTTACCTCCATGAAGAGTGGGAACAGATTGTTTTACACAGAGATGTAAAAGTAAGCAATGTTCTATTAGATGCTGAATTAAATGCAAGGCTAGGAGATTTTGGCCTTGCAAAACTATACAACCACGGCACTAATCCCCAAATCACCCATGTGGTTGGAACTGTCGGCTATTTGGCTCCGGAGCTTGCAAGAGCAGGGAGGGCAACCACTTGCAGTGATGTGTATGCTTTTGGGACTTTCATGCTGGAGGTGGCTTGTGGAAGGAGACCTATAGAACAACGGGGACCAGCAGAACGGTTAATGTTGGTTGAATGGGTGTTCGAGTGCTGGAGAAATGGAGCTATTCTTGCTGCTTGTGATCCTAGATTGGAAGGTAATTATGTGGAGGAAGAAATGGTATTGGCTTTGAAAGTGGGCTTGCTCTGCTGTCACGCAGTGCCATCAGCCAGGCCTACCATGAGGCAAGTGACACAATTCTTGGATGGTGCTGCTGGGCTGCCGGAATTAACGAAAGACTCAGCTTCCTTTTCAACATTTAAAATCGGAGAACCAACTGATCTCTTACCAAACCAGACTTCTGTTCCCTCCATATCTACCCTTGGATCGTTCACGAATAGTGGTCGTTGAGTCGGGTCTGTCATGCCCCAGTAGACTCTTGTCGAGAAAGACGGAAGGAACCCTTCATGCTGATGAAGATGTATAGTTTCCCTCACTAAATTCGGATTTGGAAACAGATGTTAGCTAGTAGCTTAAGTCAAAATTGTTCAAGTGTAGCAAGCTTCTTAGATCGTTACTGAACGATGTTCTTGAGCGGCTAATTGCGTTTCAGTACTCTGCATAAGTTTTTATTCATCTTTCTCCGTCAAAACCGAGTGGAAAGAACTGCGATGACAAACAATTAATGGATTATAGGTTACTTTTATCGACTTCCAAACAGTTTACTAGAAGCTGTAGCGCAATACAACCGATTGGGGAAAAAAGGAAGACAAAATAAGCTACACGGGATGCAAGGAATCCTGTTTTTGAGAGTAAAAACAGAGTACAAAGGGTCTTCAGAACAAAGGATGTTTTTGCACTGCCCATTTCCTTTTCTCCTGTAAGTGATTAGCGTGGGCAACCTAGCTATTTCTTCAAGCTCAAAAAATCAGCGGCTCTGGTATGAAAACAGAGCTCCGGTTCAACAAATGAAACTTCCATTTTCTGATTTGACGAAAACACTGTCATTCTCAACAGGTAATGCCAATCAGGGCGTATGGTACCGGTGACCGAGAGAGGAAGACCATCCTTCTGAATTCCGGCCTTAAGGGCCTAATATCCTCTTCTAAGTGGCTGTGTTTCTTGATGCGGAATTAACGGAGGATTGCGGCCTCCTAAAGGAATCAACCTCCGCCTCCACAATGTCATTCTACTTCCACCTCAGACCTCCAAGGTGGCTGTCCACCGTGGCACTTGGTTGCCTCACCAAGACCACCACCAACATTCTTTTCTTCAAAACAAATAATTTGCTTAATTAGAAACCCCTTTACACTAACATGTTTCAACCCCTTTTATTAGCTATAGATTTTGGCCAAGTAATAACGTATGAAAATCCTAACAAATGGTGTTTCACCACCTACTCCAACAAGTTTGGTAAGAGAGGAAATTGATGGTGCATGCCGCGCGGTGGATGGCCAATTGGTGGCTAGCAAACCCATGGACATTTTTGGTTCGCTATAAACAAATAAGACATACATCTTAATTATTAACTATAAGTGGTTATCTAATAATAGTGTTTAAAGGTCCTAATCGAATCTTCTGAATTACTAATAGGAATAAAGTCAAGATTAGTTGAGTGTAAAGTGGAAGTCTTTAACTTTTTCTAACTACCAAACTTATTGTTTAGTGAGGATGTTGTATAGGCCTTAACCTATAGTTTTTGTCCTTTGGCTCCAAGATTATCCATGAAACTAACTAGGAAAGTAGTATGTAAAGAAACACAAAGTTCAACCTAAAATCTAGCTGATGGATTATGGAAATAAATCTATATTGTAACATTATAGAGTTTGTAGTAGATTTTATTGAACTCTAATGCCATATAGAAAAAGCCTAAGCCTAGAGTCACCTAAAAATTAGAGTATAAATTGAGGGGATAAATTCATAATTAAATATTACCCAAAAATTCTATTTTCTCAATATGGAAGGACATTCCTCATCAAAATAATTAGCATTTTTTATGTACCTTACAACCCCTTTTATCACTAATAATTAGACAAACTAAATTTAATATGAGCTCTAAAGCTTTCTTGCTTATTTCAATCACTTGATGTTTTAATCCTAGGGATCATTGGACTTGGAAATAATCAATTGCTCCACCATCTAAGTTTCAGCTTTTTTATCTAAAGTATAAGGCTTGCTTTAAGCACTTTAATTTCTTGAAAATAATAGCATCAACGGTATGACCTAGTTAGTTAAGTTAGGAATGCGTCACTGTCAATTTTTGTAATTCTAGTATACTTTTATGTTTTTGTATACTATCTTTTAGTAATACAAATCTTATTTTAAGTGAGATTTGAAAACTTTTAACACTTTTCATAACTTTTTATAATATTAGGTATATTCTATACTTTTGTATACTATTTTCTATTAATGCAAACTTACATTTCTACAAAAAAAAAAAATAAGAAGGAGTTTCAGCTTTTGATAAATTGACCTTCGTGCTTCCATTTCATATAAAACATCTTTGGACCTCCCACATATTTGTGGTTTTTAGAAATGCATCGTATTAAAATAAACTCCTTTGCCAAACACATCTAAATCAAAGACTTCAATCTTTTATAGTCTTACTTTATATCCTAAACTTCATGATGATCTTCTTTGCATAACTATTTTTGGGGCTGACAATCCTTACGCTGGTCGCAAAGTGAGTCCATATATGTCTATTCAATGTCCTGCTTTTCATAAGCACGTATACTCAATTATTTTCCATTTTTCAATGCCTTTAACAAAGTTGATAATGACACATTTGTTTGCTTTGGAATTATCTAGCTGCTTGGAATCTTTTCATGCCTAGAAGAGATTATTTCAGTAATGGGGACCCTAATTGATATCTTAACCGTGATAATCCTTAACCATTAAATCTTTGATTTCGGATTGCAATCATTCATGCCAGGTTCAAGTTTGTAAATAAACCCGTCTGATGCAGAAAGGAAACCAAGTCCAATGGCTATAGTTCTTAGATCACTCCATTTCCTCCTATTTCTCTGCGTTCCCAATATTCCCTTTGCCTTTGCTCAAGGTGAAAACCAATTCATCTACAATGGATTCCGTCAAGTCAAACTGCATCTTGATGGAACCGCAAAAATCCACCCCAATGGGCTATTGCAACTCACCAATTCTTCAACCGAAAAGATGGGCCATGCTTTCTACCAGTTTCCCATAAGATTCAAAACCACGTCCAATTTAAATTCATCCGTTTCATTTTCGGCAAATTTTGTGTTTGCCATGGTTCCTGAACATGGACAGATTGCTGGTGATGGCATTGCTTTCACCATTGCTCCCTCAAGGGACTTCAGCCTTGCTCTTCCAGGTCAATACCTGGGACTCTTCAATGCTTCCAACAACGGACTTCTTACAAACCACGTCTTGGCCATCGAGCTTGACACATTCTTCAACTTCGAACTTCGTGATGTTTCAGGCAATGACGTGGGAATCGATGTCAACGGACTCAAGTCAATTGAATCAACTCCTGCAATGTATGATTACAGAGGGCATAGTAAAAACTTGACGCTTAGCGGCGGTTATCCAATAAATCTTTGGATAGACTATGATGAAGAAGAAAAGTTACTGAATGTAACACTCGCCCCGACCGGAATCCCAAAACCGGTTATACCTCTATTATCGAAGACCATTAGTATGTCTGAAATTCTCTTGGAATATATGTATGTTGGGTTCTCCTCAGCCACTGGTATCGCTGTAAGTGACAACTACATTCTAGGATGGAGCTTCAATACAAGTGGACCAGCGCAAAACCTTGACATTTCAAGCCTCCCTCTCCTTCCCCAAGAGGATGAGAAGAGAAAGAAACCCCAGGAGAGTGAACAGAGAACGAAACCAGGAGTATGGATCGTGACTTTACTGATAGCAGCGGCGGTTGTGCTGATAGTGGTCCCAGGAGCAGCTTATATCGTAAGGCAGAAGAAATATGAAGTGCGTGAAGATTGGGAAGAGGGTTATGGTCCTAAAAGGTTCAGCTATACGGATCTTCACAGCGCAACCAGGGGCTTCAAAGATACAGAACTTCTTGGAGCTGGAGGTTTTGGAAAGGTTTATAGAGGAACGCTTCCATCCTCTAATGTTCGAGTTGCAGTCAAACGAGTTTCCCACGATTCCAAACAGGGTATGAAGGAATTTGTGGCTGAGATCATTAGCATGGGTAGAATGAGGCATAGGAACTTAGTGCAGCTCCTGGGCTATTGCCGGCGAAAGCGGGAACTTATATTGGTCTATGATTATATGCCCAACGGAAGCCTCGACAAGTCCTTGTATCGCAATGTAAATCTAATTCTCAACTGGCCTCAACGATTTCGAATCCTCAAAGGAGTAGCATCGGGCCTTCTTTACCTCCATGAAGAGTGGGAACAAGTTGTTTTACATAGAGATGTAAAACCAAGTAATGTTCTATTGGATGCCGAATTAAATCCAAGGTTAGGGGATTTTGGGCTTGCAAAACTCCACGACCATGATGCGAGTCCCCAAACCACCCATGTGGTTGGGACTATTGGTTATTTGGCTCCAGAGCTTGCCAGAGCAGGGAGGGCAACAACTTGCAGCGATGTGTACGCCTTTGGGACCTTCATGCTTGAGGTGGCTTGTGGAAGGAAACCTGTAGAACAACAGGCACCGCCGGAACGGGTGATTTTGGTTGATTGGGTCTTTGAATGCTGGCAAAATGGAGCTATTTTGGATGCTTGTGATCCTAGATTGGAAGGTAATTATGTGGAGGAGGAAATGGTATTGGCTTTGAAAGTAGGTTTGCTGTGCTCTCATGCAATGCCAGCAGCTAGGCCAAGCATGAGGCAAGTGAAGCAGTTTTTGGACGGTGATACTGCTCTACCAGAGTTAACGACAGACAGAGTAGCTTTTAGTACATTTAAAACTGACGAATCAACTGATTTCTCATCATCACTTGCTTTGACCCAGACTTCTACTGCTTCCATGTCTGCCTTTGGATCATTCGTACTGAGTGGTCGTTGAATTGGGATCTACCGTGTCACTGGCGGACTATTGTGCTTAGTTTTTGAATATTGAAAGAATATTCTATGTAAAGGTAATCTACTTCATAGTATGTTATTAATATATCAATCTATATGCAATACTAAAAATTCTATGATCTCTTTATGCAAGAAATCGTTTCTCATATTTCTTACTCTAGGAATGTGTCTCTTTCTTTTTCTTGGACTATTATCAATCAATATTTTCCTTCTAAATTTCTGTTCCCTTCAGTTGTTCATAGAGAAGATTACATTTTCTCAAGAGTGGGGTCTAGGCTTCGGTTCAGTTGGGCCAACCCATGGTTGAAGACTATTGATAAGACTAGTAGTGTTGATTCATGACATTTGTCTTTTCAACAAAATATCATCATCAAATGACAATATCATCCTCTTTATTTATGTGGTTTGGTCAATATTGTTTAAGTCTTTGGTTCCACTTAAATTTTAGATGAAAACACCTTTAAAATTAGTATTTTCTTTACTCATTAGATTGTATTTTCTTATCCATCTTCCTTATAGGGAATACCCTAATCAAGATTAAATGTTGGCTTCTTGGTCATGGCCTTAATCTAGCCTTGAGCTCTCTCTGCCTTCAACTTTTTCTAGTGTAAGTCAATAAGGATGGTAATTGCTTCTTCCGTTTGAACTTCCAAAGTCTCTCGGTGCATGCTTTTTCATATAAAGCATCTTGAACATTTAATCAATCTTTTGTATTCAAAAGTGCATGCATCTGACAAAGATCTTCTGCTAAGCATAACAATGTCAGAGACTTTATTCCCTCGATCGGATTATGAAGATGAAAGGGGCCTTCTTTAATCCTACATATTGTCCTCAACATCTTGCTAATCTTCTCGACTTAACTATTTCTAAGCCCAACACTACATTTGTAGCTCACCATGGGAGTCCATTTACGTCTTTCCAATTTGAATCCTGCTTTTCATGAACACACAAGTCATACGGGATGGGCTTTCACTCATTTAATGAGATTTTCAACAACTAGATATTTGAATGTAGTCTAATAATTTTTCAATCAATTTAAAAAGATCAAGGTATTGATAATAATTTTAATTAACCAATTTTTTTGAGCCCGTAAAAATCTTTAATATTTTCTTTATATTTTATGTGCATATATTTATTACATAATTTGTTTTAGTTTCTCAACAAAGTCCAACACCATTCGCACCTGACCAACAATTCTTCACGCTGTGCTTTCTTCCAATAAAATTCAACAGGACCTTGTCCGTTCCATTTTCTGCAAATTTTGTGTTTGCCGTGGTTCTTCAAAAGAAAATTCCAGGTGGCGACAACATTCCCTACGCCATCAGTGGTACGTCAAGGAATCGTGTGGAATTGGAAGAGGCATCAGCTCGTTCAATGTATTTTTCCGCCTGAGACAACGTTTCAACATCCTATTTACATATAAAAGGTTCATTCACATCACAACACGTTGATTGAGAGGTACCAAAGAAGGATATGAATGTTGATACCGACATGGAAGAAATTGAAAGAGATATTTTTCCTACTTATGCTTTCTAGTCAATCTTTTAGGCTTTCCAAAGAAAAATGAATGGTTCTCTGCATTGATTGGAACGCCGAAGTTCAAGTTTTGGTTGCAAAAAGCTTTTGAAGAAAAAAGACTTCTTGTGGAGAACAAAATTTTGTACATTTTAGAATTATTTGCAATTCTAAAACTATTGATTCAAGGACAAACATAAAAGTCTAAGGGTGCTCCTCAAGTGTAGTTGAGATGGTAAGTAAGTATCTTGAGTTCAAATCCCTTCAACTATATTTTTGACTAACTTAAGTATACTTTAGACAAACTGCACTTCTCAATTTATGCCATCAAATAAGCTTGGTAGGGGTTCTCAGTTATTTTTTTTTTTTTAAAAAAAAGGTCTAGGTGCATTTGTTGGAAGGGGCATAACTAAGTTATTTCCTTATTATGGTATTTGCTCTTAATAAATCGGATTAATTGGTATGCATGCATTAATGGTAGTTTATCTCTATTGTAGTTTTTGATATAAATTTTCATCAATAAAATGGGTTTTTTTAAAAAAAAAAAAAATTGTGCATTTTCAACTTAGGTTGATGAATTATAAAAGTCCCTTAATCTGTCTGAAATTCTCTTGGAATATATTTATGTTGCTTCTCCTTAGCCACGTCCTTGCAACTACCACTCCGTTCTGCAATGAAGTTTTACCAGCACAAAGCCTTGACGTTTTGAGCCTCAATCCCTTCCTCAAGAGAAGCAAAAGAAAGAGAAATGAGGGGTAGAGATTGGGACTTCACTGAACAAGTAACCGGGAATTGCAGCCACTGAAAAAATTCATCCACAGCCTCTACCATGGCATTCTACTACTAGTTAGGGGTCTAACTCAATTACTACTAGGTCAGGGGAGTCCCCACCAACTAGACATATTTCAACCCTCCTTTATTAGGTAAAACCAAAGAATCCTAAGAAATGGTGTCAGAATAAGTAATAAGTTCAACCCCTTCACCAAGAAGTTTGCTTAGGGGGGAAATTGTTGGTGCATGCCATAAACGGGCCAATGGATGGCTAACAAGTCTGCTAGCATTACTGGATCACTATTAACGAATAAGAAAAATGTATTAATTATCAACTATAGTTTGATCCTAACGATAGCACTTAAGGATCCTAATAGTATTTTTTGAATTCCAATGACAACAAATTCAAGATTAGTTGAGTATAGCATAGAAGTCTTTGAGTTTGTCAAACTATTAGACTTATTATGTAGTGAGGATGATATTATTATCTTTAAGCCTCAACCTATGGCTTTTGTCTTCACTCCCAAAGGTTATCTATGAAATTAAAAAGGAATGTAATATATAAAAATATTCAAAGTTCAACTTAAAAGTTAGTTGATGAGTTAAAAAAATAAATATGTATTGTAACATTATTAAGGATTTTATTTTTACAATTTAGAATTAAATTTCTCAACACCCTACACATTAAGAATACTCAAGTTGAATATTGAAGTATATTTTATTGAACTCTAATACTATATTAAAAAAGCCTAAGCTTACAGTCTAACTTAAAAATAAATTTATAGATTGAAGTAACAAATTTATAATTAAATATTATCTAAAGGTTATAATTTTCTAATGAAAAATTACATTCCTCATCAGAATAATTAAATTTTTTTGTGTATATTAAAACCCATTTTGTCACTAATAATCAGACAAACAAAATTTAATCCGAGCTCTAAAGCTTTCTTGCTGATATCAATAACTGACGTCTTAGTCCTAGGAATGATCAGACCTTGAAATGATCAATTGCTTCACCATCGATGTATCAGCTTTTGATAAATTGAGCTTTGTGGTTCCATTTCATATAAAGCGTCTTTGGACCTCCCACATATATTTTTGGAATTTGAAAATGCATCATGTTAAAATAAACTCTTCTACTAAGCACAACTATACCAAAGACTTCATTGCTTTATAATCTTACTTTGGTTCCTAACTTCATGATAATCTTGTTTACTTAACTATTTTTGGGCGTGGCTTTGCACACAAAGGGAGTCTATTCAAGGTCCTGCTTTTGATTAGCACAAGCAGAGGGGGACTTTTAACTCCCTTTCCGAGACTTTTGATGAGCAAATTACTATCGTTCACGTATCTTCAATTATTTTTCACGTTCTAATGCCTTTATCAAAGTTGATAACGACAACATCATGTGTTTGCTCTGGAATTTTCTAGGCTGAATGTACTCATTTCATGCCTAGAAAAGATTATTTTAGTAAGGGGGATCCTAATTGATAATCCTTAACTATTTAGTCTTTGATTTCGGATTGCAATCATTCATGCCAGGTCCAAGCTTTCTAAATAAACCCTTCTGATGCAGAAAGGAAACCATTTCCCAATGGCTATACTACTTAGATCACTCCATTTCCTTCTATTTCTTTGCATTCCCATTATTCCCTTCGCCTTTGCTCAAGATGAAAACCAATTTATCTACAATGGATTCCGTCAGGCCAAGCTGCGTCTAGATGGACTTGCAGAAATCCACCCCAATGGTCTCTTGCAGCTAACCAATACTTCAGGCACAAAGATGGGCCATGCTTTCTACCAATTTCCCGTCAGATTCAGAACCGCATCCAGTTTAACTTCGTCTACTTCATTTTCTACAAACTTTGTGTTTGCAATGGTTCCTGGAGAGCAAGGGCTCGGTGGTCAAGGCATTGCGTTCACCATTAGTCCCTCGGCGGACTTAACACATGCTTTTCCAAGTCATTTTATGGGACTCTTCAATTCATCGAATATCGGCCTTAGTACAAACCACATCTTGGCCATCGAGCTTGACACCATTGTCGACCCTGAATTTGACACCATCAACGAGAATCATGTGGGAATCGATGTGAACGGCATGAAATCAATTGAAGCAGCTCCGCCAATGTATTTCTCTGACAAAGAAGGCAAAAATATAAGCTTCAATCTTACCAGTTGGAATCCAATGCATATGTGGATAAACTATGATGAAGCAGAGAACTTACTGAATGTAACACTAGCCCCAACCACAATCCCGAAGCCGAATCGACCTCTATTATCAAAGTCCATTAATCTGTCTGAAATTCTGTTGGAATATATGTATGTTGGCTTCTCCTCATCCACTGGTACTCTAGCAAGTGACCACTATATTCTGGGATGGAGCTTCAATACAAGTGGACCAGCAGAAAGCCTTGACGTTTCGAGCCTCCCTCGCCTTCCCCGGGAGAGCAAAGGAAAAGAGAAAACAGTAGTCTTGAGCTTAGTCATAGCAGCAGCATTTGTGTTGATAACGATCCTTGGAGGTGCTTACATCTTATGGCGGAAGAGATCTCAAGATGTACGTGAAGATTGGGAAGAGGGTTATAGTACTCACAGGTTCACCTACGAGGATCTTCACAACGCAACCCAGGGCTTCAAAGACACAGAACTTCTTGGAGCAGGAGGCTTTGGAAAGGTTTATAGAGGAAGGCTTCCATCGTCTGATGTTCAAATTGCAGTCAAGAGAGTCTCCCACGATTCCAAACAGGGGATGAAGGAATTTGTGGCTGAGATCATTAGCATGGGAAGAATGAGGCATAGGAACTTAGTGCAGCTCCTTGGCTATTGCCGCCGAAAGCGGGAACTTATATTGGTCTATGATTATATGGCCAACGGAAGCCTCGACAAGTTCTTGTATCGCAATGTAAATCTAATTCTCAACTGGCCTCAACGATTTCGAATCCTCAAAGGAGTAGCATCGGGCCTTCTTTACCTCCATGAAGAGTGGGAACAAGTTGTTTTACATAGAGATATAAAACCAAGCAATGTTCTATTGGATGCCGAATTAAATCCAAGGTTAGGGGATTTTGGGCTTGCGAAACTACACGACCATGATGCGAGTCCCCAAACTACCCATGTGGTTGGGACTATTGGTTATTTGGCTCCAGAGCTTGCCAGAGCAGGGAGGGCAACAACTTGCAGCGATGTGTACGCCTTTGGGACCTTCATGCTTGAGGTGGCTTGTGGAAGGAAACCTGTAGAACAACAGGCACCGCCAGAACGGGTGATTTTGGTTGATTGGGTCTTTGAATGCTGGAGAAATGGAGTTATTTTGGATGCTTGTGATCCTAGATTAGAAGGTAATTATGTGGAGGAGGAAATGGTATTGGTTTTAAAGGTAGGCTTGCTGTGCTCTCAAGCAATGCCAGCAGCTAGGCCAAGCATGAGGCAAGTGAAGCAGTTTTTGGATGGTGATGTTGTTCTGCCAGAATTAACGAAAGACAGGGCTGCTTTTAGTACATTTAAAATTGATGAATCATCTGGTTTCTTATCGTCATTTCCTTCAACCCGGACTTCTACTCCTTCCATGTCTACCGTTGGATCGTTCCTACAGAGTGGTCGTTGAATTGGGTCTGTCATGCCACCGGCAAACTATTGTTGGTAAGAAACAGCAGAAATTTCATGCCGATGATGTGTAGAGTTTGCCTCACTAAATATAGATTTAGGAACAGATATTAGCTACTGGCCTAAGTCTAATTATTGAAGGGATCTTTTTACTAGTTATGCTTTCTAGTCAATCTTTTAGATTTCTCAAGGAGAAACTAATGGTTCTCTGCATTAATAGGAACGCCGAAGTTCAGGTTTCCGTTGCAGCAAGCTTTTCAATCTAATAGACAACTTGTGTAGAATAAATTTTGTATGTTTTAGGACTTAGATATTTGGCCAACGAATTATTTCCAATTCCATAGCAAAGAGGTTTAAGAGCATGTTTTTGCAAGGTGGATAACTAAGTCATTCGTGGTTATGGTATTTGCTCTTAACAAATCCGATCAATCGAACTTCACTGATAGCAGCAGCGATTGAGCTGATGACGATCTCAGGAATTGAGCATCGGAGGAAACATTAAGAAGTACGAGAAGATTGGGAATAGGGTTATGGTCCTCACAAGTTCACCTATAAGGGTATTAATAACTTCTGCTTTGACGTGTTTCAACCCATCTCTCTAAATTATTTAGACTCACGTTTGGTTACAGCAGATAGTACGAACAAAAATAATCTTTCCAACTTCTAAAATAGAAAGCTTAGGCTTAGTTCAAGTTGGACCAAACCATATTTAAAAATTGTCCACAAGATTTATTAGTTTTGATTCGTGATAGTTGTCTTTGCTCTATGTAAGAAAATAACATCTTGAATGAAATATCATTCACTTTCATTATGTGGCTTAATCACTATTTATTGAGTATTTAGTTTTACTTTAAATTTTGGATTAAAGCACTATCTACAATAATGAGTTTAATTGATCATCTTTCATCTCTAAAATCACTTTATTAGTTTGCATTATTTCATTTCTATCAATAAGTATTTTAATCTTCACAATTTTGATTGTATTTGTTTGTCCATTTGTCTTGGAAGGAATACCTTAAGCTTTCACCAAAACAGCAATAGGTGTAGGTTTCTTGTTCATGCCCTTAATTCAAAGGTTTCGTTTCTTTCAATCCAACCATGAGCCTTTTCTATCTTGAACTTTCTTAAGGGCAATTCAATTTGGATGGTCATTTCTTCTATAATTGAACTTTTAAAGTCTATTCGTACATCCTTTTTCATACAAAAGACATTGAAACTCTCATGTATTTTTTGGGGATTTACAAGTGCATGCATCTAACAAAGATTCCTTGCTAAGCACAACAATGTCAAAGACTTTATTCTCTTTGTCGGACTACAAAGATGAGGTGCCCTCTTTTAGTATCCTAAACTTCTTGGTCATCTTCTTTACTTAACTATTTCTAGGCCCAAACACTGATCATTAGCTTGCCTATTTATGTCTTCCCCTTAAAAGTCCTGCTTTTCATGTGCACCGCACGTAAGCAAAGTGGACTTTCACTCCCTTTCATATATTTCCATTGATTTCCACGTTTTGATGCATTTATAAAAGTCGACAACGACATTGTCTCTGTCCTAAAATTATTTGGCGGAGTTTATATTGCTTCCCTTATCTCTGCACAAGAAATTCTGAACTGTGACATCTTTTTCATGCCTAATGACATAATTTACAATAATTCTGTCAATGTTACTCCACAGAATGTACTGAAGCAAGGACTTGGACCATTGTGGTCCCTCAGCCATGAATCCCACCAAGAAGGTATGGCAAGATCATTGGTCGTCTTCGAGCAGTGGCGGCTTTTGTTTAGCAGCCACCCCCACCAGGGAAAACTTTTTAACGTCCTGTTTACATGTAAAGCTTTCACTCACCTTGCAAATATTATCATCATAAAGGTTCTTCTTTTTATATTTGTTTTTATTTTATATTTCAAGTGATGGTAAATTTGCCATTGCAATATACTATTCTTACAGTTTTACAGCGCACAAGGCATGGGAAGTCATTTTCTGGCCATGTTTAAGGAACAGTATAAAGATAAAGATGATATTGACATCAACAACGTCAAAAGGGAGATGAAAAGAGATCGTTTTCAACCTAAAAACAATTTGATGGATTAAGGAGAAAAATCTATATTGTAACATTATAGAGTTTTGAGTAGATTTCATTGAACTCTAATACCATGTAGAAAAAGCTTAAGCCTAGAGTCTAACCTAAAAATTAGATTATAGATTGAAGTGACAAATTCATAATTAAATGTTATCCAAAAAATTTATTTTCCTGATGTGAAATTGCATTCCTCATCAAAATGTTTAGAATTTTTTATGTACTTTACAACTCATTTTGTCACTAATAATCAGACAAACTAATTTAATACGAGCTCTAAAGCTTTTCTGCTGATATCAATCACTGTCATTTTAGCCCTAGGGATGATCGGACCTTAAAATAGTCACTTGCTCCACCATCGAAGTTTCAGTTTTTAATAAATTGACACCTGTGCTTCCATTTCATATAAAATGTCTTTGGACCTACCACATATTTGTTGGACTTAGAAGTGCACAATATTTAAATAAACTCTCTTTCTATGTCTATTCAACGTCCTGCTTTTCATAAGCACCAACAGAGGTGGACTGTTCACTCCTCTTCTTAGACTTTTGATGATCAAATTACTCTCCTGCACGTATCTTCAATTATTTTCCACGTTCCGATGCCTTTAACAAATTTGATAACGACAACATCATTTGCTTGCTTTGGAATTATCAGTTGCTTGGAATCTTTTCATGCCTAGAAAAGACTATTTCAGTAATGGGGATCCTAATTAATATCCTAACCATGATAATCCTTAACTATTTAATCTTTGATTTTGGATTGCAATCATTCATGCCAGGTTCAAGTTTTTAAATAAACCAGTCTGATACAGAAAGGAAACCATTTCCCAATGGCTATAGTTCTTAGATCACTCCATTTCCTACTATTTCTCTGCGTTCCCAGTATTCCCTTTGCCCTTGCTCAAGGTGAAAACCAATTCATCTACAATGGATTCCGTCAAGGCAATCTGTATCTTGATGGAACCGCAAAAATCCACCCCAATGGTCTGTTGCAGCTAACCAAATTTATCAACCCAAAAGATGGGCTATGCTTTCTACCAGTTTCCAATAAGATTCAAAACCACGTCCAATTTAAATTCATCCCTTTCATTTTCTGCTAATTTTGTGTTTGCCATGGTTCCTGAACATCGGAAAAATGGTGGTGATGGCCTTGCTTTCACCATTGCTCCTTCAAGGGATTTCAGCCTTGCTCTTCCAGCTCAATACCTGGGACTCTTCAATGCTTCCAGTAATGGACTTCCTACAAACCGCATCTTGGCCATCGAGCTTGACACATTCCTGAACTTTGAATATGGCGATCTTTCAGGTAATGACGTGGGAATCGATGTCAACGGACTCAAGTCAATTGAATCAGCTCCTGCAATGTATGATTACAGAGGGAACAGTATAAACTTGACGCTTAATAGTGGTGATCCAATGAATCTTTGGATAGACTATGATGAAGCAGAAACGTTACTGAATGTAACACCCGCCCCGACCGGAATCCCAAAACCAAGTCTACCTATGTTATCGAAGACCACTAATAATATGTCTGAAATTCTCTCGGAATATATGTATGTTGGGTCCTCCTCAGCCACTGGTCTCGCTGCATGTGACCACTATGTTCTACGATGGAGCTTTAATACAAGTGGACCATGGCAAAGCCTTGACATTTCAAGCCTCCCTCCCCTTCCCCAAGAGAGTGAAAAGAGAAAGAAACCAGGTGTACGGATCGTGACTTTACTCATAGCAGCAGCAGTTGTGCTGATAATGGTCCCAGGAGCAGCTTACATCATAAGGCAGAAGAAATATGGAGAAGTGCGTGAAGACTGGGAAGAGGGTTATGGTCCTCAAAGGTTCAGCTATAGGGATCTTCACAACGCAACCAGAGGTTTTAAAGATACAGAACTTCTTGGAGCTGGAGGTTTTGGAAAGGTTTATAGAGGAACGCTTCCATCCTCTAATGTTCAAGTTGCAATAAAGAAAGTCTCCCACGATTCCAAACAAGGGATAAAGGAATTTGTGGCTGAGATCCTTAGCATGGGGAGAATGAGGCATAGGAACTTAGTGCAGCTCCTGGGCTATTGCCAGCGAAAGCAGGAACTTCTGTTGGTCAGTGATTATATGCCCAACGGAAGCCTCGACAAGTTCTTGTATCACAACGTAAATCTAATCCTTAACTGGCCAGAAAGATTTTGAATTCTCAGAGGAGTAGCATCGGGCCTTCTTTACCTCCATGAAGAATGGGAACAAGTTGTTCTACACAGAGAAATAAAACCAAGCAACGTTCTATTGGATGCTGAATTAAATCCAAGGCTAGGAGATTTTGGCCTTGCGAAGCTATACCGCCACGTGCCACCCAACAATCCACCCATTTGGTTGGGACTATTGGCTATTTGGCTCCAGAACTTACAAGAGCAGGGAGAGCAACAACTTGCAGTGTTGGGTATGCTTTTGGGACCTTCATGCTTGAGGTGGCTTGTAGAAGGAGACCTATAGAACAGGGGGGACCAGCAGAACGGGTAATGTTGGTTGATTGGGTGTTCGAATGCTGGAGAAATGGAGCTATTCTAGATGCTTGTGATCCTAGATTGGAAGGCAATTATGTGGAGGAAGAAATGGTATTGGTTTTGAAAGTAGGCTTGCTGTGCTCTCATGCAACGCCAGCAGCTAGGCCAAGCATGAGGCAAGTGAAGCAGTTTTTGGACGGTGATATTGCTCTGCCAGAATTAACGACAGACAGAGCTGCTTTTAGTATATTTAAAATCGACGAATCAACTGTTTTCTCATCATCACTTGCTTCGACCCAGACTTCTACTGCTTCCATGTCTACCTTTGGATCATTTGTACAGAGTGGCCGTTGAATTGGGTCTACCATGTCACTGGTAGACTGCTGTGCTTAGTTTATGAATACAGAAAGAATATTATATGTAAAAGGTAATCTAATTCATAGTATGTTCTTAATATATCAATATATATGCAATACTAAAAAGTCTATCATCTCTTTTTGTAAGAAATCGTCTCTCATATTCTCTCTTGTTTTAGCAATGTGTCTCTTTCTTTTTCTTAGACTACTATCAATCGATATTTCCCTTCTAAATTTTTATTCCCTTCAATTGTTCATACAGAAGATTACAATTTTTCAAGAATGGGGTTTGGGCTCGGTTCAGTTAGGTCAAACCATGGTTGAAGACTATTGATAAGACTAGTAGTGTTGATTCATGACAGTTGTCTCTTCAACAAAATAGCATCATCAAATGACAATATCATCCTCTTTATTTATATGTTTGGTCAATGTTGTTTGAGTCTTTAGTTCCACTTAAATATTAGATGAAAACACTCTCTATTATAAGCTAACTAATCACCTTTCACCTCTAAAATCAGTATTTTCTTCACTCACTGGATTATATTTTCTTATCCATCTTCCTTATAGGGAATGCCCTAATCAAGATTAAATGTTGGTGTCTTGGTCATGGCCTTAATCTAGCCTTGAGCTTTCTCTACCTTGAACTTCTTCTGGTGTTAGTCAATAAGGATGGTAATTGCTTCTTCCGTTGAAATTCCAAAGTCTCTCGGTGCATGCTTTTTCATATAAAGTATCTTGAACATTTCATGAATTTTTTGTATTCAAAAGAGCATGCATCTGACAAACATCTTCTGCTAAGCACAACAATGTCAGAGACTTTATTCTCTCCTTCAATGTATTTTTCCTTACGTTCCAACATCCTATTTACATATAAAAGGTTAATTCACATCACAACACGTTACTTGAGAGGTACCAAGGAAGGATATGAATATTGATACCGAAATGGAAGAAATTGAAAGAGATACTTATGCTTTCTAGTCAATCTTTTAGGCTTTCCAAAGAAAAATGAATGGTTCTCTGCATTGATTGGAACGCCGAAGTTCAAGTTTTGGCTGCAAAAAGCTTTTGAAGAAAAAGGACTTCTTGTGGAGAACAAAATTTTGTACATTTTAGGATATAGATATTTGGTAAATAAATTATTTGCAATTCCAAAACTGTTGATTTAAGGATAAACACAAAAGTCTAAGGGTGCAACTCAAGTGAAATTGAGATGGCAAGTAAACATTCCAAGTTCAAATTCCTTCAACTACATTTTTTATTAACTTAAATATGCTTTAAGGCAATTTGCTACTTCTCAATTTATGCCATCAAGTAAGCTTGGTTGGGTTCCCAGTTATTTAAAAAGAAAGAAGAAAAAAAGGTCTAAGTGCATTTGTTGGAAGGGGCATAACTAAATCGTTTCCTCATTATAGTATTTGCTCTTAATAAATGGATTAATTGGTATGCATGCATTATTGGAAATTTATCTCTATTGCAGTTTTTCAGACAAATTTTCATCAATAAAATGGGTTTATGGAAAAAAGGATTATGCATTTTCAACTTACATTGATGAATTATCAAAGTCCGTTAATCTATCTGAAATTTTTGTTGGAATATATGTATGTTGCTTCTTTTATGTCCTTTCAAGTGACCATTCTATTCTACAATAGAGTTTTAATAGAAGTGGACTAGCACAAAGCCTTAACATTTTAAGCCTCCTCTTCCCCAAGAGAAGCAAAAGAATGATAAATGAGGAGTAAAGATTTAGAGTTCACTAAAAAAGTAATTGGGAATTGCAGCCGCCGAAATGATTCATCGTAAGCCTTAATGTTATAGACCTAACCACTGAGACGAAAGGAGAACTTCTTGTTGGAAAGGTGGGCCCAATAACTCTTAACACCCTAACACTCCACCATGACATTCTACTGCCATATCAAACCTTCATGGTGGCTATCCACAATAGCACTTGGTTGCCTCATCAATACCACCTCTAACATTCTCTTCTTCAAAACAAATAACTTGATTAGAAACCAGACATGTTTCAACCTTCCTTTATTAGGTAAAGCCTCAGAGTCCTAAGAAATGGTGTCAGAATAAGTAACAAGTTTGACCCTTCCACCAACAAGTTTCATAAGGGGAGAAATTGTTGGTGCATGCCATGAACGGGCCAATGGATGGCTAACAAGTCTATAGGCATTACTGGATCATTGTTAACAAATAAGAAAAATGTCTTAATTATCAACCATAATTTTGATCCTAGTGATAGCACTTAAGGATCCTAATAGAACTTTTTGAATTCCCATGGCAACAAATTCAAGATTAGTTGAGTATAACATAAAAGTCTTTGAGTTTGTCAAACTACCAAACTTATTATTTAGTGAGGATGACATTGTTATCTTCAAGCCTCAACTTATGACTTTTGTTTTCACTCCCAAAGGTTATCTATGAAATTAAATAGCAATGTAATATATAAAAATATTCAAAATTTAACTTAAAAGTTAGTTGATGAGTTAAAGAAATAAATATGTATTGTAACATTATTAAGGATTTTATTTTTGCAATTTAGATTTTAATTTCTCAACACCTTAAACATTGAGAATACTCAAGTTGAATATTTGGAGTATATTTTATTGAACTCTAATACTATATTAAAAAAGCCTAAGCCTACAATCTAACTTAAAAATTAGTTTATAGATTGAAGTAACAAATTCATAATTAAATATTACCCAAAGGTTTTAATTTTTTGATGAAAAATTACATTCTTCATCAGAATAATATTTTTTTTTTTTTTTGTGTGTGTGTGTATTAAAATCCATTTTTTCACTAATAATCAAACACACTAAATTTAATACGAACTCTAAAGCTTTCTTGCTGATATCAATAACTGACGTTTTAGTCCTAGGAATGATGAGACCTTGAAATGACCAATTGCTTCACCATTGAAGTATCAGCTTTTGACAAACTGAGCTTTGTGCTTCCATTTCATTAAAAGCATCTTTGGACCTCCCACATATTTGCGGGATTTGAAAATGCATCATATTAAATTAAACTCTCTTACCAAACACAACTATATCAAAGACTTCATTGTTTTATAATCTTACTTTGGTCCCTAACTTCGTGATAATCTTGTTTATTTAACTATTTTTGGGCGTGACTTTGCGCATGCTGGCCACAAAGTGACTCTATCCAATCTCCTGCTTTTGACTAGCACAAACTGAGGTGGACTTTTAGCTCCTTTTCCGAGACTTTTGATGATCAAATTACCATCGTTCACGTATCTTCAATTATTTTCCACGTTTCGATGCCTCTTACAAAGTTGCCAATGACGACATCATTTGTTTACTCCGGAATTTTCTAGCTGCATGTAATCATTCCATGCCTAGAAAAGATTATTTCAGTAATGGGGATCCCTATTGATATCTTAACCATGATAATCCTTAACTATTTAGTCCTT